>CM067376.1:141932571-142135979 GCA_034510155.1 Eucriotettix oculatus | reverse complement strand
TGATTTCCAAGAATTAAAATGAAATTATACTTCAGGTATATATTGGAAAGAATTTATTTCTTAACAGATAATACAATAATTCGAACAGCAAATAATATACATATATTTTTAACAGATATCTAAAACAAAATCTTCTTACTTCTCTATAATAATGCCTAACCCAGAAGGTTATTAAGCAGATTCCCCACCAACTGAAAAAAGGAAATTACACCATCATAAACAATTCGGTTAAAATCATAATTATATTCATTGTGAACGAATTAAAAACAAAAGGCTCACTTTCAAGACTGCATTCAAAACTTTTCCTAAGTTATTGAGGAGACCATTAAGGATTCTGAGGAGGAGAGGGTCCTTTTTAGCCTGAAACAAAATGGATAGGATTCGAGTAAGACACTATAAAACTAATTATGTGATCAGAAGAGAATGTTACTTACAGCGTCGTAACAGCCGCTCACAATGCCAAGTAGGGCCCCCACGTTTATTCCCAATCCTTTGAGCTGTAAAAGAAAAAAGGTATTCATTTTATATACACTATAGAAATACTTTTATTGTGATGGACCTAACAGAGTAAATTGTATGTGCCAATCATTGAATATAAAAAAGTAATAATCTATACCTTTAAATAAAAACGAAGTGTCTCTCTGAAGGTCTGCTGTATCTTTGTCTGAAATAGGTTCAGAAACAGCTCAACGGATTTCAACGAAAATTGCAGGGTTTAATAACAGGAGATTTAACTTAAATATTCGTGTATATTTCAGTTAAATATATTACAGGAGATATTCGTGTAATAATATATATGTTTCTTATACACGCATTAAAGTCTCAAAGTGGTTGCGGATTGATTATATTCTTGATTCAGTTATGCTCCGAAGTACTCTATCTATTGTTGACGTAGGAGTCGCGCCGTAAGTAATTAATCGTTCACAGAGAGCTAACACCCTGAGAAATAATTAGCTTTGGATCGTCGGTACGATGTATACGTAAATTGGTTTTATTTGCCGCGTCAGGTTAATTTTAATATTTAGTAATTGCTCATTTTTATTATCTCCGAAACGTATGATAGCGGGACCTGTTCAAAACCAACTGCAATTTATTAGGTTTGCCCCGAAGCGATCATAAATAGACGATACCGTACTTTTTATATATTCAATGAATTCAACTGTATCAAAATCCTGTACCTGTTATTTCATTTGTAAGGCAAAATAAAATTAATGCTTTCGGGGCGAACTAAGTCGCGGGAGTTAGCTAGTTTGTTAATAAAAATGTATTTAATACTTACTGTTTCCAGGATGACTTTGAGTAGGACCAACACCAATCCTACAACGACTTTGATGTCAGCCACGAGACCTGACAGCAACTCCAAGATCACACAGACCAGTTGCTCGAGTTTTGTGCCTATAGCAGGCTTTAGAGCAGGAGGGAAATCTGCAGTGGAGCAGGGGGCACAGGCCATGGCCGCCCCCAGCATACAGAACACAACTACCAGCATCAGGATGAACGACACTCGGACCATAATGGCAAAGGCTACATTGAAAAACAATATAGTTGAGTAATATTCTAAGCAAAAATTATATTGTGTTATTGGTGTATTGATTTGATACATAAAGTGAAATTTATTGCATTACAAGAGGAACGCGTTTAATTTCAGAATAATGCTTAATTAACCATAATAATATACTATATGTATATTTACATATATATTTGTGTTTAGTTATGGGAACAGCCTTTCGTTAATTTTTAATATTGGCCATGATAATGAATGAGTATTGGTTGTTAAAAATATTTTTTATAAATATGAGTTAGAAATTAATATTTTTAAAATTTAATTGTGATGTGGTGACTCATTTCTCTTTTAATTAAATACGTTATTTTATATTTTGCCCATACGTTTTCGCTAGGCTAGAAGATAAGAATTCGTTACTATGGTAAAGTTTGAAATCTTTATTTTTAGTCCCTTCAACTGCAATATCATTAGTGTCTGGGGGGGAGACGTATATCCATGTAGGGATATCGTAGTTTCGTGGTTTCTCAAACAAACGCATACATCAAAACCCATGCCAGGATTTAAACCCGGAACCTCTATATTGCGAGACAATCACGGTAGCTACTATACTGAATGAGGTCGCCTTTACTAAGGTTATATTGCCCTTCCGATTATAAAGAGTAATTTTGGCCTGGAATTCATATCTGACTCTCAGAGGACAGTGTGCAGTCGGTATGAAGTAAGAAACTAAGAAATATAAAATTAATTATATAAATTCTACTTAAACTTCAATGATTAACTGATGGAGTGGCTAGATCCTGTCAAGAGAGATAAGTAGACTTTCGCGGCGTGATAAGCGGGAAAGCTTCTGAAGAAATAAATCGATGAGATCTGTACAGTATAATTTCCGACAACCGCAGCAGAACACAGCCTTATCGTCTCCAGTGGTCACCATATTAATCGTAATGGCATTTCTCCAACTTATATCATTGAAGCACGTTATTGATTCCTTTTCATTTTAATTAATTAAGTAGCCGAGAGCAGCCATTCAGAAGCTACGAAGAGGTTACTTTTGCGTTCCAAAGCTAGTCCAGTTACATTTCCATCTAATTGTATGTAGTCTGACAATTTGATTTGAACTAAGTTTCTTTAAAATATTAAAAAACTTGGTATATCGTAATTTATTTAATTGTCCATCATTAATAATTATTATAGTGAAAATTAACTAAAATAGTATTTATCCAATTTTCTGATAATTAATAATTTGTTGGTGTAATCCTAAAACCGCAATAAGGATTACGATTCTAATGCAGGAAACTTAGGATTGAGAAACAATTACAAAGAAAATTTATGACTCTACGATATTGTTTTTTGGTGAAAATAAAAGGAATTTAAATGAAATCCAAAAACCAAAAATATCTACAGAAAGAAGAAACGTAAAATAAGATGTTTCAGAACTTGTTGAGGTTTCCCGTGTAGTGATTTATATTGAAAGTATTGATTAATTTATTGTATACGGTATTATATAAATTAATCTTTAGAAAAATTAGGGTGAAAATTGAGAGGAAATTAGCTAACTAAACTGGATTAAATTCAAAAGCAACTAAGCGATTATACACCAAAAATAAATTGTTTTCACAGTGTTACTCTAAGCCCTTCGACGTAAAGCGATTTAGATTTCAAGTCAACACATTTTTACATATCCTGACCTTATAAATAACTTATTTAAAGGTTTATTTTTATGTCTGATTTATGTAATAAGTAAATAATATTTTATGATCTATTTAAGACTTTATTTTTAACAACGTTACGGTTCGTTTTTGTGCCTTATCAGGTTTTTATCCTCTTGAACCTCATCGGTGCAACTGTTACAGTTTTGGAGGAGTCTCGGGGGAACAAAAAACTTGTATATTTTGTATCATGTTTTTAAATATATGGTAACTCATAGAAACTTATAGGGATAATTAATTATAATAATAACAACCTGAAGAATGGATGAAGAGTTCTTGGAATTGCAGCTGGGTGATGAAGTTTGTAATCCACAACGTTTCTATGGCTGACATAGCCATCATCTGCACCTGAAACGTTGTGGATTACAAACGACATCACCCCACTGGAATCCCGAGAACTCTTCATCCAGCATCATCGTCGGGAAAATCTACGTTCTCAACCTGAAGAATGTACAAATACGTAACGAAACGTTGTTCTTTTTTATTTGCTTTTAAAATAAAGTCTGTAATAGATCATAAAATATTATTAAAAATGTTTACAATTTGTAGTGACATAACAGTGATTTTAATTAATGAAAATATATAGAAATGAGTTCCTATTAAGGCGCGGTTTACACTGGAGAAACATGTTTCATTTATAAATACACACAGATGCACCGCGTTTCATGAAACACACATTCACAGACTCTGCCATAATAATAGTAATGTATTATGCAGTAATATTTCTATCTTCATGCCTAGATCTCTGTGGTTATTGGCAAATGGAAAACGGAAATATGAACCATTTTTACGAAAGAAAATTAATGAAATAATTTAAAAACAGAAAATTAAGTTTGGTCACTCTTAAACTAAATACTCATAAATACGATCAACTTCAACATAGCAAAATATTTATAGGAAACGCTTGCATACATAAAATTGGATATTTTCTTATCTGCGACAGTTTATTTTGCTGACCATCTATCAACGGTCCAAATTAATCAATGTAATTAAGTATTTTTCAAGTAAATATCACCTTTGTGCGTTGTTATGGATGTTTTGAACGCTACCCACGTCGCTGAAGACTTGTTCGTACTAGTGTCGGCCTCCCTATTTATTACAAATTTCACGGTCTTCAATGCCACGAAACAAGTCTTTATCATAATTAAACGCATTTCACATTTGAGGTAATTTACCTGTTTCCCTAATTATATTGGAGAAGACTGTTACTTCTGAGTGGAATATATTACAGATTAAATTGTAATTTCTGTCATTTAAATTGCGTATTATAAAATGTAACAGGAAACTAATAAACTAACAAAATAATGCACGTAAGTAATTGTCGTTTCCTAATTCCATTTCCGTGTTCGTTGACTTTTCCTTCGCATAGACACTGAAAAACATCAATGTTTCTTATCTTAATAGTATTATTTTTCTTACTATCCTCAACAAATTATTAGTTGATTATTAATGGTAAATATATCTATATGCGAATCAAGTGTAAAATTCCATAATCACACCGAGCTCCAAATCAAAGATTAACTTTATCATCAATATGAATAAAAGTCTGGTGGAAAGATCAAGAAGAGAAAATTTTTCACATAGGTCATTGATATATAATATTCTGACCAACTAGTGATTTTCCTAGCAACAAACGTCAATGGCGACCCCTTGGAAATCAATTACTCCTGCACGTTACATCTGTTATATCCGACCAAGCTCTTCAACAATCATTCAATATATGACATGTTATTAATAAACCTTGTTAAAATACTTAATTTGTGTCAGGGGTGGCCAACCTTTTGACAATTTTTTGACAAACGATTTCAGATGCGCCATATTATGACTCGAGCACTTTTTATAGCGACATACGTTCATGGTTAGGAGTTGATAAATAGCTTAGGGGACGAAAATAATTGCTTTGACGCGGTTAAATCAATTAATTTACGCTAGTTTAATGATGAATCAATTTACAAAACTCAATAATGATGTTCCTATTCGAGAGGGTGATAGCTTCATATGCTCGTTGGTGACGATAATTAACAGTTGATGGCACTGAAAGCGAGATCGGCTCGAAACTTGGAATTGTGTGTTCTCTTTGTCTGCCAGGGGAACTGTTATTAAATTCTTCTATTTCTGACTTTTGGATATTCATTGTATTTATTTATAATTTTATCATACTTGTCTAGCTGTACAATGATTTATATCAATGTAAAGGAACTTCTCATTCGACAAACAGGCTCAAGGATGCAATGCACCAGTTTTAATCGTCGAACGCGCCACGGTTTGGCCACCTCTGATTTATGTTAACTGAAACAGACGCGTGTAATAAAGGTTTAATTCACAGAAAGACACTCCAAGAATCTCGGACTTGTGGCACTTAAGTATCCTGGTCCCGACAATCACGCTCCTTGTATAACCGATTCGATTTGGTGACCGTTCGCAACTGTTATTATTTTAATATCAGTTATAAATTGTAACCATGACAATTAGAACACAATTTAATAAAATAAAATTACTAGGCCTTCTTAAATGATGTTGAATGAAATATAAATTTTAATACACTAAAAATCGAAGATCTTAGGTTTTCTCGGTGAATCTGTTGCATAAACAATTCTTGGGACTGCATCCGGATCATAATAGAATTAAAACACGACGTTTTAATCCATCTTTATTAAGTTTTCATTTTTAAATAACCCGGGTGGAAGATCAAGAATTGCTTATCCAAAAGTAGAAATCGTTACAATATAAATATAATACATCATTAAATTAAAAAATGTAGAGATTTGTTGAGAAACTGTTGTAATGAATGAATAGCTCCAAATATTTTGTTATTGTCCACGACATTTCTGATTATATAACCTGGACGCTGCATGCTGGATGGACTACGGAGGATTTTTGGTAGATTCGAGTCGTTAGGGCAATATTTATTCCTAGCCCCTGTCGCAAAGTGGGCAGATTGGCAGACTAATTTGAGGAGGAGAGTTGATATTTTATATATTGTCGTTACGCGTCGTAAACACAAAACGACGCAGGACCCGGCCCAAAACCGACGCTGCAACTATCACCAGGATACAAGCCGACGCTAGTCAACTGAATTGAGCATCGAAACCCGAAAGAAAGGTTTAGTGTACACTGATTTTCCTTTCTTTACACGTAAATCATACTTCTGCACCCACCTTGAGACAGATATAGAGAGTGAGCGAGAGAGACAGTGATATATTGAGGGGGAATCTCAAAACTAATTAATTTATTAATCAGTATATTAAATTCAATTTATTATGTTCTTAATTATATTGTAATAATTATTCAAGAAAGCCCTAATCAATTATCACTTTCATTTTATTTTGTATAATCACCCGATCTTTTCAATTGTAATGAGTGTGCGCGGCAATCGTCATTCTATTTGATCAGTGGGTGAGTCATTCCCCACTGGAGACACTCGGTTGGCATCAACAGGCAAAGACGACATGAAGGCGCCAATAAGCGACCCGGGCGTGCTAAATCCACAGTTTGGCAGATTAAAGAACATTTACCTGAGCCCAGTTCATTGACACTGGGTATTTTGAAGGACTCACTTCCCTCCACAAATTATGTAGAAAACCCGCGGGCCAATCTGGACATTTGATTCGGGGCTTGGGGTCATGTGGTCCGCCATCCCCATAATGGTGGGAGGCAGGAGAAGTAAACCTGGAGAGGTGAAAGGGAGAAATTTATCAGTTGGAGAATAATAATTGAACAAGTAAGAAGTCGTGGAATAGAAATTCATGAGCAGGGAAAGAATATTGGAAAGAGAAGGAAGTCATTCAGGACTGAACTTTAAAGCAGGAAGGTGGTGAGGATTGAGAAAAGTTTGTTCTGAACATTGAGACAAACTGAGAGAAGACGGCGGAAGGTGAAATCCTGGTCACGTCAATTGCTGGTGTCGAGGATGAAAACCATGGGTGCAAGCGGCCGTAATTCTCATAACCCAGTCCGAGGTACCAACGCAGAAGTGAAGACGGGAAGAAGCCGCCCCTAAACACAGAGACCCGGATGCCAGACGCACGAGTGCCAACATCGAGAAGTGCGTTGTCTGATTTCCTGCATCACGAAATATCCACAAAATGACCCTTGAATAGAGAGTCTCACAAAAAAATTTGAGCGAGCCGTGCTAATTTTTAATGGACACTAAGTTTTTGTATTTATTACAGTTAATAAATTTAACGGGTTTAAAATCTAACTTAATTAATTGCTTATAATTTAACGTAAAATTCAATCCCTCTAGTAATTACATTATACAATATCTGGGAATTGGTTCTCGTATTGTTACTACAATACCTAATCACATGTTAGACCAATGTTTTAAGGCTATGGAAATACATTGAACCGACTGCAGACATAGCAACATTATGTTCGAAAGATGGTATTATTTAAAATATTAAGACATGTTGTTTGCCAATTCTTTTCCTGAGAAAATTATGGTCTGCAATGAGAACCTCTACATCCTCGTTTTGGCGTCATTACGGCTAGCTTACAACTAAATAATTCGTTTTTGTAGTATTGAAAACTTTACGAAACAATTACAATTTAATAATGTGTTAGAGAGTTTTGATTTTGTAAGAGATAAAACGGAGCATACATCCATTAATGTACTAATTATTCTTTTTCCGATTACAGTTACAATTAAATTAATTAAATTGAAGGTTAAAAATAATTTATTCAAGATATTAGAACCAGTCCAAGAGAGAGGAATTAGTGAAAACAGCAAATTACACGAAAATTTGCATGCGTATAATTACGATAAGAACTACTAGTCGTAGGACGTGGCATTGAAGGGAAAACCAATTCGCAATAAATACCAGGCCCAACATTCCTCACCACAAGTCTTCAGTTGGGTGTGAAGTTCGCAACTCTCTTAAACAACTCACTCAGGTAAGTTGTTGGAACGATTCTTGAGACAGATACCGATTCGATCAGTATAAATAATTTTTAAACATACACTTAATTGCCACAACTGTCAGAAAAAATTAAAACTATTTTTAATTACAGTACCAGGGAGTTGAATCGCTTCTAAATTTAAAGTTATGATCGTTTTTAACTGTTTATATCAAACCACAATTTTCTATACAGCCAACGAAAGAAGTTGTCAATGCATTTGATCAATTCAGAGTACGTATAAACGACAGGAACTTAACAATATAATTATTCAAATATAATAGAGAGCGTGAAAAAATTGACACAAATAGCAGCATTCGGTCATATTTGTGAAACTCTTTGCATCCGAATTAATTTTTATTTGCTATTAATCAAAAGGAGAGAAAGTGAAGCTGTCATATAATGAATGATCTTGTATCAGATTTTGATGTTATTAGTTGGTCAAATTATTACATTGTTTGTCGTAATAATGTTATATTAACTGCAACAAATTAGTTAAAATAATTAACTGTAAGCCCGAGTCTATTGGGAATTCTATAAAAAATTTATATTTATTTAATAATGCTCCGCACTAGTACAATATTTACCTTTAACCCGGTAATTAATTTACAATTTACTCTTAAGTATCGTAATAAAATATTATAACCTTTCGATACGCAATTTAGCAGTATTTTTATAGATTAACGAGGAAAACTGACAGATATTATGTTTATTAAAAAAAATTTAAACTATAAATAATAATTTATTTTACAACCTATTGTACAAAACGTTCCAAAGACAATTACTTAAACTAGACTACGTCTTTAATTAACAAATGTGTACATTACATTGATCCTCTTAATTAAAACACTGTATGGTTCCAAATTTCTCCCCTCCTCTCTCTTTCTCTCTCTACCTATATATAATTAGGTTAATCAAACGGTATTTTGATATCGTTAAAAGTGATCCAACTGTAAAAGAATATATTATACTCTATTTAAGGAAACACGACACCAATTTTCTAAATCATATATATAGCATTCACGTTCATTGAACAGTACTGTTATCCCTTAGCATTCGCCATCATGGTTCGCCTGTCGTACGTCTTGATGCTGGTAGTTGTGTTCTCCATGCTGGGGGCCGCCATGGCCTGTGCCCCCTGCTCCACTGCAGATTTCCCTCCTGCTCTAAAGCCTGCTATTGGTACAAAACTCGAGCAACTCGTCTGTGTGATCTTGGAGTTGCTGTCAGGTCTCGTGGGCGACATCAAAGTCGTTGTAGGATTGGTGTTGGTCCTACTCAAAGTCATCCTGGAAACAGTAAGATATTATTTCTATACTGTAAATTCTCACTGATTCTTATTTAATAAATCGTCGATACTGTTTCGTTAAATACAATAGTTCCATTATAAGCTCATAACCGTAATTACTATGTTATAGTCTTAATTTCTTTTACAGCTGAAGGGATTGGGAATAAACGTGGGGGCACTACTTGGCATTGTGAGCGGCTGTTACGACGCTGTAAGTAACATTCTCTTCTGATCACATAATTAGTTTTATAGTGTCTTACTCAAATCCTATCCATTTTGTTTCAGGCTAAAAAGGACCCTCTCCTCCTCAGAATCCTTAATGGTCTCCTCAATAACTTAGGAAAAGTTCTGAATGCAGTCTTGAAAGTGAGTTTTTAGTTTTTAATTCGTGAACATAATTATGAATTTTAACCGAATTATTTATAATGGTGTCGTTTCCGTTTTTCAGTTGGTGGGGAATCTGCTTAATAACCTTCTGGGTTAGTCATTATTATATAAAAAAACATTTTGTTTTCCATGCCTATGGCCGTATCTGTGGAATATTATGTATTTGAATTCTTGTATTGTCTGTAAAGTAATAAATTTCTTTCAATATAATTATATCGCAAGTATAATTTCATTATTATTCTTGGAAATCAAAATATTGTTTTCTATGTCTGTAATGCTTTCTGTATATTTGTGTTTTTCTAATAAATGTATTAAACGAGGTCAATTTAATTTAATCTTATTTTTTATTAAAATATAATTACGCCAGATGTTCTGAAAAATCCTTGGTAAACTGATAGTTGCAACATCTGTCTTCCTTCAGACTTTTCCTCATTTTACCGAAGAAGACGGGCTGATAGATGCGAACAGTTCACCACAGTTAGTTCAGTATCTCATGCGTTCAAAATAGTATCTAGGAGGATGCAATGGCAGATAGAATGCGAGTTAGGAGAAAATCAGTTTGGTTTTAGGAATAATGTAGGGACAACAGAAGCCATATTGACTTAGCGACTAATTTTAGAAGGCAGAATAAGAACCGAACTACGTTCATGGCATATTTAGATTTAGAAAAAGCGTCTGATAATGTGAACTGGAACACTCTACTTAGGATTTTGAAGAACACTGGAATAAAATAACGAGAAAGATGACTTATACTTAACCTCTACTGACGGCAGTCAGTACTAATTAGAATTGAAGATTAAGATAATAAAGCAGAAATCAAGAAAGGAGTAAGGCAAGGATGCAGAATGTTATACATTCTGTTTAACTTATATATAAAAGAGGCGATGAAGAAATTTAAAACGGAATATGGAAAAGGTAACATATTGCAAAAAGAAGAAAAACATACGCTTTGCGGATGATATTGAGTATTAGGATATTCAGTAGAAGACATACAAACCATAATAAATGGCATGAACTTGGTCCTTGAGAAAGTGTTCAATGTGAGGATAAATAGAAGGAAAACCAATGTAATGGAGTGTAGTGTGGGAAACAGTGGAATAACAAAGAGTGTTTGATTGGGAAGGGATATTTTTGAGTTAAGGAATTCTGCTACTTGGGAAGACTTTGCGAAAAAGAATAATTTACATACGGGTAATATAAGTGTGAATAGTTGAAAACCGTTGCTAAAAAAGTTCGTATGGAGTGTGGCGTTATGAGGGTGCGAAACGTGGAAGATAGAAGTTGCAGAAAGGAAAATAATAGAAGCTTTTCAAATGTGGTGCTATAGGAGAATTCTGAAAATGAATGGATAGAATCACTAACGAGGAAGTACTAAAAAGAATAGGGGAATAGCGGACAATATGGAGAACACGTGATAGATTAGTAGGCCACGTTTTAAGACACGAGGTTCTTGTAAAATTAGCATTAGATGGAAGTATGTGGGGTAAGAACAGACGAGGGAGTCAGAGGATGCAATACGCTAAGTAAATTATGGCGGAAGTGGAATTTGCTAGTTATGCGGAAATGTAAAGCCTTGTGCAACAGAGGTTAGTATGGAGGGTTGCAACTGACCAGTCTTGGGATTGAATACCACTGCACAACTGGATGGGGAATTAAGCGTTACTGTCGTTGTTTACTTGCTGAACCCTTAATTCTAATCCAATGCAAGATATATAGCTGACTGAGATTAGACAAAATTAATAATTCCAAAACATTATAACAATTAATTGAATTATCATTACCAGTAGATATGTGTACATTATTCTTGTAGATGGTCACTAGGTTGCATAAGGCACAAAATAAAACAAAGAATTGAGATAATATTAGTTATATGGATAACAATTAATAAGAAATGGTATACATTTAGGCTTGGATTCTCTTGTAAGAACCAATGGGACACGATCAGCGAAGATCTGTCGGGTCGCGCTTGATAAGGGATATAACTTATTCCTTTCTTAAAATAAGTGAAATGCTAAACATAATTGTTCCTTACTGTTATTTGGATTAGTCATTTGTTGTATTTTTATGTTATTGTGCTTACTTTTTAAATAGCAACCATCGGGCAAACGCCCAATTTCGTAAATAATAATTATAATTGCTGATAAATCTTCAGGAGTTAACCTTAATAAATTATTTCAACCCTGTCTCGTGATGAGGTAGGCAACTCGTTATATTTTGTAATACATAAACTTATGTATATAAGTAATAATAGACGAAAAATATGTGATCTATTTTCGAATATATTAACTGTTATCTATGTTCTATTGGTCACGGCATTAAAGATAAAGTTAGTCGTCGGACGTGTGGTTGCGTAAAGTAAATTAGGTGGAAAGCTTATTTCTTAACTATATCATTACTATCTGGGGACCCAGCGTTGCCCGATAATTCATATTATCCCGGTACATTCTTTAATTCTTGGACAACACATGACTAAATTGGAATCGAAAACGTCACAATATGAACCTCAAGTATACTTCCAGTAAATCGACAGTCAAAAATACTCCCGGTACAATAACAGGACTAAAAATATTTTCAGTACTTTGACAGAATAAAATTTCTTCCCTACTTAAGGGACGAATTTTTTTAAACTTTTCCGTAAGATTTTTAAAATATTTTCTTTTATATAAAACTTTTCCTGACAATAACGGACACAGAAAAAGAATTATCCCATTTGGTTAAGTCGTTGGATAGTTATGCGCGAACTTGCATTACTGCGATTCATTATATATATATATATGTATTTTTAATAAATTGTGGAATTACTAAGGACACTTTCTTGGATTGACACTTTTTGAATATTATTAAGTCCTACTATATAATATAATTTATTAAAAATACATCTATATATATATATGTATTTTTAATAAATTGTGGAATTACTAAGGACACTTTCTTGGATTGACACTTTTTGAATATTATTAAGTCCTACTGCTTAATATTTACAAATTTAGAACTTTCGTAATCTGAGTATATGTGTAAGATTGAAAAAAAAATTAATATTCATACTTGGCACAAAAACTGCATTCGGTAAAAGGCCTGAATGAGGTACAAATGTGATAATTCAGCTATTAAAAAAATTAATTGAAAGATATTATCTTTGAAATTGTATGTTTTTTTTGTTTGCAAGCGTGTGTGTATAATGCGTATAAAAATTAAAACGAGTAAAATTTATTTCTCTGACGTACTTTGTACACAATTTCTTAGTATTAAGAAACAAACAATGAGTTGGTAAAACAGACTTAAATGTTTTGAGGCTCGAGTATTTTAAAGTTTCTCTTTGAGAATCACAAATATTTTTGACTCAGATATGCTCCAATGGTTGTCCCTTATGGATTGTTTGTAACATAATTTATTGTTTTACTGTTTACCAAATGATAATCCTTTCAAATTTCCGAAATTTTGCATATGACTGTATTATTTAAATATTTTAATTTATTATTTAAGTTCTCAGCCTAACCACAGATCCAAGGTTTCAGTCTACAAATGTTATTCGCCATAATTGTCATCTATTTTCCCTTGTATAATATTACTAAGAAGACAGTTTCTTCTTATAATGTATCCGATCCAATTTTCTTTCCTCTTCAGAATTAGATGCAGGATTGATATCTTCTCCTACACACTTCAAAGAAATTTCTCGTTTGTCATTTCCGTTCATTTAACTTTTTCTATTCGTCTTTAATACCACATTTCAAAACTCTCCAGGTACTTAATTTCGATTTTCCAAAGGGTCCAAGTTTCCGCAGGATTTAGAGCAATGTTACAAATATAGCATTTTACCAGCATCATCCATACTTCTATATTTATTTTCCTGGTGATAAGTAACCTCTTATGAATGCTCTCTTGGCCATAGCGATTCGTGATCTTATTTTTTTCGTACAGTGAACATTCTTTGTCAGTATGCTTCCTAAAGCATTTAAAACTTTCCACGTTCTCAAATTCTTGACTTCCGGCAATGAATCGAAAAGGTTCGTCTGTTTTCGTAATTCGTATCACCTTTGATATATCTATATTTTTACCATCAGTATTTTCTTCCTGCTTCTGACGAACTATTCATAATTTTGTGAAATGTTTTCTCTTTATTTGCCACTAGCACAAGGGTGTCTGCATATTTGATTAAGTTAATGACTCTTCGTCCTACCACAAAGTTTCTAATTCACCCATAGCCTTTGCATTTCCTGGTTTTATGTTTTCTCTTTATGGTAACATAGCCACATCAAGGAAATCTCTTGACCATTCAACAGTTTCATAGTCTGCTGACAAATTTGATGAACTCTACAAACCATATTTTCCTATTTCCTTTCGAAATCTACACTAAGGTCAACTTCTCCCTTAGCTTCATATCTCTTTACATCCGTTATCGCTCTTTCCATTTCACTTTTAAATATGCAAGCTCCTTCGTCTCCTTCATTTAATATGTCCCCCTTTTCTAACTTGATTTTCTGAGTTGTGTGTAATTTACAGGAAAATTAATTATATGAATTATTGCCTGTCTCAACGTACCAAAAATTAGTTGCACATTTTTATGAGCGTTTTAGAGTTACTGTAATTATGTAAGGTATCAGTAGATTTCTTGACTAGAATAAGATACTGAATAAACAGAGGTTATAACGAAATTCAGTCAGCTCTCGTAAAATATGGTGTGTGTAAAGGAAATTTTTAAAAAAAATCATGTTCTCGTTGATGGGTTACTCACATGTTGACAAAGAGATTACTTTTGAATTAAATACATAAATTTGATAATAGAAATTAATATTGGGTAACGCCGGGAACCCAGCTTGTCTGCAATTAATAGAAAATCCAACTCGCATCAGTACAAGTTTGCAGCGACGCATTAAACAAATCCACAACCCACACAAGTTGTATATCCATAAAAAAATTAATTTCCTTTATTTAATTTGGACTATAACGTCTTACATTTTATTGTATTGTTATTTAAATGTGAATTATTTCTTCATTTTTATGAGTTTTGCGCATTTTCATCATTATTTTAACTGTTATATCGATTATAATTTGTGATGAATTGGCGATTGCTAATTTATTCAGTCAGTTGTAATACTCAGCTATTACTATTTTTGAAATTCCGTATTGGCTCCAATCAGACAGCGATAACATGCCAGACAAGACACCATTCAGGCGGGGATAAAGAACCTGAAACTTGCAAATTCTTAAGTTCCGGGGATTAGCAGTCGATACCTGCCCAGGGCATTAAACACCTCGGGAATTTCGAAAGTCGTTTCTCCCTCGGCGAAATTAGATGACCACTGCGGGCCAAGGAGGAAATAATATTGGAGCAGGGCGTCATGTGATCTTACATGATGGTGGAAGCATGAGAAGAGTTGACCTGAGATGAAACGAAGTAGAAAAATAGTCGGTCATTGAAGAAGAAGGGTGCCAGGAGAGTGTGTGGTAGTTGGGCCACGGCAGGAGAGAAAATAGAGCCTGAAATGATATTTTCAAGAAGAAAGGTGGAGAGAAGAGGTGGTAGAGTGAATCTTTGAGGTGAAAGAATTTGAGGAAATAGTGTGAGAGTTAGACAATAAGATGCGACAAGTCAGTCTGGATCATAATGAGGGAGGCGAGAATAGTTGGTCTCCATTGATTCACTAACTAGAAGAAAACCTTATTTTCAGTAAGTATATGAACTCATTTCCTTTTCTGTTGCACAAAAATTCCGACATAAATTGCCCTTTATATAGATTTAATCTTGCTAAATTAAATCTTACCTAGCCGGGGCATTTTAATGGACCCTAAATTTTGTATTTATCGTAATTGGTTTTAATAAATTACTTTATCATATAATAATATTAGTGCAATGTGCGCCACGAATTGAAATTGTAAATAATATAAAAGCAGCAAAAGTATGAATCTAAAATCGTGTAACGGATTAATAAATATATATTCAAAT
The DNA here is from genome assembly GCA_034510155.1 of Eucriotettix oculatus. Lineage (NCBI taxonomy): Eukaryota > Metazoa > Arthropoda > Insecta > Orthoptera > Tetrigidae > Eucriotettix > Eucriotettix oculatus. The sequence continues at coordinate 142,120,251 of CM067376.1, read as the reverse complement.
ATATGAATATATATATATATGTATTCAAGTGCCCAACATCATTTTCATCGCTTTAGATATATTTTAAAAAACAATATAGATATAAAATAGGGAAATGATTTATTATATTCAATAAAAAATACAGGTTCAAACACCAGATACTCTACATACGTTCTTATCATAAAAAACAAAATCTTCGTAATTGTTTATAAATACTGCCTAGCCGAGAAGGTTCCCAAGCAGGTTCGACACCAACTGAAAAAGGAGTACCACATTGTTATTACGAGCCCAGCTTATAATTTTCTCATTACGAATAAATTAAAATCTAAGAAACTCACATTCAAGACTGCTCCCAGAACATTTCCTAAGTTCTTGAGGAGCCCATTAAGAATTCTCAGGAGAGGAGGGTCTTTCTTGGCCTAAAAAAATAAATTACACATGAGTAAGTAACTATAAGACTCACGCCTTAGTTATTTTGAGGTGAATGTCGCTTACAGCGTTGTAACAGCCGCTCACAATCCCAAGTAGGCTCCCCACGTCGATTCCCAATCCCTTCAGCTGTAAAAGATATTAAAAATACAACATAGTAGTTAAGGTCATGTATTATTAATAACTATCTGGGGACCCGGCGTTACCCAGGTATTAATTCATATTATCCCGGTACATTATTTAATTCTTGGGCAACACATGACTAACTAAATCAGCATCGAAAACGTCACAATATGAACCTCAAGTATACTTCCAGTATCTCGACAGTAAAAAAGACTCCCGGTCCAATAACAAGACTAAAAGTATTTTCAGTACTCTGACAATCCAATTTCCTTCCCAATTAAGGGATGAATTTTTACTTAAATCCCATATTAAAGGTCATGATGTAACACAGTGAACCACTTTGCACTGGTTTAGATCCCAAAGTTGATAAATTTCTTGTTATTTTCATATGAATCATTTGCACCTCTACCCCTCACATGCTGCAATGGGTTGAAATTGTACACAAATATTGTCAGGGAAAACATTTTAAAAGTAATTGACCTCAAGATTTATTTTTCGATTCAAATATGAGCCTTTATTACATAAAAAATATCACCAATTGCACCCCTCCCCATAGGGGAGTCGTTCGGTAGCTATACGCCAAACGTTCATAGGTAATTGCTACGTTTGACCGTCTGTTTTGTCGCTTCTCGCCTGAAACCGACGTACGCCAACGGAAATTTTGACGCCCCAATGATTGCATTTTCTTATCACTAACAATAAATAACACGACGATAAACACACCAAAAAACACAAAACACACTAAATTTTGCTGTTGCGGAAGAAACGGTAATTGAATATGAATTAATGTCAATCTATCAATACTGAATGAACACGTCCGTCCAGTCCAGTGTTTGAGTTTATGATCGCTTTACGGCAAACCTTATAAGTCGCAGTTGGTTTAGAACAGGTCCCGCTTTCTCATGTTTACAACAATAAATGTCTCTCTCTCTCTCATGCTGCCAAAATTATAACAATACAGTAAGTGGGATGAATAGTGTAGGAACGCATAATAGGACTTTTAACTCCTTTTCGCTCGGCAATTCAATGGATTTCTATATATTTACATTAATATCTTCTGAAGTCTGCAAGATATCGAATTTAAGCATACACAAAACTTTAATTTGAAATTCCTGTTTCTATTCCTGAAATTTTCATTGAAACCCGTTAACCCCGTTAAGAGCATGAACAGATCAAGGGTATAGGCAACCCACATATACATTGGAGATATAAGGTAGCTTTCCGTAAAAAGTTTTCATATTACGAGATTTACAAACTTTTCCGGACGATTTCTTAAACTTTTCTTTTGTTAAAAACCTGTCCTGGTAATTACGAACATAACAAAAAAATTATCCAATTTGGTGCCAGCGTTCGATAGCTATGCGCCTACATACATTACGGCGATATATATATATGTAACATAAAAACATTTAACTAACTAGTATGGACCAATCATTAAATAAGAATATGTGAGAATCAACTGTATAATCATTTAAAACAATAGCTTACTGTTTCCAGGATGACTTTGAGCAGGACCAACACCAAGCCTACAACGACTTTGATGTCACCCACGAGGCCTGACAGCAACTCCAAGAGCACACAGACCAGTTGCTCGAGTTGTGTACCAATAGCAGGCTGCAGAGCAGGAGGGAAATCTGCAGTGGAGCAGGGGGCACAGGCCATGGCGGCCCCCAGCATGGAGAACACAACTACCAGCATCAGGATGTGCGACACTCGGACCATAATGGCAAAGGCTACATTGAAAAAAAGTATAGTTGAGTAATAGCGTATGCAAAAATTTTATTCAGTGTTAATGATGTGTTGTTTTGATACATAAAGTGAAATTTATTGTCTTACAAGAGGAACGCGTTTAATTAATTTCAGAATAATGCTTAATTATTATACTTATATACTATGTGTATATTTATATATATTTATGTGTTTAGTCATGGGAATAGCCTTTCGTTAATTTTTAATACTGGGCAAGATAATGAATGAGTATTTAAATCATAACTGCGTTGATGCAATGTAGTAGATCTTCAAACAGATAAGTATCGTCACGAATTGTAACGGTTCTATATTCAGGCACATGATTGTTAAAAATATTTTTTATTAATATAACTTTGAAAATATCCTTAAAATTTAATTGTTACGTGGTGACTCATTTCCCTGTTAATGAAATACGTTATTTTATATTTTCACCATACGTGCTCGCTAGTGATGAACATGTGCCGGTCATTTACGTGTATATCGACTACAAAACTTTTTTCCATTGTACAATTTTATTTATAACTCAGTAAATACGCAGGTTTTTCATATTTAATTCAAAAAAGAATAGAGTTAACTTCCAAATTTCTTATCGGACGGGCAAATATTTTAATAACAATAAATTTATTATAGGGATAAACTTCAATGTGAAAGCAGTGTGGAGACCATCGTATCGTTACACAAACACGAGTATCTTTTTATAGACAAGCCATTGGATTTATAACTGTATTTCTTTTGCCGTATATATATGTATATTATTTTCGAACATTGCTTTATGATTAGATTGGAGATCTCTTTACCCTATGTTTTATAGTAATAAAGCATATGTTCAACTTCATCCTTCAACTCTCCCACTCCGATGTAATCTAACAATTATTTCTCTCTCAGTTAATTGGCATCTCATTCTCCGCTTTTCAAATAACTATTCTTTTACTTCTCTTCATCAGATTCCCCCTACTACCCTAAACTCTATTAATATTAACCGCCAACACTAAGTCAATAAAATATTACCAACTACAATAACATAATTATGTTCATAGCTCTGTCGATTCTCTCGCTTTTAAATCGACAATGGACTTTACAATTTCTTCAAGGAATCGTGTAAACTAGTTATACAGCGTATAAATATCAATATAACATGTAATAGAAACCGTACTATCTTCGGATACAAGTTTTCGCAATAATAATGAAAAAAGCATATGTCGAAAACGTTTCAAGAAAATATTTATTCTTAACGAAACACTTTCAGTAACAAGTGCCTTTTAAACAACGTACCTAAGCGAGTTGTCCAAGAAGTGTTGTGAATTCACACGCAGCTGAAGACTTTCGTTGAAGAATTTTGGCCCAGGTATTTATTGCGTATTACTTTTCCATTCAATGCCACGAACAAAGAGCAGTAATCCTTATCATAATTAACGCATGTAAACATTCTTGTTAAGTGTCCTTGTTCCTCTGTCACTGAATAATTAGTAGATTAGAATTTAATTTAATTCGTTTCATGCTAACAGTAATATTTAGTTGCCGAATTATTACATTAATTTTTTCCCCTTATTTTATCTGTTTAAAAAAACAAAGGTCTGTAATTTCTTATTAAATTAGAACATTTCTATAAATTTACTCCTTCAATGTAAATTAATTATTTAGATGTAAACTTTTCCAAATTAATTGAAATTGTGACTATCATGGACTTAATTTCACAGTTGGCTTTTCTAAGAGAACACAATTGAAGAAATGTTTTAAGTTGGTTAAACGCTGTTGAACTTCGATCCTTCTATATTTTGTAGTCAGTAAAATTTTAAGCAATAAAAAACAGGGAAATAGAAGTAGGAAATGACCATTACATACCTTATTTTGTTAATTTAATACTTCCTTATCACTGCTCATAATACGCAATTTAAACGAAATTCTTTTCAAATTAATTTGTAATGTATTCCTCTACAAAAGGAAACATTCATCAAAAAATTAGTAAATTCGGTAATTACCTGAAATGTGACATGTGTTTAATTATGATAAAGACTTGTTTCCGGGCATTGAAGAAGATAGAATTTTGTAATAAATAGGGAGGTCGGCATTCTTTAGAACAAGTCTACAGCGACGTGTGAGGCGTACAACAATCCTACAAAACCACACACAGGTCATATTTATTTCTAGAATACTTAATTATGCCAATTAATATGGACCACTGCATCCCAGAGGCTACATGGATTCTAAATTAAACATTCGAGAATGAGAACTGAAATTATTTCTAAACGGAATTCTTTTCATTTTTCTCGTGGCGTTTATCAATGCCTGAGGACAGTATTGTTTGCCACAAATTATGGATTTATCCTGGAGCTAAATTATGATTCAGTTAGTTTTCCTCAGTTTATGAATAATTAGTCCCCAGTAAATTAACGTACTTGAAATGTATTTACTGTATAATGAAGTTTATAGGTTTCTTTGCTTATTTCACTATATATAATTATTAATATGGCTCTTTATTTTGTTTATACATACTCATTAATATATTTCCTCTTCTTTAAATACTTATACGACGGTTGCGATATGAATGTTCAGCAGAAAGGCCTTTTTAGGTATCAGGCAACATGAGCGTGATCCTGAAACAGGCAACTCATATCATAGGGGATGTGGAAGGTTGAGCGAGGTAGCTAAGGGTTGACTAAGTCCCACGGGATATAATTTAAGGATTCTACCCGGTGTTCCACCTAAAATAGATGCAGGTAAAACCATATAAAACCTCCATCAGGTAGGTCAGACTGTTGTGTACTATTCTCACTATCTTCCAAATGACGGCAGACGACTTTGCTGTGGGGTCCTTGGAAATACCTTGAGCATACGGTAAGAGAGGTCTTCTGATCCCATTGGATCAGTCGGCCAACTACCTTGTGATCCTGGTGAAGACACGGATAAGGGAATGCTGCGACCCCACAGAAAACTCATTCATCGTCATTCGGAAGGGCGTGATAATAGTACCCAATGGAGTCTGGCTGCACAGATTCAGCGAGAAGCTATATACGAGTGTAGAACCAATAATTAGAAAAGGAAAGAATGAGATTCGTTTGTATATTCTATGAGGATCGATGTCAGCAGACATTCCAAAATGATATAGAAGACAACCAACCTAATTGGATTTAACTGGATGTAGAAAGTCAAGAAGGACTGGAAGAAAACCTATAGCTACAGTTCATAATATGTCCGAATATTCCTTGTTCATGAATAATATCAAATTAAAGTGGAGATATTTACCTCAACAAATCAGCGCAGCTGTTACGAAAATATTTCTTAATTATTTTGACAAGTATTATCTTATTTTACCCTGTAAAAAATAAGTATTCTCACCTACGCAAACGAGTATACGCCACCGTCGTGCTACAAGAGTTTCGAACACTAGAACGGGAAAGGGCAAGTCTTAGCTAAAGACTTAGCGACAGCTTAAGATAACCCTGTGTACATAAATATATAGATTGACTAGGAAGTGACATGAATATAATTATATAAATATAAATGATGATGCGTAACCGCTAAGACTGCTTACTGTGAAGTAATGTCTCCAGTGTTTGATTCTGGAGTGTTTGTTTGGCTATATACTATGTAACACAAGTTTCCAGAAGTAGGACATACTTTTATAGATGTGGAACAAGTTTTTGCTGCATTTGAAAAACAAATTCGTAAGCATGGCATTATTTACAGAATTTTGGTTAAATGGGCATTATAAATAGTGTCTCAAGGATGGAGACAAGTTCATGCAAATTAAGGATTTGCCTAACCAGCTTCAGATTCTGCAGAGGGGATATTGATTTGTATATCAATTGTGGTCATGAATAAAATATGTTCTTTTATTTCTACCACATACTTGAGACATAATGAAGTGATACTTATGTGTCAATAAAAGTATGTAAACAATTTGTGAATTGTATAACTTTTAAAGTGCTATTTTAATTAGAGAATAATCTATTATTCCTTACATAACCAGTTAAATTTTTATTGCTAAGCAATTTAGTTTTCAGATTATATTGCATCAAAAACGTTCCTAAAACGTTTCCCATCTTCTTGCACTTTGGTTCATGAAGTATTCATACAGCATTAGGAGTCAACTGGATGACTTAACACCTTCTTGTATCAATATGTCAATATTCTGTAGTTATATTAAAATTATGAGCACTGATAGTGCTCCAATATTCCTCCGATGAAAAATAGAAAGAGGAATATTTAGAAAAATTGGAATGTTTTCGGATCAATAAAAAATTTCGAACAAATATACAAAGCCTCTAATTTCTCGTATGACCATTTTGTGAGTGAAACCTTCTTGCAGTAAGCTCTTCACATATATGTGATGATTTCAAGTTTAATTTTATTCAGAGCATTAAGTTGGAAATCTACAGGGCGTGGACACTCATTTATTCTCCGCTAAAAACTCTCAAAATTCGATAACGTAATTTATTCAAGCACTTAACGAAGTCTTTAACTACTTCCCGGCGTATCACCACCTAAATCTAGGGTTGATTCGATAACCGTTGATTATCACGTGGCCGCAGGGATCGCGGACCGCAGTACCTCCGTCTACTAGGAGATTCTCGCCTGGACTCTTCTGCTTTCTTAGCCACGCGACAATACGTTTCCCCGACAACAATGCCTGCTTATGTCGTGGCGCGAAAGTTGCACTACTGGTCACAAATAGCAAGCTACAATCCTGCTCGTATATTTTTTTATCTGGTACTGATATTTAACATGTTACAATATTTACAAACGTTATTCCAAATTCAGTAAATGACTTCTACTTATTAAACCCTAAAATTACTGTATTTACAAAATTTGAAACAATTTTTTTCTGTATTAACTTATACCATCCACTTTCTCTGAACTGTACTGTTTACCCTTGCAGCCTTCGACACTATGGTCCGAGTATCGCACATCCTGATGTTGGTAGTTGTGTTCTCCATGCTGAGTGCCGCCATAGCCTGTGCCCCCTGCTCCACTGCAGATTTCCCTCCTGCTCTAAAGCCTGCTATTGGTACACAACTCGAGCAACTGGTTTGTGTGCTCTTGGAGTTGCTGTCAGGCCTCGTGGCTGACATCAAAGTCGTTGTAGGATTGGTGTTGGTCCTACTCAAAGTCATCCTGGAAACAGTAAGATTTTAAAAACATTTTTATCCACAAATTGTTACTTTTTCATATTCAATGATTGGCACATACTATTTCCTCTATTACGCCATTCACAATAAAATATTACCATAATGTATATATTGTTGGAAGCTTAATTTCTTTTACAGCTCAAGGGATTGGGAATTAACGTGGGGGCCCTACTTGGCATTGTGAGCGGCTGTTACGACGCTGTAAGGAACGTTCCCTTATAATTATATAATTAATTCATTTTATAGTTTCTTACTCGACTGTGGTCCATCTTGTTTCAGGCTAAGAAGGATCCTCTCCTCCTAAGAATCCTGAATGGGCTCCTCAATAACTTAGGAAAAGTCCTGGACGCAGTCTTGAAAGTGAGTTTCTAAGGTTTTAACTCGTTTGCAGTGAGCATAATTTTAAGTGAACTCGTAACAATAATATCCTTTTCCTGTTTCAGTTGCTGTCGAATCTGCTTGGTAACCTTCTCGGCTAGGCATTATTTATAGAAAAGTAAAACAATTTTCTTTTCGATGCCTATGAATCGATTATTTTCTGCTTGAATATGTGTATTGCTAAAATTGTAATAAATATAATACAATATACCAATATCTCAGTTATCGTTTCATTTTAATTTCGGAAATAAGTATAGCAGTATTGCAGACCTAGTGCTTAGGACTCTATGGCTAATTATTCAATACTTTACTGCAAATAGTACTAGCATATTCTCTGAATATGAGGCTATCTGAAGCTATTTTGTAATTTAATATATTCAGAATCCTATTTAATAATTTACTATTTACAACTCGAGTTATTAAAGTAATATGCAGTGAACTTTATTATAATTCATGATCATTATAATATTTCTATTACATATAAATGGGATGTTATTTAATGCCTCCAAAAAATATTTGGGAAATGAAACTAGTGGACTATCTCTGCGATGTAAAAATTATGTATTTAAATATGTACGGATCATGTAGCAATTCAATTAGCTACTGTTAGTTTATTGCATTCGTTTAGTTAGTCGCCGTTAGCTGTGTCTGCCTTCTATATGCGGGGCGGATATTAATTACTGAATTGAAGCTAAACTAAAAGTTCGGTCGATAATTTCGTATGTCCGTTTTAATTCTCCATTTTTAAAATTGTTATGATTTTCTCTGCGTTCCAGTCTGTTGGACTTGTTAATGGATACATTAAATGTGAAATAATTCATTTCCGAACCATTTTACTTCTTTCTCGTAAGATGTCATCAAGATGTCACGATTTTTCTTTACAAGCTGCTAATTCTTCTCGTGGCTTTCTTAGCTGCCATCTGATAGCTATGGCATTCATGTTTACTACCAGCAATAACGTTCATTTTTGTAAACAGAGACTTGAAGGACTTATCTTACAAATTACCCATACATGTATCATAGTTTACGTAGATTCTATAATTCATAATATAGTACATCTACATTCTGGTAATTCTCGCTCATCATGCTGGTTAGCGCAAAATAATTCTTAAATTTAAGTAATGTATTTAAGTATCAATATATTCTTAATTATTTGTCCAGGGCCCTAGTTACCTTGCTCTACCTTCCGCATCCCCCCTTTTCAATTCCCTTCCTATCCTATTATAGGGAAGTTGTTTGTTTCAAGATCGCCCTCACGTAACCTATTAACCAAAAAAGTTTGCATTCAAGGTTTTTATAGGCTATTTATAAATTTATAAGTGGTGTATATCTGTTCGTTTATGAGGTACCGTAAACTGTCCTCCTTGAGAGGTTGGCGGAGAGATCTGAATCGACATTCTCATCAGGGAAAATAGTATACATTATTTTATGGAATGTCACTCAAAATCCAAAGATAAATGATAAGAGAATTTCATGTTTTGTTCTATTTTTAAACTATAAAATATTGGTTTTAAATAACTGGTTTATGTATAATGATATCGCCGAATGTTTTGTTTGTTTGTCATGTAGCCTTTGTTCGCTTTCCACAGGATCAATGTTACATTTCCTAAAATGAATTTGTATTTATAATTTAGTACAAATACTCATCATACAAAAACTTTTTATTTAACCTTGTGGTGTTTATTCTTAGCAAGTTAAAATATTTTCTAAAAAAAAGGCAACTATGCGCCTGAATAAAATTAGGTGTTCTTTCCGTAACAAACCATGTCCGCAGCTTTAAATTCTGAATGTTAAGGACTAACCTTGACGCGATAGACTACTGCCTATTATTTATATTCCGCCAGAGAGTTATTGCGTACTTCGTCAGGTTTCAATGTCACGGAAAGAGTTATATTACCCTAAAGAAAAAAACACAGGCTACTAAACAATTCGCATTAAGTGCGTTTTATCGAGGTAGGAAATTTATTCAGCTATCCTAATTATCCTAATTACTAAAAAAGCTATTATATTATATATACCAATACTTTGGATTCATCAATTCATGCATGAAAACTTTTACTTTTTACGGTAAAAAATACTTAATAGGGCGCTAAAATGTTACTTTTACGCTGTAATATTGTCTGAATAATAAAAATGATGCTTGTTTTCGTGTATATAAAGTTGTGTATTATTTGAAAACATTTAAACGCTAGAAAAAAATTGATAACCTTGAATACATAAATAATAACCCGAGAAAAATATTAGTGTACCGTTGAGAGGGATGAGGGTGATGGAAAGTGAGATAAATAAGTGGTGTTATATTGTTTTTAAAATATATATATATATGAATGGTAATACATTAAATTTATCTTATGAATTGATATGATACATTAAATTATTAACTCAATGCCTTTCTATTGAATAAACAATATACTGTTTATACCATATTTACAAAAACAAATTACTTATGAAGTAACATTTAGGAAAAATGAGATTTATTCTCGGACCGTATTTATGGACCTCCTCTTAAGAAGCATATTTAAGATCAAAAACCATATTCGGATTTCACAGTACAAGGAAATGGGAACAGTTATTACTGACTTCTGCTTTATCTAGAACTCGCCTGAGATATCGTACCGAACACCTTGCTCATTCATGCTTCTTATCCGCTTGTCAAGTTCATAAAATTCACCACCACTCAACAGATTGAAATTGTCTCTCAATCCTGCTCTTAGTTACCACACTCTCCCTGCAGCTATCACAATCTATCATCTTGATCATAAAGCGTTTCTGATTGCCAAAATGCTTACTCTCCAATTTCAACTTCTTAATCCCCTTAAAATCAATTGCGTCTGTTTTTTATGAATTTTTCTTACTTCATTATTTAATTTCCTTTGGTGGTGAGGACATAATTCTTCTCCCCAATCATAAGTATTTATCTCTAGAATTTGGGAGGATGCATTCACCCAACTTGCTTCCGATGTTTGGGGAAAATACCAGACTAAATCACAGCCAGGTGTCACAGAGTCTCAACGATTTTAGAAACCCATACCGGTACCAAACTGAATCCGTTTTAAAAATTGTTTGCTGCCTTCTTTAATTTCTCTCAAGTCGACTGTCTTTGATTTTAAACCACCAAATTCCGTATTTACTTGTTATGCCATTAAAATATCCCCTTCCACAAGTTATCGAAAGTGCGATTCGCGATTTGATGAATTTGGTCATTAGATCGCAATAAAACACAATCTTAACAACCATCAGCTGTGGTTATTCTGATAACGATCCCTGAAAATATAAACTGCATTGACGGTTCTTACATACTAATTTTGTGAATATTACTTATTAGCCTAATTAAGAATGTTCATTTGCCGCTGCAAAGTCTAAGAGTTTATCGTGCATATTATTGAACTGTGCAACAAATACTCGTAAATTGTCATTGAATTGACACTCAGAAAATCACTGATCATGTTTTTTCATGTTATGCTGCAATGTCGCTTACTACCATTTTATTCTCTTATAATTTTCTGTACATTATATATATATATATATATATTGTAATGTAAAAACGCAGGTGCCTGCTGATTTTGGTTATATAGTGGCATTGTGAGGCGTAGTTCAGCCTACAACCAAAGAAGTTTTGTGCGCGACAAGTGAGGTGAACAACAATGTCGAATTGCCTGAAAGCGGGTGAACCCGCGATGGGGATCCCCCGCGGGAAACTCCCTCGGGGCGTGTGTAAAAAAATGTGGTGTGTGAGAAAACCGATGGCGGGGAACCCCGGAATTTTGTGAAAAAGACCGATGGCAGGGAACGCCGGAATTTTGTGAAGAACCGATGGCGGCAAACCCAGGAATTGTTTGAGAAAACCGATGGCGGGGAACTCCCGGGGCGAGAACTTAAAAGGGAGCCGTTTGAAGGAAAAGGAAATCAGATGAGTTGCGGAGAGGACGGACGACGGACAAGGCAGATGAGTTGGAGAGAGGACAGACGACGGATTGATCAGATGAGATAAGGGGAAGACGGATCAGTCAGTGAAGCGAGCAGTTCCGGAGACACAGGAGAGAGCAAATGATGATTTGGACCTGGTTCATACTACCTTCTTCGGTGTAAAAAACCTGCAATACGCCAGAGAGACTCGGAAACATTCGTGAAGTTGAATGTTTGTAGGCCCAGTAATTGTGGGTAAGTTCTTAAAAGCTGTGAAACTTGCTCTTTGTGCTGATTGAATAAATTTAAATCATATTTTTTCTTTTTTCAGTAACTGCATACTCCACTTCTCGAGAGACCCAAAATTCCCTGAGATATTGTTTCATGTAATCACTGTAAATTGATAAATATAAAATTTTCAAATTAAATTTGTTCAATTAATAAAAAAATGTCTTATCCCCTGAAAATGTTATTACAATATATATATTACATATTATCGAATGCAGCTTTCTTTCCTCGCATCGTCACTAACCAATTTTTCACTCGCGTATGTAACGATGCGAGCAAGATTTCAAATTAAGTACTTAGCTTTTCTGATATGCTACGCATACTTATTAAGTATGATTACTGAACATAAGTCACTATTTTTATCTTCCATTTTGTAATAGGGTGACACATTGAACAAAGTGAATGCCATCGCAGGACTACCGTCGCAATATTCAATATAATAGTAAGTATTTTCTCCGTATTTAACTATTTTGTAAGGCCCAACATAAACCGGTCAGATTTGCGCAGGTTTTTATCCGATACCATGTCTCCGACTTGAAATTGAATCTCCATCGTTTATTGCCTCAATGCCTTTGCCTTGAATCGAACCCAGGACTTCTGTGATGCTAGCCTTGTCGTATAAATAATTGCTTATGTGCCTCGTATGGAACAAAGTTTTAAGCCATGACGCTATGAAAATATCTGAGGAGATATCAGCCAATTAAATTAATCACTCTTAGAAAAACTTAGAAAGAGACCCTCGTTGGACAGACTGTTGGCTACAGCGACACAACGAGACGACGATGTTTTTCAGGCGTCTTACAGTAATTACAGTAAATTCTAGAAAGCTGCATACTATAGGAGAAAAGTTTATTTTTCTAACAGTGATAGATGTTGAAAAACTTTTGTACACAAATTTGCAAATAATTTCGTTAAAATAATTCCTTTAAGCAATTACAGTTGAAAGAAGTATTGATGAAATATGAGAACTTTTAAAAACCAACACTAAAGGCCGATCTATTTTTAAAGTTTTGAAGGAAAAATCAATCCCTCTATCAAATACAATATCAGTTGCTGTATACGGAGCGCCTTCCATGGTTGAAAGGTATAAACATTTTAACACAAAATGTACCCGAGGTGTTAATAATGGCCTGCGTCATTCTACGACAACATTTAGTTGCTAAAAAGCTGGAAAACAGATTGCATGAATCTCTTCAATTAGTGATTATTGCAGTAAATGGAATCCAACACAACACATTGAAATGAGCAGTTGTGTTAAGAATATGATGAGACCTTTCATAATTCCTCCTTCAGAATGACGCAGGCTGGCTGTCGAAAGGCTTATGTTTAACAAGACTTTTTGATACTATTTTATTTTTTTCCTGGATGCTCAAGTTCCAATTTTAAAAGAAAATTTATCAAGTGAAAACCAGACATTGCCCATTTAACAGATTTGTTTACTACATTTAATGAGGTTAAATTACATATACAAGATGACAGCCTAAATTTCTTTAAAACAAAGTCCAACATTCAGCGTTTTTTCAGAATTAAGTTAAGAAGTCAAACATTGAATGACATGAATTTTCCCAATTTCCTATTTGAAGTTTCAATTTACAATCAACATTTAAATACTAGTATTAAATGAGGACTACGGTAATACTACAATAGAGAATCAATCCAAATTGTGATACTGAAGAATCGAATGTCATATTAAAAATGTTGAAAATTTGTCATGAAAGCATCAAGTTCATTCCTTCCACTAAAGGAATTTATTTTATCTCAAATATTTTACGTTACAGATATTAAGTTTTACTTAGAATCGTTTTAATTTGAATTTAACTGATAAATGTAAAAAACATGTGTTTTTTAAGTTTCTCACACTACACTTAACTCAAGTTAGAAATTTAAATCTTACAGAGTGATTATCACTATACTATATGTCAAAAGCACATTTTAATGTGATGAAATAGCAAACAATCAATATCAGGTAAGCACGAGATCTATTAAAAATCGAAAAACATGGCAAGTGGTGTACGAGACGAAAACGTTTGGGGACTTCTGTAGTAATCTGTTTTCTTAGATAGGAAAAGATCAAAACCGTTCCAATTCCTTACCTACTGACGGATCAGACTTCGTTTCACTAATACGAAGTTTAATTTATAATATTTATTGAGTATTATATGACCACCGGTAGGCCTAGGCCCTCAAGAGGACTGTTGAGCCATTGGAAGAAGAATTATATGACCACACAATTCTGAGTGGAATAATAACCAACAATCGATTATTTAATCAATTAGACAATGTCGGAAGAAAAGCTAATAAAAATTAAAGCATTATATTCGTGTACTAATTTAATTATAAATCAATCCCTTATTTCCGGTAATTATATAAACAGCAATAGCAGTTGAATAAAACATTTAAAACACATTTACTTACCATGTTTTCTACTTATTTAATTTATTTTATGACCTTTTTGTATGATTTAAAAATAATTTTTGTCTAACATCGAATATTTTTAAAATGAACATGTAGATATTAACTACAAGTGTTTTTTTCTAAATTATTTTAAACTTTTATTTGACTGAAATGTTGTTCAGTATGTTCCAGACCAGAAAAAAATTATTAATCTGAAATAGCTTTCATTACGGACATTGTTGTCAGTCGAGTCACACTTTAGCCACGTTTAATTTGTATGGTCGTCTTATTACGTAACCAGATATCGAGAGAAATGAAACTTTGAGGCACGTTTTTGAAGCAATGAAAAAGACTTTTGACTGGTTTGATTAAGTGGCCGACCTTAAAAGACAACATTTTATTGGTTTCTTAAAACGAGTCTGTACCACAACTTTTACAGAATTGAAATGAGGCGAACGTGCTTGAAATAAACTATTTTGGAGATAGAAATTCTTTAAAGTTTAAACTCCTGTGAGAGCGTTGTGGAGCCCGCCTAACAATTCCCGCAGCGAACTTCGCACAAATCTTATATACTGAATGTGTTTGTAGGATATTACCGTATAATATCTTTAATTTTTCATATGAATAATTATTTCAGAATATGTCTTTCCATTGCATAACTTATGATACAAACTGAATAACTGTAAGAAACTGTAAGAAAGATATATGTATATATATATATATATATATATATATATTAATGATCTTCTTAATACCATAGATTCAACTTCTAAAGCTATCCTCTTTGCAGATGATACTAGTGTAATAGTAAAAAATAACAAAGACAAACTAGAAGAGGCAAGTGACAATAATTTAACTAACCTGCTAACATGGTTTAATGTGAACGGACTAACAAATAACTGTGACAAAATACATTTCATGCAATTTCACAGACACAACACAACTTTACAATCTATAACACTTAAATACGACAACAGAAATGTAAATGAAACTTCCTCTGTTAAATTCTTAGGTCTCTTAGTAAATAATAAATTAAATTGGACTGATCAGATTAATCAATTACTTAAGAAACTCAGCTCAGCTACATATGCTGTCAGAGCAATGTCCACCTTCAGTGATCTAAAAACAAGAAAATTAGTATACTTTGCATATTTCCATTCTGTTTTATCATACGGTATTATATTTTGGGGCAACCCAGCAGGTCAAAAACGTGTTATTAGAGCAATATGTCAGGTTTCCTCACGAACTTCTTGCAGAACTGTTCAAAAAGTTAGGTATTTTCACGTTGACGTGCCAATTCATTTATTCATTGATGTTATTTTTAATCACAAATAGGCACTTATTTTTTAATAATTCTGATATTCATACCTTCAATACAAGGAACAAAAATAATCTGTATAAAAAATGTAAAACATTGTCAATTGCACAGAAAGGTGTGTATTATTCTGGGAAATCCATCTTCAACAGACTGCCGCATAGAATTAAACATTTGTCCGACAGCCAAGATAAATTTAAGTTTGAATATCCTAATTTTTTCTTAGCCACTCCTTCTATTCAGTAAAGGAATTAATAGAATAATCGGAGACGAGTAATTAGTTTATAATGTTTGGTTACAAAAATTTGTTATAAGTATATTTATCTTTCACAATAAAATAATGTAATAAATGTACACCCCGACTCATTCCACATCCTTGAAGCTTAGCTTCTTTACAGGATTTACGGAATATGATTATTAATAATAATTATTAATGTTTATCTGCCTAGTCGGATAATGAATTAAAATTAAAGCTTAAAATTTGACAGTTCCTTTGGCTCTCTTCAATCAGTCATTGATAACTTGAAGCACATGTTATGTTCTGTGAGTATATGATATCTTTTGTGATATTTGCAAAAATGGTATAAAATGTTCCCTACGATTTCAATATGAAAATAATTTCAAAGCAGCGAAACTCTGAATCAAAACTCATGTAATGGTAATACGCATATCCCACAAATTATGCAAATAGCATTAATTTCAAAAGATATATTAAATTACTTAAAATTTTATTTCAATTACATATGTAGAAATAGCAATTGATATATAAATAAGGTATTTATTATATTTAATAATAAAACACAAATTAAAGCAGGAGACACCCTACAGATGTTCTTCACAGTGTAGAAAATAAAATATTCGTAATTATTCATAAATAATTCCTAGCCGAGAAGATTCCCAAGGAGGTTCCTTACCAGCTGAAACAGTAATCCAATATTATTGTTGCCAATCATGCTAAAACTTAAATTTTTTCTCATTCACGCTGTATGAAATCCTAAGAAACTCACATTCAAGACTGCTCCCAGAACATTTCCTAAGTTCTTGAGGAGTCCATTAAGAATTCTCAGGAGGGGAGGGTCTTTCGTCGCCTGAAACAAAGTAAATTATACATAAGTAAGAAACTTTAAGACGTTCCTTAATTATTTTGATTTGAATGTTACTTACAGCGTCGTAACAGCCGCTCACAATCCCAAGTAGGCTCCCCACGTCGATTCCCAATCCCTTCAGCTGTAAAAGATATTAATAATACAACATAGTAGTTTCTGTAATTTATTTATTATAATAAAAATTTATCGAACTATTATGGATGAATCATTAAATATGAATCAGAGAGATTTTATTGAACAATTTTTTTATAAAACATCTTACTGTTTCCAGGATGACTTTGAGTAGGACCAACACCAGTCCTACAACGACTTTGATGTCAGCCACGAGACCTGACAGTAACTCCAAGAGCACACAGACCAGTTGCTCGAGTTGTGTACCAATAGCAGGCTTTAGAGCAGGAGGGAAATCTGCAGTGGAGCAGGGGGCACAGGCCATGGCGGCCCCCAGCATGGAGAACACAACCACCAGCATCAGGATGTGCGACACTCGGACCATAATAACGCAAGCTGCAAGGAAAAACGTTATAGTTCAGAAAACGCGATTTCTATACAGTTGAATGTAGAAAAAATTGAGTTTAATAATATTTTACAAATCGGTGGTTGGGAACTCATAATGAATTTCAGCAACACTTCTGCAAAAAATACTGAGACATTCATATGTATCTGTTGTTACGGATGCAGCTATGTATGATTTCGATATTCGTATGCAAAATGAGTCCATAGAACATGATATTATGGAATCTGATTGTACTATATCATTATTCTAGCCCCGCATTATATGAAAAATTTTCTGTAATTGCAGTAGAATGAAGTAACAATAACTCATATTTTACAAATGATTATTTCATTAAGGTTTTTCCGAGTATGCATTCAGTTAGTTGTATCAGTCGTTCAATGAAATGTTATGTAAAGATTATATTTATGAAGTATTGTATTGAATAATTTTATTTATTATGTGAAATTTAATTAGTATACTTCACACATATTGTATAATAATTTATTTTATTAAATAATTGTGTATTACATTAATATTGATTGATTTTTCTGTTCAAAGTTTCACTTCCTTTTTCTTTATATCAGTTATTTAAATTAGTTTTCATACAGATATAATTATTGATTACATTTTATGAATTTTTTCCTTAATTTCTTAATTCTTTCGTAAACTCTCGGACCATAATAATAACGGAAGCTACAATCAAAAACATAATGGTTGACTGAACGTGTACGCACTAGTGTGTATCTCATTGATGTACATGTGCTTGTCATTTCCGTAGATACTGTTTACAATTTTTTTCATTGTACATAATTATTTTTAACTCAGAAATTTCACAGAGAAATACGAAACATTGTAAGGCAAAGTTGTTCATAATTAATGCAACAAGAAGGAATGAAACTAACTTCCAAATTGCTTATGGACATCAGTCCATACCAAAAAATAAAATTGAAGTTTGTCTGTCTGACTGTCTTAATGTTTGTCTCGAATTGGCTGCAAAACGGCTCAACGGATTTCAATGAAAATTTGAGAGTTTTAAAGAGATTTAGCTTAAATATTCGTGCATATTTCATTTCGATATATAGAATGATATTTTAATACAATATAAATATTAATTCTAAGGGAAGCTTGATTGGCATACGCATATCGAAGTCTCCAAAACGTGAATGCGAGTTGCCTATACTCTTGATCTGTTTATGCTCCGAAACGGCTTAACGTATTTAAATACGAGTAAATTTCAGGAATTGAAACAGTAATTTTAAATTAAATTTTCGTGTATGTGTCATTTCAATGTCTTGCAGAGTTTAGAAGATGTTAATGTAAATATTTATAAACCCATTGAATTGCCGCGCGATATGCGGTGTGAAAACCAACTACAAGTTAAATTATGCGTTCCTATACCATTCATCCCACTTACTGTGTTATTATGATTTTGTTCCTGTTGTTTTGTTTTTAAGGAAAAATAAAACAGATATTTCTGCGCGAACGAAGACGCGGGTATAGCTAATTGTAGGACCCTCTTTTTATAGATTGCTGAACAAACTCGGTACGATATTTCATTGCAAAATAATTGGGTTAACTTGGAGTGTATTTAAAAGTTTCATAATTTGACAAATAGTTAATATTTAAATACCATGTTCAAGATCATCTGTGGACTAAAACATTTTTTCAGTGGCTAATTGCATCTACTGTCCTCGGAGCGGTGTGAGACAAGTCTGATCGATCTGATTAAACTTTTCTATGCTTTTCCCTGCATCTCTTTCAAGTTAATCACTGGGCTAGATCCATAAACTATAGCCCGGGGCCCTTAGACAACTATTAGCTGCTATCACCTCCCTTCCACATCCCTCCTTCTTAGTTGCTTTCATATGCTATTTAAGGGTAGCTGACAGTTCCTGGATCACCCTCATGTAACCTGTTCCGCCCCATCCTCGAAAAAAACTAATATATGCTCTCACTCTTAAAAAACAGTTAATATGATCGAATACTGAAATTTCTGACAATATCTTTCCATGCTGTATAATAAACTTACATACTCTTCAGTTGATTACACGCGCTGTGGCTTGTATTAAATTAATACTGTGAATCAGTCCATTTCATTTATAAATTTATTTCGTTTAACATATAAAAACATAGCTTTTTAACTAGATAGGAGATCTGCGTAGCCTACGTTTTATAGCAATTCAGCCTGTGCGGAGACCGTTTTTAAAAATTCATGATTCTAAGCGATATACTTTCAGTAACATGTATTTTTAACAGCGAACCTAAGCGAGTTTTCCAAGAAGTGTAGGGAAGTACACACGCAGCTGAAGACTTGCGTTGAACAATGTTGGCCCTGGTATTTATAGCGTAATGCTTTTCCATTCAATGTCACGAACAAAGAGTAGTAGTCCTTATCATAAGGTACGCTTGTAAATTTCCGTGTTAAGTAGCCTCAATCTAATGTCATGAAGAATTTGTTATGTTAAAATTTAATTTAATTACTTTAATGACAACTGTAACATTTATTTGAAGAATTATTACACTGAGAAATTTATTTTCACAGTTTATCTCTTGCAAAAGAACAAGTGTATAAGTTCTTAATAAATTATAAGTATTTAGATGATTCCACTCATTCAATACAAATAAGTTATTTAGATGTAAGCATTTTGAAACTAACCTTAATCGGGAACATCATAGACTTTCATTCACAGTTACCTTTTCGAAGGAAACACAATTGCAGGAATATTTTAATGTTTTAAGTTCGTTAAACGCTGTTGAACTTTGATCGTCCTGTATCTGTAATCAGTACAATTTTTCAATAGCCTTCGTATAATCGTTTGTCATGTGTTATGGTTTATGAAACATGCAAGCTCGAATTCGTAGATATTCAAAGAATCATACTATTCCGTTTTGGATGTTGACCCCAATTTTTTCCTTCGTACAGAACAACTTCACACTCTTCTTCATAAATAATTCTTAGGACTGGCCGTGACATTATATAATACTTATTCTAGGAATTGGTCATCAAATTTCTAGGAGAAACATGTTTATTTATTCAACTGATGTTTTGATTTTTATTGTTACACTTAAATACAAATGTTCCTGATATTGAAATGAATCCATGTTGGTAAAGGCTTGTCATCTCACATCCATAATATTATATTTCAGCTTCATTTAGGAACTGTGTAAGATGCTGGAAATTTTAATTTTAATTTGTCCAGACATATTTATCATCGGTGGTCTATAAATATTTTATTTAGCATTGCACGATAAATAATACTATTAAGGTGAGAAATATTGATGGATTGTAGAGCCTATAGGAATGAAAGTTCAATGAACAAGGAAATTGTAGTAGGAAATGACAATTGTATGCCTAATTCTGTTAACTTACTAGTTTCCTGTTGCCGTTCGTAATACACAATTTGAGCGATATAAATTGCAAATTCTTTTGTAATATATTCCAAAATATTAGTAAAGTGGTAGATTACCTCAAATTTGACATGTGTTTAATTATGATAAAGACTTGTTTCCTGGCATTGGAGACGGCGGAACTTTGTAATAAATAGGGAGGCCGGCATTCATTGAACAAGTCTTCAGCGACGAGTGAGGCGTACAACAATCCTACAAAACCACACACAGGTCATATTTCTTTCTAAAATAATTATTTGCGTCACTTAATTCGCATCACTACATCAAAGGTGATGGATTATAAATTAAAAATTCGAGAATGAGAATAGCAAATGTTTCGAAACGGAAATTATCTAATATTTATATTTTCGTGGCGCTTATTAATAGCGAAGAACACTATAAAATATTTCATTTTGTAAATTTCTGTTACAGTATTAATTGTTGCAAATTCTGCATATGTTCTAGTGAGAAAGTGTGATTCGTTTACTATTTGTTTTCAAATTATTATTAATTAGTACTGGTGACATAGGGTACTTCCAATGTCATATCCTTAGAAACACAAAATAAAATATTTTTGCTCAAAGTGTATATTATTTTAACAGATTAGCTCCTGAATAATAACACATTACTGTAGTGATACTTACCTGTTCAAACAGGGCAGCTGTTTCGTAAATATAATTCATTGTGTATATTAAAATTTCAAACACGTTATTCTGCATTAAACTTATAGTATCCACTTTCTCTGAACTGTACTCTTCTCCTTTGCAGCCTTCGACATCATGGTCCGAGTGTCGTTCATCCTGCTGGTAGTTGTGTTCTCCATGCTGGGGACCGCCATGGCCTGTGCCCCCTGCTCCACTGCAGATTTCCCTCCTGCTCTAAAGCCTGCCATAGGCACAAAACTCGAGCAATTGGTCTGTGTGCTCTTGGAGTTGCTGTCAGGTCTCGTGGCTGACATCAAAGTCGTTGTAGGCTTGGTGTTGGTCCTACTCAAAGTCATCCTGGAAACAGTAAGATAATATACTCAATATGAAATTAGATTAGAAATTAATTAAAAAATTTTACTATTTCATATGGTCTACGGGGTGGACGGCGTATTTCTAAGCCTTAAGTAATTCTTGTTATATCAGTAGCACAAAACAATTTTACAGTATTACTTTTGCTAAAACGGTTGTGTACGTGCGAATCAATGTTACACTGGTTATAAGGTGGATGACTTTAAAAAAAATACTGGTAGTCTTGTAGAAATCTCGCGACTACTAAGAATTTCATAAGTGGCCCATACTTACTTCTTAAATTTATGAATTATAATAAAATTATTAATTTTATGAATGTTATGTTGAATGATTAATTTATTTTACAGCTCAAGGGATTGGGAATTAACGTGGGGGCCCTACTTGGCATTGTGAGCGGCTGTTACGATGCCGTAAGCAACATTCTCTTTTCGTTACATAATTAAACAGTTATATACTTTCTAACTTCACTGTGATCCATTTTGTTTCAGGCTAAAAAGGACCCTCTCCTCCTGAGAATCCTTAATGGTCTTCTCAATAACTTGGGAAAAGTTCTGAATGCAGTCTTGAAAGTGAGTTTTTTTGTTTTTAATTAGTTCGTAATAAGCATAATGATAAATTTTAACCGAACTCTTAATAATGTTGCCTTTTTCGTTTTTCAGTTGGTGGGGAATCTGCTTACTAACCTTCTCGGTTAGGCATTGCTTATAGAAAAGTAAAAACTTTATTTTTTCGGTGCCTGTGAGAATTTCTGCTGATTATTTGTTGTTTGAATTTTTGAAATGCCCTTTAATGAAATAAATATAATATAATATACTTATATTTCAGTTATTGTTTCATCCTAATTTCGGCAATAATAATTGCTGGATTATACGCCTTCTCCTTAGTCCTCTGTTGATACTTATTCAATACTCTCATCCAAATAGTATTTACCATAATCTCTGAATATTTGTAACCCCATTTCTAATTTTTCTATTAGATATTTTATAATTATAAAGATTAAGAATCATTTCTGATAATTTATTATTTATAATTATGACCTTAGTCATTAAAGTAATATTCAGTGAACATTATAATATTTCTATTACATATAATTTTGTATCTATATAAAACTAATGACTGTTTAATGCCTTAAAAATTATTTGGGAATATATACTCGTGGGCTAACCATGTCATCGTTAATATAAATATGTACAGATCATGTATCAATTCTGTTAGCTAATGTACGTTTATTGCAATCATTAAGTTGATCGGCCATCGCTGTGAACTGTCTCTGCCTTCTATATACGGAGAGGATATTCTGAATTGAAGCTAAACTAATAGTTCGGTTGGTAAGTCCGTATAACCGTTTTAATTCCCGATTTTTAAATTGTTACAATTTTCCTTGTGTTCCAATTCATTGGAGCTGTTAATGGATAATGAAATAATTAACCAAGTTTGATTATTTCCATTAAGATGTCATCCAGACTCTGCAATTTCTTTAATAAAAGTTCCTAATTCTATTCCTGGCTGTCTTAGCTGCTGTCTGAAAGTTATAGGATTCGTGGTCACTGATTATTATAAAAAATGTAACGTTAATCTTCGGAAATACAGACTGGATGTACTGGATTATTTACCATTTTTGTATAATATATTACGTCGATGACGTCAATTCTTGATACAGTACATCTACATTCTGATAATTCTCGCTACGCCTTCAGATGTAACTGTAATATCTTAAAATATACCTTTGTTAATAATATTTGTTGGTTGGAATGATAAAATTTAATTATTTATCATAATTAATCGCAAAGTAAGTCAGCAAAATATACTTAATTTTAAAATAGATATAGTTTATAAAATAAATTATTACGACCCCTCACACGTCACCTATTATCTAAACACTTGTAAAAATATTTATTTCCTGCATTTTTACCTTTAGTCTATATGCTTATTTCTCGATCATATCTATACCAAAACAAACAACTTTCGTGTTAAAGTACATCATCGGTTGTACTAAAGGAAAATTGCAGATGAATCTTTATCAGTGAAATAATAATCATACAAGTATAATAGTATAATTTAAATAAAATTGTTGGCAGTCGTTTTCAAATGGGATATTTTATACACCCATATTAGTTAATTTGATATTTTGCCTTATTTTGAAAATTGTTATTCCTTTACTACGTCCTGTTTTATATATAAATACCTGGGTGACCGATGATGCTCAGATATTTATTTAATTATCTTAGATCGATGTATGAACCAGCTATTTGCTACTATTAATAAGCATACAAAATGTAGTCTAAATTGTTCCGTTGGTTTTATAACTTTGGTTTACCTTTTCCATCCCCATATTTGGGGTAAAAATTAAACCTAACCGGCATATTGTATGTCAAAATTTTATACGGCCCTTTTGGAAAATCAGCTTGCCGTAGTTTAAATGTGGAAATAAACATTATTAAAAAAATATTAAAATGTGTCAATATGGAATCTTTTTTACAGTGTTCTATTATTTAATTTGGTGTATAATAGCCTTCGAAATACGAGCCATTGTAAAGATGACGAAAGGTTTCTTGAAATACGTGAGTTGGTATATTTCCGTTCTATTAAGAGCTGCCTTTTAAAATTTCTTACATTCACATAACAATGGAAGATTTTCAAAGTCGACATTTATCGAATACAAAAATTCAGAAATAACAAAAATATCATTTATGACGGGAAAAAACATTCGGAAGACATTTTAAACATTACAATTGAATAGAATTATCGTCAATAACAAAGACTGAATAATTCAATGAGAAATGTTGACAACCTTGTGTTATGTGTATATTTTGAATTTTATCTGTTATTATTGCAAAGTTGGACAAAATAATTTCAAATGATAATTTAAAAGAATTAACCATGTTACGAGTAATTAATAATTTTTTATTTGTAGAGAATCATAGGTTATGTGTGTCAATTGATAGTACTTCAAGTTGGACATGCTTTGGAGTAGGGGAAATTTCTTCCTCACAACAAACGATACAACAGTCATCAAATGACATGGAATACGTACGGATAGCCCAATCTACCAGATACAAATTTATAAATCGCAGAACTGTAGTACATTTGACAATATTTACCCCTTCACTTGTTCCTTTTACAGAACTCATTAAAAAGACAAAATTCATAGACTTCCTTCGAGTGACTTGAGTGTGAACAGAGGTACATCTTGGCGTTCCGGATGAAATTGGGACTTTTAAAATTTCTCTGCAATCAATCAAACAGTTGTATTAGTGGTCAGCGCAAGCACGCTGAAACATCTAATTCTTCTACATTACAACGAGGCGACCCCTAATCTGTGTCTGGGTGAGCATCCATCCATTCCGTGGAGTGCGGACCGACAGCTGGTGATTTATGCCTGCCACGTCTGCAGGGCCATCCCATGATTCTGACTTGGCCAGTGGATCTACCTGGTAAATTACAGAAGCGGCTAGGGATCGCAAGCCCAAGGTACGCTCAGACCCACTGCTTAAACGTGATTGGTCAACGTCCCCAGTAGGCGTGAACGCGGCAATATGAAATTTAATAGTTCCCATTGAACCTCCAGAGCGCAGGGCTGTCTATCCAAAGCAAATAATTCAAAGTCATTCTACTCTTAGTGGAATTTCTCAGCGGGGTTTTGAATTTTCCATTCCTCTTGGGATTTTTGAGCTGAGCTGACTGGAACACGCTCGTCCGTGCGGAAATTGATTTCCATTCAGTTATCTGAAGCTTCTGGCAAATTCGCCTAACCAATCGAACTCACATTAACACACACATTCCAATTATTTTTTCATAATTGTCCTTTTTTTCTACAGGCGGTGCAAAGCTGATTCTAATTAGCTCTACACGTGGATATTCTACATACGCTCAAATTTTTTCTAATCGTGCATGTCGTAATTCGTGCTTTGACACCGTCATGCCCCTCCCCCCCTTCTGTGCCTCGTGGTCCCGCTGCAAAGTTTCTATACTGTTTGTGACGAAAATTATAAGATTCAACACATTCTCAGTAAAATTTAATTTAGTAACAGATTTTCCTTCAATTTATAGCTTTGAAAGGATTTTTCAGGGCTCAATTCGTGAAAAATTGTAATTTAGTAATAATTCTCCTTCACACTTGACAGCTTAACCAATTTAAAGACTAATTAAAAAAGGTTTAATTTAGTAGTAAATTTACTTCCGTTTTACACACATCAGCTCTTTAATTTACAAATTGAATCTGTTATTTAAGAACTCTCATGTCCGGACCCGGAGTGGAGACCCTATCTGCCTATGTATTTAATCCTCTGAGAGTTTGGTGAATTAGTTAAAATTAATGGACAAATAAATTTTATTTATGTATTGTTCGTCATTTAGAATTAATTAATCGTATAATCATTCGTAAATTGTATATTCATATACTTGTAATGTTTGTGTTTGAATTACGCTTAGTAAATACTGTTTAATTGGTGGTTAATGTATTTCTTATATTGTCTTTCCTAAGATCGAAGCTCCTTCCATAGCAATATTCGACCGTAAGAAGGCTTGCGGGGAATGCTAGTACATACATTTTTTAGGGTTTCTGCCTTTTGAATTTGAGCTGTAGTATAGAATATAGTAAATCATTCGACATATTGAAAGCAGATGTAATATAATTGTTAGTTTAATATGTCTTTATGAGTATAGCTATTTACATAACTTGTGGAATATGCTTATTGAAGCTTTACACGAATTTTGATTAATATTTTCGCTGCTTTTAAATTCTTTTCATATTGAAATCGTAGCTAACCTTCTATCTTCTATTTCTGCAAATATCACTAAATGAGATCATATATTGACTGAACCTAAGGTTTACTTCAAGTTATCAGTGCCTTATTCAAGTAAGATAAAAGAAAATGTCAACAAATTTTAAGCTTTAATTTTAAATAGATATTTATTACATCTTTCTTATAATTATTATGTTGAAGCATAACTTATGCAATGGAAGAACTTGTTTTGAGAGAATAAGTTACATGGTACATATTAACAATATTATCAAGTAATATTCTAGAAATACTTTGTTTATAAAATTTGGGCGATTATCGCTACAAAATTATTTGGCGGGTTCTACAACACTTTCACAGGAGATGAAACTTAAAGAATTTCTATGTCGAAAATAGTTAAGTTAATTTCAGGTACGTCCGGCTTATTCGAAGTCTTGAAAAGTTGTGTTATTCTTTAGACATGCTAAAAATGTTTTTGGTGACTCGTTTTAGCTGACATAAATCAAACCAACCAAAAAAATTTTCAGTGCAATAAAAAAGTGCCACAAAGCTTCCTTTCTCTCGCTATTTGGTGACATAATAATACGACCCTGCAAATAAAGCGTTGCAAAATTTATGAATCGGCTGCCAATAATGTCTCTAATTAATGGAAATGCAGATTAATAAAGCGTCTTGGTCTGAAAAATCCTTTTATAAACATGTAAGAAGTCCAACAAATAAATTAAATGCATATGAAAAGAGGAAAGTAAACGTATATCTCTTACAAAATATTACTTTAAAAATATTTAAATATTCCATTTTTTATTTAACTCTTATTTTTATTATTACGGGAAATTAGAGTTTAAATTACTATTATTTTAGTACACTAAAACTGTGCCTTAACTTATATAATATTACACTAATTTAAAAATTGATTGTTTTAAGACTAATGAATACGAGTTAAGTATATACAATTCGAATTCTTCTAACAATTAAAATAATGATAAAAATGGTGCAAAATCGGTAAAATAGAAAGGTCTTAAAAAATAAATATTCAAATAACAATATTTATAAACTAACAGTACTGGCTTGCAAAAGGAGATTTCTTCCGGGTTACGTCAGCGGGCACCGGCTCCCCCCAGGATATATGGATTGCCAAAAATTCACAAAACTGGGGTCCCACTCCGATTAATAGTAAGTGCCATTGGATCGGTCAACTACAACTTGGCAAAATTCCTCACCAGAAGACTAAAACCTTTAGTGGGGAACTGCGTTCACCACGTTAAAAACTCCACGGAATTTGTCAAGATTCTTCAAAGTCTGGAACTGGGACCACAAGACATAATGGTTAGCTTTGACGTGGTGAACCTGTTCACACGAGTTCCGATTAAGGACACTATCAAGTTATTGGAAAAACAGTTTTCCCCAGAAATTACAGCACTCTTCGAACATGTGCTGACCACGACCTACTTTAAATTTCAAGGTGAATTCTACGAACAAATAGAAGGAGTCGCTATGGGATCACCCTTGTCCCCAGCGGTTGCCAACTTCTACATGGAGGACTTCGAGGACAGAGCACTGAGTACGTCATTATTAAAACCTAAGTGTTTCTATCGATACGTCGATGACACGTTTATAATATGGCCACATGGATACGAAACACTTAACGAATTTCTCATGCATATCAATTCGATCAACGAGAACATAGAATTCACCATGGAAGTTGAAAAAGATGGGTCTCTTCCCTTTCTGGATCTTCTAATTTACAGGAAGCCTGATGGAAAACTGGGACATGCGGTTTATAGAAAACCGACCCATACGGATGTCTACCTCAACGCCGATAGCTTCCATCACCCGGCGCAAAAACATGCCGTACTTGCCACACTGGTACACAGGGCTCGGGCTATTTCCGACACGGAAAATCTGCCAAAAGAGATTACTCACCTGAGGGAAACATTTAAAAACAATGGATATACGAAACGGAAAATCCAACAGGCTTTCAAGTGGAAACCAAAGAAGGAAGAGGCAACTTACGCGTCCGTCGCATTCCTTCCTTATGCAGGGAACACGACACTTAAAATCGGCAGACTACTACACAAACACATGATCAAGGCTGTTTTTAGACCACAGGCTAAACTACGTGGCCTATTGAAATCTGTTAAAGACAAAGTCGGCCTAAAAACAAGTGGGGTCTACGAAATTCCGTGCAACTGTGGACTAAAATACATAGGCGAAACAATCCGCACAGTCGAGATGAGGTGTTCCGAGCATGAGAGATGTATCCGTTTAAAGCAGCACACCAAATCTGCCGTGGCGGAACACGCTCTCATGACTAATAGTTCAAATTAAATAATTGAAATAAATTATTTTTATGGATATACTACTTGTGCTAGGTGTTGTGGATTAATTTAACGCTAAAAAATTGTACTGCCGCGAGTTGGAGTTTGTATTAATTGCGGACAAGCTGGGTACACAGCGCTGCCCAGCATTCATTACTATTAGCATATTAAAGTATTTAATTCAAAAGTCAACGCGTGATTAAACCTTCAGCGAGAACAAGAATTTTATTAAATTTCCCTTTTCACGCTCTCTGTTTTACTAGATTTGACGGAATACTAATTTAATAGCCTCCATGTTGACTCACTATCTTAATTTAGTCAAATCTACTGGTAATTTAAATAAGCACAGTAACTCTAAACCAGACAGATAAAATTACAATTAATTTTTCGGTTCGTTGACAAAAGATATTACTCAATTATTTTCCCACGTCAGAAAATCAAGTTGGGAAAGGAAGACCTATTAAATGAAGGAGAGAAAGCAGCTTGCGTACTTACGAGTGAAATGGAAAGAGGGAAAATGCACGACTTACAGAAAATAGGAAAAATGGTTTGTAAAAACTAATCAAATTTAACAGAATGTATGAAACTGTTGAATGTTTAAATGATTTTCGTGATGTGACTATGTTTGCCCTAAAGAGAAAACAAAAAACGATAAATAGTAGCGACCAGAGCTATATTTCTCACGTAGGTAAAATACAGCACATTTTGAATATCAATTTTCTTCCTTCCTACACATTTACATTTATATAAGTTGTAAATTTATTATTATTTTACAGCAAGAATAAATAATATTCAAAGAGTGTCAAGCCAACAAAATGTACTTAGTAATTACTCAATTTATTTATTACACGTAATGATATACGCTTAAGTAAGAGATGAGCTTTCGGCCTAGTTGGCTGTCTTCATCTTCAAAAATATCTAAAACTAGTTTAAATTACGGAATCACACGTCCGACGTTTAACTTTATCCATAATGTCGTGGTTGATTGAACATACGTAACAGTTTGAGTATTCTAAAATAGATCACATTTATTTTCCGTCAATTTTCATTGTTTTAGATCTGTTTATGGATTGCAAAAATTCAACGAGTTGTGTCACGAGACAGGGTTTGTAAAATTTGTCTTTGAGTTTAGTCTCCAAGATTTATCTACAATTTTTTAAATACTGAATAAATAAATGGGATAGAGATTGATACTACTTCTTATTTAATTTTTCTAAATAACTAATACTATCTAAATATTTTGTTTAATTTTGTACCTTATGTAACATAATGACTGTCCTACAGGTAATAATTATTACATATAACAATGTTTCGGAAACGACTCAAGTTATTCGTAATTACGCGAACGAAATAAGTTAGAAGTAGGAAAAATCTGAACGAAAACTAATGTTACCGAGCATTTTTCAGAAATTATTGAAATAGTGCTGGATCCTCTGATTTAATTATATTGCAATAACAGTTAAGATTAAATTACATTAACCTCGTTTATTAGCAAAAAAATACAGATATTACTACAGACATAGAAAACAAATTATTTATTATCTATAAATAATTCCTAGCCGAGAAGGTTATTAAGCAGATTCGCCACCAGCTGAAAAACGGAAACGACACCATTATAAATAATTGTAAATCATAATTATATTCATTGTTAACGAAATAAAAACAAAAAACTCACTTTCAAGACTGCATTCAGAACTTTTCCCAAGTTATTGAGAAGACCATTAAGGATTCTGAGGAGGAGAGGGTCCTTTTTAGCCTGAAACAAGATGGGTCACAGTCGAGTTAGAAACTATAAAACTGATTAATTATATAATTAGAAGAGAATGTTACTTACAGCGTCGTAGCAGCCGCTCACAATGCCAAGTAGTGCCCCCACGTTAATTCCCAATCCCTTGAGCTGTAAAAGAAATGAAGTCTTCAACAACATATACATTAAGGTAATACTTATTTGGTGAATGACGTAATATAGGAAATAGTATGTGCCAATCATTGAATATGAAAAAGTAATTATTTGTGGATAAAAATGTATTTAATATCTTACTGTTTCCAGGATGACTTTGAGTAGGACCAACACCAATCCTACAACGACTTTGATGTCAGCCACGAGGCCTGACAGCAACTGCAAGAGCACACAGACCAATTGCTCGAGTTTTGTGCCTATAGCAGGCTTTAGAGAAGGAGGGAAATCTGCAGTGGAGCAGGGGGCACAGGCCATGGCGGCCCCCAGCATGGAGAACACAACTACCAGCATCAGGATGTGCGACTCTCGGACCATGATGCGAAGGCTGCAAGGGAAAGCAGTACAGTTCAAATAACGTGAATATTTAGTAAAATTGCTATCATTATTTTAAGTAGATTATAATATATTGTTTTACAGTTGTAACATATTTAATGAATTTATAAATGACGTTTGACTAATCATATATATATATATATATATATATATATAGTAAGACAACAAATGAAACCATAAGGTTGGGAGTAAATGGTGCGTTAAATACGCACGTGTGACTCAGCGTCCCTGAAAGTGTGTAAATTAAATGAATCAATAACCAAACATTAAATTTGTATTCATTTTTTAATTAAAGACGTGTGTCTAATTTACGAACTTATATTTGGCAATATTTGTACAATACATAGCAACATAAATATTGTAGCAGGGTGGAGAACTATTTTCGCAACAGTAAATTTATATAGAATGTACAAAAACTTGGGCTGATAATGCTATCTAAAGTGTAGCAGTAAATGTAACATATTTACAAATAAAACAACATAATAATTTAACGTTATCATCGTAATCTGCTAAATTCTTTCGTCTTTTGAGTGATAGAAAAATAGTTCATTGGGATGCTAAGAGTTACTCTAAAATGATAGAATGTTGTAATTTGTGGTAATATCTTTCAACGCTCTCTATTTTATTTACGAACTCTTAATTCTAGTAAATATTGTGAAGAACAGCTTCCATTCGTTGATTATATAAAAATTTGTGGTCTGACATCAATAGTTAAAAATGACCACTAGTTCAGAATGAGAAACGAGGTCTGTGTAACTTAGGAATTTATTCCCACTTCAAACTTTTACTGTAATTAAAAATAGTTTTCCTTTTCGCAGAACTGCTAATCGAAACACTTTACGTTTTCAGAGGCTTTTCTACAACTTACCTGAGTGAGTTGTTAAAGAACTGTTGCGAACTTCACACCCAACTGAAGACTTGTGTTGAAGAATGTTGGGCCTGGTATTTATTACGAATTTGTTTTTACTTCAATGTCACGTCCTACGACTAATATTTCTTATCATAATTATAGGCATGCAAATAAAAACGTCGTTTTTAGTAATTCCTCTCGCTTGAACTGCTTGTACTGTCTTTAATAAATTATAGATTAACCTTGAATTTAATTCATTTGATGATAAGTGATATCGGCAAATGAATTAGTGCATTAATGGATGTATACTCAGATTTGTCTAATACAAAACCAAAAGTCTTTAAGACATTTAATTAGATATTTTTCGTAAACTTTGCATTTTCTACAAAAATGAATAATTTAGCCGTAAACATGTCGTAATTACGCCAAAACGAGAATGCAGAGGTCTTAATTTCAGATCATACTTTTCTCAGGAAAAGCAATGGAAAACATCATGTCTTCATATTTCAAATAATACCATCTATATTTTAAGCACTTTCGAACGTAATCTGTGTCTGCAGTCGGTTCAATTTATTTCCATAGCTTTAAAATATTGGTCTAGCATGTGATTCGGTATTGTAGGAACAATACGAGACCCAATTCCAAGATATTGCAAAGATCACGTGATTATACACAGTATAATGAAAGTGTTTAATTGGGTTGGGGTTTATTGAATAAGTATTACTGTATATAACATTAAGTTCACTTGAGAACGAAGTCAGAGTACGCCATCAAAACGTCCTGGCTTTAATTCCATTTAACCCGGGTGGAAACCCAAGAATTGTTTATTCAGAATATAAAGCGGGAAAAGCTTTGATCTTTAATAACATAATAAATTGAATTTAATGTACTGATTAAAACAGTTAGTAACAAATTAATTATCTTTGAGACCCCCGTTTCTCTCTCCTCCTCCAGTTAGTCTGCCAATATTTCATTCGTAAAATTCTAAAATTAAGCTTCAGTTTGGAACATCAACCGACATTCACTTTACAATTATTACTGTATTTATAATAATAATATAGACAAGATAATAATTTATAATAATAAAGAGCGGTACAAAACAAACTCCTAGAGATATTATTGAATAGGGTCAGGTCTTTTAAATAATTTAATATGGAACTTGTTTTGCGTACATATATTTACCATCAATAATCTATTAATCTTTTATTCAGCATTATGCTGCGACCCCTAAACAAACTCGTCTCCCGTCATTCGGAAGTGCGTACCCAATAGCCCCACCAACCTGATGCAGGTTTTCGAGGGATTTACCTGCATCTCTTTAGGTAAAACACCGGGTATGATCCTTAAACTATAGCCGGGAAACCGTTGTCAACCTTTGGCTACCTTCCACATCCCTCCTTTTTCAATTCCCTTCCTATGCTATTAAAGGGGAGTTGCTTGTTCCCATGATCACCCTCATGTAGTCTGTTACCCTATATTAAAACTATTAACATCAAAAATACTGATGGATTTAAGTGTCTATGGGAAGGAAAGTTCAACTAACACGGAAATGGTATAGGAAACGTCAATTTCTAAAATATGCATTACTTTGTTAGCTTCCTGTTACTGTTCATAATACGCAATTTAAAATAAATAGCTTACGACTTAATCTGTAATATATTCCAGTAACAGTCTTCCTTTAAGGAATTAGGGAAAGCGATAAATTACATCAAATTTAACATGCGTTTAATTATGATAAAGACTTGTTTAGTGGCATTGAAGACCGTGAATTTTGTAATAAATAGAGAGGCCGACACTAGTACCAACAAGTCTTCAGCGACGTGGGTAGCGTTCAAAACATTCTCAACATCGCACAAAGGTGATATTTACTTGAAAAATAATTCATTACATTATTTAATTTGGGCCGCAATTAATTAATTGATAGATGGGTAGCAATATAAACTGGCGTAGATTAGAACATATTCAATTTTATGATGTTTGCAGGCGTTTCCTATAAATATTTTTCTATGTTGAAGACAATCGTATTTAATATGATTTAATTAAAGGATGATAAAACTTAATTTTCAGTATTTAAATTATTTCATTAAAATGTTTCGTAATAATGGTTACAGATTCAGATTTCATTTTTCCAATAACCATTCTCAGAGATCTAGGCATGAAGATTGAAATATATGGAATTACTGCATAATACATTACTTTTATTGTGGCAGAGTATGTGAATGTGTGTTGTTTCGTGAAACGCGGTTCATCTGTGTGGATGTCTAAATGAAAAAATGTTTCTCCGGTGAACACCGCGCCTTAATCAGAACTCATTACAATATGTTTTCATTAATCACAATCACTTATGTCACTACAAATTGTAAAGATGTTTAAATGTATAAATTATTGTGAACTATTACAGACTTTATAAAAGAACGACGTTTCGCCACGTATTTGTACTTTCTTCAAGTTGTTCTTATTATAATTAATTATCTCTATTAATTTTCACTATCAGATACCATATATTTAAAAACATGATAAAAAATTTTCAATTTTTAAGCTCTCCCTAGGATCCCCCACAGATGTGCATCGAGGTGGTGTATGAGTATAAAAACCTGATAAGGTACAAATACGCACCGAAACATTGTTACAAATAAAGTCTGAAATAGGTCATAAAATTTTATGTAATTATTATATAAATCAGACAAAATTAAACCTGTAAATTTTAATGAGTAGAGATTTAGGTTGAAGGGCTTAGAGTAACACTGTGGCAACTATTATTTTTGGTTTATTAACAGTTCAGTTCCTTTTGAATTTATTCCAGGGTAGTTAGTCAATATCCTCTCAATTTTCACCCTCATTCTTCTAAAGATTAATTTATTTAATGCCGTATACTAAAAATCAAAATAATACTTTCAATATAAAACACTACACGGGAAACCTCAACAAGTTATGGAACATCGTATTTTACGTTCCTTCTTTCTGTAGATATTTTTGGTTTTTGGATTTCATTTAAATTCCTTATACTTTCACCAAAAAGTCAATATCGTAGCTTCATAAATTTTATTTTTGATTGATTCTCAATCCTAAGTTTTCTGCATCAGAATCGTAATCCTTATTGCGGTTTTAGGCTTACACCAACAAATTATTAATTATCATAAAATTGGTTAAAAACTGTTTTAGTTAATTTTCGCTATAAGAATTATTAATGACGGTCAATTAAAAAATTCCAATATACCAACTTATTTTAAATTTTAAAGAAATTTAGTTCAAATTAAATTTTTCGACTACATACATTTAGATGGAAATATAACTGTTTTAGCTTGGGAACGCAAAAGTAACCTCTTCGTAAGTTCTGAATGGCTGCTCTTGGCAACTTAATTAATTAAAACTAAAAGGAAGCAATAACGTGCTTCAATGAGAATGATTTCCAGAAGTTAAGTTGGAGAAGTGCCATTACGTTTAATATGGTGACCGCCGGAGACGATAAGGCTGTGTTATTCCTGCGGTTGTCGGAAATTATACTGCACACATCTCGTCGATATACTTCTTCAGCAGATGTTCCGCTTATCACGCCATGAAAGTCTAATTGTCTCTCTGGTCTAGACAGGATCTAGACACTCCATCAGTTGAAGATTAAGTAGAATTAATTTTATATTTATTAGTTTTACCTACCTGTCTGCAGCCAATACTTCATACCGACTGCGCACCGTCCTCTGAGTGTCCGCTATGAATTCCCGACCAAAATTACCAATTATAATCAGCAGACAGTATTAAAAATTAACGAAAAGCTGTTCCCATAACTAAACACATAAATATATGTAAATATACATATAGTATATTATTATGGTTAATTAAGCATTATTCTGAAATTCATTCAACGTGTTACGTCTTGTAAGGCAATAAATTTTTATAAATTATGTATCAAAACAATACTCCAATAAGAATAAATGTAATTTATACATAGACTATTACTCAACTATACTGTTTTTCAATGTAGCCTTTGCCATTATGGTCCGAGTGTCGCACATCCTGATGCTGGTGGTTGTGTTCTCCATGCTGGGGGCCGCCATGGCCTGTGCCCCCTGCTCCACTGCAGATTTCCCTCCTGCTCTAAAGCCTGCTATAGGCACAAAACTCGAGCAACTGGTCTGTGTGATCTTGGAGTTGCTGTCAGGTCTCGTGGCTGACATCAAAGTCGTTGTAGGATTGGTGTTGGTCCTACTCAAAGTCATCCTGGAAACAGTAAGTATTAAATACATTTTTATTGACAAACTAGCTAACTCCCGCGACTTAGTTCGCACCGAAGTAGTTATTTTTATTTTGTCCCAGAAACGAAACAATAAGTACAGGATTTTGATAAAGTTGAATTAACTGAATAAATAAAAATTTGGTATCATCTATTTATGATCGCTTCAGGCCAAACCTTATAAATCGCAGTTGGTTTTGAACAGGTCTCGCTATCATACGTTTCGGAGACAATAAAAATGAGCAATTACTAAATATATCAAATTAACCTGACGTGACAAATAAAACCAATTTACGTTTACATCGTACCGACGATCCAAAGAGGTAATTTTTTTCTCAGGGTGTTGGCTCTCTGTCAACAATTGGTTAATAACGGCGCGACTCCTACGTCAACAATAGATAGAGTGCTTCGGAGCATAACTGGATCAAGAGTATAATTATCCCGCAACCACTTTGAGGCTTTAATGCGTGTAAAAGAAACATATATAGATATTATTGCATGAATATCTCCTGAAATATATTTAACTGAAATATACACGTATATTTAAGTTAAATCTCCTGTTCTTGAACCCTAATATTTTCGTTGAAATACGTTGAGCTGTTTCTGAGCCTATTTCAGACTAACATACAGCAGGCAGAGAGACACCTCATTTTTATTTAATGGTATGGATTAGTACTTTTACATATTCAATGATTCGCACATACAATTTACTCTGTTAGGTCCATCACAATGAAAGTATTTCTATAGTGTATATAAAGTTGAATACCTTATTTCTTTTACAGCTCAAAGGATTGGGAATAAACGTGGGGGCACTACTTGGCATTGTGAGCGGCTGTTACGACGCTGTAAGTAACATTCTCTTCTGATCACATAATTAGTTTTATAGTGTCTTACTCGAATCCTATCCATTTTGTTTCAGGCTAAAAAAGATCCTCTCCTCCTCAGAATCCTTAATGGTCTCCTCAGAAACTTAGGAAAAGTCCTGAATGCAGTATTGAAAGTGAGCTTTTTGTTTTATAATTCGTTCACAATGAATATAATTATGATTTTTAACCGAATTATTTATAATGGTATCATTTCCGTTTTTCAGTTGGTGGGGAATCTGCTTACTAACCTTCTGGGTTAGGCATTATTATGGAGAAGTAAGAAGATTTTATTTTTGATGTCTGTGAAAATATATGTATATTATTTGCTGTTAGAATTCTTGTATTATCTGTAAAGTAATAAATTCATTCTTATATAGTTATACCTGAAGTATAATTTCATTATAATTCTTGGAAATCAAAGTTTCGGACTCAGTGTTTAGTAATCTGTCGTTACTCATTCAATACCCTCGTCTAAAATCTATGAACCGTTCACAAGTTAAGAAATTTCTATGAGGCAATTCTAAAGTAATATTAAAATTTATCATTTGTACAATAAACCTACAGTAAACGGTATAGAAATTCGTAGACGTTGATATATTTCTATAGCATAAAACTTTGACTCCCCTGAAGCCGACGTATATGTAATTCCTTCATCAATAATTTATAGTGAATTCTTAGACTAAGAATTAAGTTTTAAGATTTTGTATTAACAAAAGACATGTATCACATAACTGTTACACGTTACCAAATATATATTACATTCATTTATTAGTTCGTTTTTACGTAAGTACTGCATTTGCTCTCTCTCCGCAGGGAAGGTATTTATTACTAAACTACAGTTACACTAATTGGTCGATACGTTCCTATAGTAGTTTCATTGTCCGATTTGAAAATTGGTGCAATATTCTTTCCTTTCGAATTGGTTCTAGTTATCAATAGATGTATTAAATATTTTCATTGATTGCGGAATAATTGCATCTCCACGAAGTTAAACTATCTCTGTTGAGATGTCATCTGCATAGCTATTTCTTGCTTCTAATTTTCATATTGTCGTTCCATACGTTTCAGGATTTGAGGTCACTTTTCACTACTGTAAAAATAGCTTCAGTTGTGTTAAACGAAGAAGGTAAGTACTCGTCTAATATATTTATATTTTACTTATCTAGAGTTATATCAATGTGAACTCCGGTTCTTATTTCGGGCATCCCACAGATCAGCCTCTGTCTCAACAACCAGATCCGCTAAACCCTCGGCTTCTTATAATACTGTCTAGTGAGAAGTAAAATGTGAACCTAAGCACTCCTCACAAACTAAGGATTTCGTTGTTAAACAACGAATCCTTACTATCTACGAACATAAAATTGTCCATTAAACAAATACCATAAGTATGAAGTAAGGAAATTAAACATGCGTTCTTTACAATAAATGCAAATTTGATTTTCATACAACTTATGATGAATAGGGGTTGGATTTTTAATTTAAATACAAATGAATTATTGGAATTGATGAAATAAAAACAAATTAAATTTATTTACAGAAAAAAAGAAAACAACTTACGAGGCTTAGGGTCCAATTAAAAATTTACCATGGCTAGCTTAATTTGCATTTAGTAAGACTCTAACTACTTAAGAGTCATTTTTATAGGCTTATCCAGCCGCAACAAAATTGTCATCACGTAGTTTTCGATATTGGCACTAACACACCTGTGATTTATTGTGGGTCTTAAACAGCTTTGCCCAAGCCGGTATCTAGGGGTCCGTCTTCGACGAATTCTGTCCGCTTCTGGACTCTTTTCTGGTGAAATTACTTAGACAGGATGCCATCTACTTGCAGCTCGCCTCGTTATAGGGACATCCTTCCTTCTATTACGTTGCTAGGTTCTTCGTTTTTTCTCGCCGCTTGTTCAATTCTCCATGTCCAATTGCCGTGCCGTGGATAAAACGCTATGCACCTTCTAGAATTCTTCATTCTTCAAAATTTCGTGCCAGATTGATTACGTTTTTCTTCTCCATCCTCGCAGGTCATTTCCTTCAATCGCCCCACCATTAGTTGCATGGCGGGCCCCCTGACCAACAGCCTGCAATCAAAATTCAGCTTGGCCTGCGGTTTCTCTACCTAACTTTTGGCCTTCCCAAATTCCCGGGGTCAAAGAACTGAACTCAGGTATCAGAATTATAATTCTCAAAACGGTGTTTTACACGCGTTCTATATCCAAAAGTCTCGCCTCTCTTGTTGTTTACATGGCTTCTGTCGCAATATGGGGAATTCTTCACCCATTGCCAGAATAAAATGGCAATTCCCGCATTCACTCATTACAAATTCCGTCCGTAAGTATATTAAAGTTAATAAATATACCTATTTTCGGAAGCTATTTTGAATAGGTAGTTTTATCATATATTTTATATACGTTATATAGGCATTTACACATATTTAAAACACTACTTATATTTAATGTCGAAACGAAATATTACTATGCGTTACTGGACGAAAAAAAAGGTGATTGACATTCAATAAAATACTACCACTACTTGAAACATTTCTCTCCATTAAGATAAATGTAATTATACAAAAAACCTGCAGTAAACGACAAAAACTATGAAGATACATAAAAAAGTATTAGAGTCAATTAACAGAGAAAAGCGTTTTCCTCTTTCTGATAATTTGTACACAATAAGCATTGTTCAGTTGTGTGAAACTTTTTTAAGATAATACGGTGCTTTTCCGGACAATAAAACGTGACGAAACTCATTATATATACTTGAGAAATCGCAGTCAATAATAAGTAGTCTGTATTGACCGCTGACACTCGTCACTCATTTAATTTAGACAACTGAATCCTTAATTTCATTTTAATATGTCATTTATAATCCCATTATATCCTAGTAAGTTATATTTACTTTGTGCTAGGAAATAAGCCATTATAAATAAATTTCGAACTAGGAATAGAAAATAATGAGAATGCTAATCTGCTATTTTGTCTTGTTTCTAACAAATTCCATGACATTTGAACCAGGATTAGTGAAAATGGCAATGTTTTCCCCTATGCTGGTGCTGGTGGTTGTCGTGGGCATGCTGAATGTGGCCATGGCCTGTGCCCCCTGCACTGTACAAGATTTCCCTCCATGTCTGAAGCCTACAATAGGCACACCTCTGGAGAATTTAGTCTGCGTGCTCCTGGAGTTGTTGTCATCTCTCGTTTCTGACGTCACTAAAGTAGTAGCCCTGCTGTTGTGCGTCCTTAAAGTTGTACTCGAAGTGGTGAGTGCCAGAAGTAACGTTACACTCTAGAATTTTCTTTTATTAAAATCTGACAACAATTGACGTTCCTATTTCCTCGTAGCTTGCAGGTTTGGGCTGCGACGTGAAAGCATTGCTGCAAATCCTGACAAGTTGCTACGATATTGTAAGTTGAATTGATATTTAGCTTCGTTCTACAATCTGACGTGTGCTTCTAATCTTTTCATTATTTTCAGGCTAAGGGTGATTCTGCATTGAAGACACTTTTGGATCAGATATTAAAGACCCTGAAAATAGTTTTGCCCAAAGTGATTACTGTAAGTAAATATCATGTAATTTATAGTACGCTTAAATTCTGTGTAATTTAATTATTTATAATAATCTTTATTTTTGTATTGTTTAATAAGGTTGTAAATGATTTAAATATGCAATATAGATATAGTATAAATGTATTATACATATTGATTCAGTTTTAAAATTAATAATTCTGATTATTTTCAATATTGTGGTGATAATTAAAAAAATTTATTAAATGTTTATTTTTAATTAAAATTTATAGGCAATAATTTTATTTGTCATAAGATAAATTAAACGAGCATTTATAAGTCATTTTACAAATAGTTGTTTAAACACATTTCTGTACATTTCATTCTTATGTCAGGATTTTTATGTTATCTTTGTAGGGTAACTGAAGTTAGCCTCTTACAAATAAAATAATCTTTCTATTTGTTTCAGTTGATTGACGGTATTCTCGGTGTACTGTTGGGATAAGCACTGTGTATTATTTCCATAAATAATCGA
Source organism: Eucriotettix oculatus (assembly GCA_034510155.1). NCBI lineage: Eukaryota > Metazoa > Arthropoda > Insecta > Orthoptera > Tetrigidae > Eucriotettix > Eucriotettix oculatus. The sequence goes on along the minus strand of CM067376.1, from coordinate 142,079,221 downwards.
TGAAAATGTGGCTACGTTAATTGGTCTTTTTATTCAACCTTGAAAATATTACTTAACGACTTATATAAAGCACTATACTTTAACTTTAACACCATTAATGTGAAATATAACAGTGTTCAATAAAATGTAATGTTGCAATTATTTTCTTTTACTTTTTTAAAAATGATTCCTTTAAGTGTTTATTTTCCAATAATCTTTTTCATTCCTAACCCAATTGACTAATGGTTAGGAACATTCTAGTGAATAACAGAATTCAAACTTTGTGGAATATTGGTACGAATGATGAATGTATTTTCTAAATAATAATAGATCGAAATTTCGTTTTGTTGGATGAAAGATAAACATATACATTTTATTAATTCCATTAGTCCCCGGATGAGCAAATATTTCGTCATATAGAAATAATTACTTGAAACTGTTCCGTCCCAGGATGGAATATGAGTCAAGAGATAATACAATCGTATAATGATGGTTGGGATGGGGGGAAGACTGGCTGCGAGGTTTATGAAGGCATGCTGTATACAACATTGGCGACGATTTATGTTGTAATTCCATGATTCAAGGCTAGTACTAAACAATCTTTTCTTAAAGGAGTAGTGTTATTTATGTGATTCCTTAATTGTAATAATATAAATTAAATTTGAATATGTAGCAGACAATTTATAAATATTTGATTCAAAAACATTTATGTATATTTATTATGTTCGTTTTCTATGTCATACTTGAAAGGTAAGTGAATTTATAACGAATAAAGGATTATCTTTTGACTTGTCTCAGGCGGTTGGAGGTCTTCTGGGTGGTCTGTTGTGTGGTGTTTACTCTTTGCTTGCACCGCAAAAATATTATTATAACAAGAAATTGTTAAATAATAAATACAGTATATTTAATTTGAATATATCGCATTTAATTATGATTATAATAAAGATCTAAATCGTGGCAATACAACATAAAATTTACAAAAGAAATTAACTCAAATTAAGTTTTAGTAAAAATATAAATTTACGAATAAAATGTATTATCAAATTAGCTCAGTCGGTAAAGCAAAAAAAATCTATGCAACTTCTAAACGGCTGCTCCCGGGAACGCGGGTGACGAACGATATAAGTGAAAAAAAACACTTGCGAATCAACGAGAATGGTTTAATTGGAAACCGGGTAAAAATGCCGTTGTCAGATGTTCTGCGTGGTGACGTCGTTCTTGGTTTACCGTTGCCTGAGGTTCCTTTGCTGGATCACGGCTTCTAGATCCTCTAGCACCTCTTCTTCAGATTAAATCTCCATTGCATTAGCTGATAATTGTAATATATTGGACTCTCACTATCATCATCTGAGAACTGATTGGACAGTATTTTATAAGATAGTTGTATATTTTATTAACCTGATACGATGCTTCCAGATTATATAGAGTTGTGTCGACTTTAAAACTCTTCAAAATTTTTGACTTAGTTATTTAGCTAATAAATTAATTATACCTAGAAAATTTGGAACCTCTATATTGCCGTTATCATACACACGGTTTGAAATTACCTTGAAAAGTTGGAGAGTCCTAAGTTATCTTCTATATTTATTTATGTTCATACCTGAGCACAAATCAAGTTATATAACGTAATTGTATTTCTTCTCGGCACTTTCATTTTATAGAATAATGGTGTAGAAGGGGGGTGTTATAATTAATTATAAAAAAGCTTAGGAAATTAATTTATACATGAGGAGAATTTAAAAGGGAATACATTATTAAGTAAAATATTAACAAGTAAATTGATAGTTCCTTAATTCAGGTTTAATACCGTGGGCGATCCCCCCTAAACAACCTGGATTGGAAAGCCCCTGGTAGCGTACCTCTTAACCGCTTCCACCTTTTTCAGCATCTGTAAAGTCCACCACAAGTAAACAGTTACGACCGTCTTCTCTTAATGTCTAGAACCGAATGCCTCTTCACAGCCTCACTGCTGTGTCCCACCATCGATAAACCCCATTGGCCGAGGAACCACGCGGTAATTTACAATATTGTGTGTTTCGTTGATGTTTTGTATTTCTGAGAATAGCGCAGGTTATTTCTGTACGTGACATGACAGTATCCCATAGGATTACGGTCACCTTTCACTGCCGACTTCCAGGCGCCACTCAACCTTATAATCATTTGCTAATTTGTACATTACAACTTAATAAATAGATAACGCGCTACAATGGTCTATGTAATGACTACTAGCAGTTTGAAAAAGTATACATTTTTTATTGAAAAATGAATGCTAACCACAGAGATAGGGCTTCTAAATGGATAAATCCACTTTTCGTTACCTGATGTTAACATATTATACATACACACATAATAAATATCAAGAGAAAAAATCGTGCCACTGAAGAGCAGTTAATGTTTTAAAAATACTTAAATCCTACATATGTAAGATATTTATTTAATTAATGCTTATGTGTTCTAGATTATATATATAATCCATCTGACACAGTTAGTCAATAGAGTACCAACGGGAGATACGGTACACAGTGATCAAATTTATCAAGTATGGCACTCAGTTTGAATTGGACACTAATGAGATGAAAAAGTATACCAATATGGTACTACGAATTGCAACATCTGTATGTGAGATAATCGATATATTCAGTAGAAAATGGCCATGGCTGAAAGCTTCTGAAATTATACAAAATTGACAACATGAAGTGGTTTTCATTTATTTATTTAATTGTCATTCGTAAAAGGAGTTTTAATTCAATTTAATAAAAAAAATTTATCAAAAGTTATCCTTGGCCCACAAATGTGCCGACTATTTTCGGTGTTTCAAGCGACATTCATATTTTGTAAAATGTCGGTCTATATATGTGTCTACAAGTCAGAGGATTTATGGCTTTGCAGACGGTTTACATTGGAGAATTTGGCGCTGCAAACTTGACGACAAAATGAAAAACGCCAAAAGTGATAATTTTCTGAGGGATAAGTCGTTCATAGGGGGCTATATATATATATATATATATTATTCAAAGACTTGTTATAAATTACATAAAACGATGAGTAATAATACAATACAATACACAAAATTACTTGTCGTTGTCCAAGATTGCTTTGCCACTACCTATCATAGATTGACCGAGAGTCAGAAAATATCAAACACGGATGGGCTAGTTTTTATAAATTTTAAATCAAGTCCCTCACAATCTGAGACGACTTTGAGCAGTTTGAGGGGTGTATGTATGGGGGTCAGAGACCTTCGGCATACGGCAAGAGTAATTCTCTCATTCCGTTGGACCAGACGGCTAACTGTCCCTCAAACATCAAGGCATGGAGGCGGGTTTGATACGTTTCCAGAAAAATCCAAACTCCTATCATCGGAAGAGTGTGGAAATGGTATCAAATGCCAGACATATCTGATGCAGCTTTTCTAGGCGTTCCCTTGCGTCACTTACAGGTGACACACCGGACAGGATCGTTAAGCTGTAGCCTAGGGGCCCTAGTCATCCTTGGCTACCTTCCACACCCTCCTCCTTTATAATTATCTTCCTATACTTTGAAAAGGGAGTTGACTGTTTCAGAATCAACCTTATGTAGCTTGTTACATTCCGTAAATAATTTTGTTTTAAAATAAGATGTACCTAGGAAATTATTTATCTGCCTCTGGGCTTAGGTCGAATTGTAGATTATCAAATACACACGTAATGTCGATTTTTTTATTAGATTATTTTTGGTCGCATCAACAATATAAAGTGTTATTAGCCACCCGACTTACATAGCTTAGGTTTTTACATTTTCAGTATATTCTTAATGCCTTTGCACGGTTGAGGTTCCTTTATGAATACTAATAGGTTGGATTGTGTCTCCGCGTTGTTGCATATGCCTAATATAGAGAAAGGAGCAATAGATTTAGTTCTGATGTTGTTGAGGTTGTTGCACTCGAATATGATATGTTCAATGGTTAGCGGAGTGTTTCAGAGGGAGCATTCTGGTCGGGGAAATATGCAAATAAAAATGAATGAGGATGGCATGAAGGGTGGGATCTTAATCAACACATAAGCACTTGTTGTCTTCTGGTGAGGTCAGGAGGAAGGCCCAGGTAGTAATAATTGTTTATTTCCTTGTTAAACGTGCTGTTTTTTTCTTTTGCTGTTGATATGACACTTACCTTTCATCTTTCCTATGCATTCATTTCTTATATATTTGCTAGTACACATATGGATGGTGGTAATATGTCTGCTGTAGCGCCGCCCTTTGCAAGGGCATCTACTCGACCGATCCTTCAATTCCACATCATGCAGGTATCCATTCTATATGGATAGTTTTATTGTTCTTAATCAGTTCATTTAAATTGTCTCTGAGCCTGTGTGAGAAGAAACCCCATTAAAGAAGCTCACAAAAATGTACCAGTCTCCTGTGTTTCGGCAGCTACTTATTATCAAGTTTTGTCGTTTCTCAATGTCATAGAAATAGTTACATTATCTCAAGTGAATACGTAGGGAACGAAACAATCTGTATGTTTATTGTTTATCAATAGGAGAAAAACACATTTATCTTCCAAATTGTGTTAATTATTTATTTAATTAGCTAATAAATTATACATATATTACAATATTTACTTTCATTTCAATAATTACACTACTATCTGGGTACCTGGTGATGGGCGGGAATTTATTTATATTAGGCCTCTACTTTATTTAATTCGACAGTAATCTATTTGTCAGCACGTGATTAAACCATCAGTGAGAGGGTCATAATTTTGATAATGTACCTTTTCATATTCCCTTTTTTTGAGAGAAGGATTTTATTATAACACCACGATGACTCAGCATCTTAATCTAGTCAAGAAATCTCCTCGCACCTTACGTAAGCACAGTAAATTTAAAGAAATGAAAAATGCTAATAATACTGAGAGAAAACTCATTAACCGCAAAAAATATTCATCCGCTCACAAATATCTGCCGTCCATCTACGTTTAACATTTCCGTAGCCTCCACACTCGCAACCAGGGAAGGTAGCAATTTCTTACCCGGCAGTCGTCGAATTCTTCCGGGTCGCAAGGAACACGTTTACAAAACTTTGTCGTTTAAACCCGTTTGCGGGAAAACATACAAACACAAAAATACACTGGTACAATCAATTATATTTACAAGGTGAAAATAAGTGAACCATTTCATCCATCTGATTACAGTGAAATAATATCTACAGATACAAATAAAGGAAACAAAGTTGACTGTGTGCGGCTCGGGTCTTTATATAATAAATCTCCACTGCAACTTTTAAACAAGATGATGAGCTAAAATAAAAAAAATTTTAAGGAATGACTCATATTTTACGCGAGTGTTGTATCAGATAAACAACTCGACTTTTAGCTTTCTTTGTGTATTACAAATATAAAACTTTTTTTAAAGCTTGAGTAACTGTCAAAAGTCATTTTCAGCGCCACGAAATTGTTTCAGTGCCTATGCTGATCAAAAATGATATTTAGGAAATCATGCAACTATTAAAACTCATTGGTGTCCATTATTTGGGTGATGAGCCACCGGCACAGTGCAAAAATTACAAAAACTTTGTCAACCTTTGACACCATAAGAACGACTTTGATAGAGTAGTACCAAACTTAAACTACAGCCCGAGGACCTAAGTCATCCCTTGGCTAATACTATCATTTAAACGACAATTAATTATACCGATTTTCAGATATACGTCCAGTTTTATTGCAAGTTCCCAAACCGTCACCTTTTCATAGTTTCTTTTAATCCCTCCAGAATATCCTTCATATATCATCGTATCATATTTTAATGTTTTAGTTTACCCTTATCGCCAATAGAAAATCATAGTCTCGTCCCAACCGGTCATTCGTTGATAACTATTCAAGTTAATTCCCAAAAATATGTGTATAGTATGCAGTATTCCTGTGAAGTTAATAGTCAGCGGTTTTACTGCAAAAAGTACAGCTCGCCGTTTTTTGCCGAAAGCAAGAAAAACGTCCATCTGTATACTTTTCGCGAGGTCAAAACCATATTCACCAATAATATTTCTCATAATTCAAAGCCATCTATCAATAGTCATAAATATTTCTGGATTGTTCTACGCTCACTCTCACTACTTCAAAGCTACGAACACGCCTTCACGCAACAATCGCGACTGTACTCACAAACACCGACTTTTCATTATTTGTAGACGCCGCCTCGTCAATGCATTACACCACTTTAACGCCATAATTGCATAATTTTTAATTTTATTTACAGTCACAACGTTCTATATTATTCGATCACAATATTGTACATCTTATACTCCTTATCTTATTTAGCAAAACGTCAATAAATTATTTACAATAATATTATTTAAATAACCTGGTAGCAGACGTATTAACCAATAATAAAGGGTTAGAAATTAAATTGACACACACAAAATAAATGGCAGAATAGAACTCATAAACTAATTTGGCACAGATATTAATTAATAAAAATACCCTCGTAACATTTATACAAATCAAATATATAACAAAAATCCATGCGAATTTATGGTTGTTTTGAATCCCTACACATTAGTAAATTACATTTTATCAAAATACAAAACGTGTCAGATATGTATACTATGCAATATATGTACATGTTGTTGTTGTGGTATTCAGTCCGAAGATTGGTCTGAAGCAACCCCCCATTCTAAACTATCTTGCGCAAGTCTTTTCATTTTCGCATAACTAAAAAAGCCCACATCTCAAATATAATTAGCGTATTCCATCCTTGTCCCCTATTCTGTTCTTACCACACACATTTCCCTCTATGGCTAATTTTACAAGAGCCTCTTGTCTTAAAACGTCCCTTCTTTTAGTCAACGTCGTCCATATTGTTCGCTCTTCCCTATTTTTTTTACAGTTTCCTCGTTAATTACTCTATCCGCCCATTTGATTTTCAACATTCTTCTATTTCAAAGTTTTCTATTCGTTTCCTTTTCGCAACTCCAATAGTTCACGTTTCACACCCATATAACGTCATGCTCTATACGAACATTTTTAGCAACTATTTCCTAATATTCACATTAATGTGAAAGCATTCTTTACCTGTGATATTCAGCCATCCCTACTTATTACGCTTCCCAAATAGCAGAAATCTGTAACTACCCAATATAATATACCCTTTGTTATTCCACTGTTTCCCATACTGCACACCATTACATTGGTTTTCCCTTTATTAATTCTCATATTGAACTCTTGTTCTCCGATACCACGTTCATGCCGTTTATTATGGTTTCCAGGTATTCTTCTGACTCGCGTGCTACTACAATGTCATCGGCAAAGCGAAGGGTTTTTATTTCTTCTCCTTGCAGTATGATTACTTCAATAAATTATTATTTAGAAACATATTTATTCTTTTGCACCGATATTCGACAAAGTTTTAATGCAGTCAATCGTTTGAATATTCCTAACATTTAGTCCATAGGGTAGGAATGAAAAATATTAATGGAATGTGAATAAATAATAAGAATATCTTTAAAAAGTAAAATAAAATAATGTCATCATTCATCTTTAAGTCCTTAAGTAATATTTTCGAGGTAGAAAGGAAAGGCTAATTAACATAGCCACATTTAAATCAATTATATATGCAGATAATATACAGTTCTTATCCTAAAATTCCACCAAGAATACCGTCAATAACCTGAAACAAGTAGAACGATTATTTTATTTGTAATAGGCTAAATTCAATAACCGTACAAATATAACATGAAAAACCTGGTAAAGAATGAAAATGTACAGAAATGTCTTGAAACAAGTATTTGAAAATGCCTGTTATAAACGATCCTTTAATTTTGTCATGCAAAATAAAATTATTATGTATAAATTTTCATTAAAAATAAAACATTTTATTGAACTTCTTAATTATCACTACAATATTGAAAAAAACGAAATCTATGATGTTAAAATCGTATCAATATGTATAATACATTTATACTACATCTATATTGCATACACCTTAATAACACTGGAAAGATCCATAATTATACGATTTCACCTTCTATATATTCGTAATTATTACAAGTTAAATTATGCAAAACTCCGTCTGCACATATAAAAAAATTAATAAATATACATCTTTTTGGAAGCATATTAAACAAGATTTGAGCATATTTTATATAGGCATTTACATATATTTTATACGATTCCTTAAATTTAGCTGTCTAAAAGAAATTTTCCATATTATAAGTATGCGTTTTCAATTTACTAGAGGAGTAAATATTCTGGTTAATGTTAAATAGAGTGCTACCATTACATAGAATATTTATCTTAATTGAAATTAATGTAGTTATATAAAATAGTAGTGTACACGTTGTCTTAGAAAAAAATGAAGGCGTTACGCAAGTAAGTAATTGGAGTCACTTAGCAGAGAAAATAGTTTTCCCCTTTCTGATAAATTGTACACAATACGTATTGTTCATTTGTGTGTGGTTTTATTTAAGATAATACGGCGCTTTTCGTGACATTGAAACGTGACGACGTTCACTATATATAGCTGACGAACCGCAGTTAGTAATCCGTAGTCTGTCTTGAACAGGGTAAGTTAACCACTAACACTTGCTATTGATTAACTTTAGACAGCTAAATCCTTAATTTCATTTTCATATATCATTTATAATTCCCGTATATACTAGTAAATTATATTTACATTATGCTAGGAAATAAGCCATTATAAATAAAGTTTCGAACTAGGAATAGAAACTGATGGCTATGCTAATCTGCTGCTTTGTCTTGTTTCTAACAAATTCCATGACATTTGTACCAGGATTAGTGAAAATGGCAATGTTTTCCCCTATGCTGGTGCTGGTGGGTGTCGTGGGCATGCTGAATGTGGCCATGGCCTGTGCCCCCTGCACTGTACAAGATTTCCCTCCATGTCTGAAGCCTACAATAGGCACACCTCTGGAGAATTTAGTCTGCGTGCTCCTGGAGTTGTTGTCATCTCTCGTTTCTGACGTCACTAAAGTAGTGGCCCTGCTGTTGTGCATCCTTAAAGTTGTACTCGAAGTGGTGAGTGACAGAAGTAACGTTACACTCTAGAATTTTCTTTCATTAAAATCTGACAACAATTGACGTTCCTATTTCCTCGTAGCTTGCAGGTTTGGGCTGCGACGTGAAAGCATTGCTGCAAATCCTGACAAGTTGCTACGATATTGTAAGTTGAATTGATATTTAGCTTCGTTCTACAATCTGACGTGTATTTCTAATCTTTTCATTATTTTCAGGCTAAGGGTGATTCTGCATTGAAGACACTTTTGGATCAGATATTAAAGACCCTGAAAATAGTTTTGCCCAAAGTGATTACTGTAAGTAAATATCATGTAATTTATAGTACGCTTAAATTCTGTGTAATTTAATTATTTATAATAATCTTTATTTTTGTATTGTTTAATAAGGTTGTAAATGATTTAAATATGCAATATAGATATAGTATAAATGTATTATACATATTGATTCGGTTTTAACATTAATAATTATGATTATTATTAATATTGTAGTGATTATTAAAAAGCTCAATTAAATGTTTGTTTTTCATGAATAACAGTCATTTTACAAATAGTTGTTTAAACACATTTCTGTACATTTTACAAATAAAATAATGTTTCTACTTGTTTTAGTTGATTGACGGTATTCTCGGTGGACTGTTGGGATAAGCACTGTGTATTATCTGCATGTAAATGTGGCTACTTGAATTGGTCTTTTACCTTGAACATATTACTTAAGAACTTATATAAGGCACTATACTTTAATGTCCTTAATGTGAAATATAACTGTCTTCAATAAAATGTAATGATGCAATTAATTAATTTTATTTTTTAAAAATTGATCCCATTAATTCTTCATATTCCATTAATCTGTTTCTTTCCTACCCAACTAAGTAATTTTTAGGAACATTCAAACGTCTGACAGCATAAAACTTTGTCTAATATCGGTACGAATGATGTATTTATTCCTAAATAATAATGGATTGAAGAAAAATTGTTGGATTAAAATAAACAGAGAGATTTTATTAATTCTATTAGTCCTCGGTTGAGCAAATAGGTTCCTCGTATATGAAATTTCAATTATGTACTAGATACTGCTCCGTCCTATTTGGAACATCCGTTCAAAGATGTTTCCATTCTTCGGAACAGTAGACCGAAACTTTGTTTTTTCTGAAAGCTGAAGCAGACTCCCTCGTTAACGCTGACTGGGCCATGCTGTCATTGGTTGGATGACAACCGTCTCGTGACTCAATTATTTTCTTCTCTTGAGCTGCCATAAGACGGGAGGGAATGAAAATACCCCTAGTACACCATTTTCACCTTGAATTGTCAACATGTTGCATTAACGTTCTTAGAGAATAACAAGCTGAACAATGTAGAAATTTATATGGTGAATTTACTTTAATTTGTCATCTAGACACAGACCCTGGAGATTCGCATCACCTGATAATATTACACAGGACTGTTACTAGCATCATCTGAGAACTCATAGAAACGTATCTTTTTAAATTAATTTATTAAAATTAAACTATGCATCTAGATTATATAGAGTTGCTTCTACTTTTCGGGGTTATGAAAATTTTTGTTTTAGTTATTTAGCTAATAATAAATTTATTTATCACTTTACAAAGATTTATAACCCTTATATTACCATTATAATAAAGACGGGTTTTGTGTCGAGAGATATTAGTTTAGCAAAAGAAAGTAAAACCCGACATTTTTCAAAATAGACCTTCTCGTATTTAATGTATGAATTAATTTTCGTCTCAATTTGAATATAGCTAGGTGATGGACGCAAATATCTCTGAATGAATTAGGAAGTTTTTTGCAATATTTATGTCATTTATTACTTTTGGTCGTAAAAAGCTATATAACGTTGAGAGTTGCAATAGTCAAAAAAATATCATTACAATTCTGAAACCTGTCAATGTCGCGAGAGTATTTTTTATAAATAAATAATGATAAGACACAATCAGTTGTTAAATTTATTTAATATTTTGGTTGTAATTCAAACTTCATTTCTCTGCTAACATTTTTGAGCACTTATTTGAGTGGATGTGGAAATAAAGTTTGAGCAGACGTAAGACATGGTTTATCTTTTATTAGCATTGTCTGAAGATATTGAGAATCCGACAATACTTTAGCATTTCTGAATTCAGCTTCCACCTATTAAAAAGATATATACATAGAGAGAATATATTGACAAGTTTTTTTAATAATTTCCATATGTTCCAAGTAAATCATTCCAAACAAACAGGAACTGGATTCCGGGAATGTTCCCACTTCCATATTTAAATAAATAACTGGCGTTGTTTGGTCACTGGAGGTTATCTAAACCGTTGGCAGTGCCACCTTCACTGTCACTTGGTGATTTACCGTGGCTCGTGAAGAAGAAACTACTCTCAGCCGTTATATCGAAGTCGTTCTTATGGTGGCAAAGTGTTTGAAAAAGTTTTTGTAATATTTTTACTGTGCCGGCGATTCGTCGCCGAAATATTGGACACGATTGAGTTTTAATAGTTGAATGATTTCCGTAATTAAATTTTTGATCAACTTAGGCACTGCAACTTTTTAGTGGCGCTGAACATGACTTATGACATAGTAGCCCAAGCTTTAAAAAATGTTTCATACTTGTAATACACAAAGAAAGGGCGCAATAGAAACATTACGCCGAATCTTGAATAACAAAAGAATAATTCACCGAAACGTACATCAAATTTATTGTACTATTCAAGCGCTTTCTTTTCTCTAAAGTCTTCAAGTAATTGCTTCGATATTAGGCAATGTAATACTAATATAATAATGAATAGGTAACGAAATAATTCTGACCACCATTGAGTGACTTTAGATATTAACAGCGATTTCAAGGCGATGGAACAGTAAATGTTGTTTCAATATTGTTTGGGAACCAAAAAGTCACAAATTACCAGCTTGTGATCCTTGGCCAAAACACTCATTTATTATTTTTGTGAGGTAATCCTGGAGGGTGTGTAAGGTAGAGCAAGGCTTGATTAGGGCCCCCGGACTGTAGTGTAAGGCTCCTACCCGGTGTTTCGCCTGAAAGTGACGCAGGGAACGCCCATAAAAGCTGCATGAGGTATATCTGGCATTTGATACCATTTCCTCACTCTTCTGATGATAGGAGTTTGGATTTTTCTGGTAACGTAACAAACCCGCCTCCATGCCTTGTTGTTTGAGGGACAGTTAGCCGTCTGGTCCAACGGAATGAGAGAATAGCTCTTGCCGTATGCTGAAGGTCTCTGACCCTCATCCATACACCCCTCAAACTGCTCAAGGTAGTATCAGATTGTGAGGGACTTGATTTAAAATTTATAAAAACTAGCCCATCCGTGTTTGATATTTTCTGACTCTCAGTCAGTCTATGATTGGTAGTGGCAAAGCTACCATGGACCACCACAAGTAATTTTGTGTGTATTGTATTTTATTATTACTCATCGTTTTACGAAATTCATAACAGGTCATTGAATAATGTATATATATATATATATATGGCCCCCTATGAACGACTTATCCCTCAGAAATGATCACTTTTGGCGTTTCTAATTTTGTCTTCAAGTTTGCAGCGCCAAATTCACCAATGTAAACCGTCTGCAAAGCCGTAAATCCTCTAACTTGTAGACAAATATATAGACCGACGTTTTAAATATATATATATATATATAATCTAGAACACATAAGCATTAATTAAATAAATATCTTACATATGTAGGATTTAAGTATTTTTAAAACATTAACTGCTCTTCAGTGGCAAGATTTTTTCTCGTGATATTTATTATGTGTGTATGTATAATATGTTAACATCAGGTAACGAAAAGTGGATTTATCCATTTAGAAGCCCTATCTCTGTTGTTAAGATTCACTTTTCAATACAAAATGTATACTTTTTCAAACTGCTAGTAGTCCTTACATAGACCATTGTAGTGCGATATTTATTTATTAACTTGTAAAGTATCAATTAGTAAATGATTGTATAGTTTAGTGGCACCTCGAAGTCGGCACTGAAAGGAGGCTGTAATCCTATGTGATGCTGTCAGGTCACGTGCAGAAATAACCTGCGCTGTTATCAGAAATACAAAACATCAAAGAAACAAACAATATTTTAAAATTACCACTTGTGGCCTTGGCCAATGGGGTTTCATGGATAGATAAATGAATGAAATATATCGATTTATGGGAGTGTGGGACACAGCAGTGAGGCTGTGAAGAGGCATTCGGTTCTAGACATTAAGAGAAGACGGTCGGAACTGTTTACTTGTGGTGGACTTTACAGATGCTGAAGAATGCGGAAGCTGTAAAGAGGTACGCTACCAGGGGCTTTCCAATCCAGGTTGTTTAGGGGGGATCGCCCACGGTATTAAACCTGAGTTAAGGAACTATCAATTTACTTGTTAATATTTTACTTAATAATGTATTCCCTTTTAAATTCTCCTCATGTATAAATTAATTTCCTAAGCTTTTTTATAATTAATTATAACACCCCCCTTCTACACCATTATTCTATAAAATGAAAGTGTCGAGAAGAAATACAATTACGTTATATAACTTGATTTGTGCTCAGGTATGAACATAAATAAATGTAGAAGATAACTTAGGACTCTCCAAGTTTTCAAGGTAATTTCAAACCGTGTGTATGATAACGGCAATATAGAGGTTCCAACTTTTCTAGGTATAATTAATTTATTAGCTAAATAACTAAGTCAAAAATTTTGAAGAGTTTTAAAGTCGACACAACACTATATAATCTGGAAGCATCGTATCAGGTTAATAAAATATACAACTATCTTATAAAATACTGTCCAATCAGTTCTCAGATGATGATAGTAAGAGTCCAATATATACAACTATCAGCTAATGCAAATCTCCTTGGTCTGAGGATGTGTGACAAATTAAAGTGGATTCACCATACAGATCTTCTGACTGAAAAATTTAGATCAGCTTGTTATTCTCTAAGAACATTAATACAACATGTTGACAATTCACACTGAAAATAGTGTGCTTTTGGTATATTCAATCACTCTTTTATTATAGCATGGAATTGGGGCAATTGCAACCAGATAATTGAAATATCCAAATTGCAATACCGTGCCATTAGAATACTCACTACTATGGGTTATAGATAGATTTGTAAACGTGTATTCAAAAGATGTAAAAAAGTATAGATTTTATGGTTTGTTAAACTCACATAACAAATTTTCTCAAAAATGATACTAGAAAATGCTCAGCTCTAATATTGGACAAGAATAGTATGTCCTAGTTTGAATGGTAGTAATAAACTAAATAAATTCGGTAATTGGGTAGGAATGAAAAGATTTAATTGAATATAAAGAGTTATTGGTTTCATCTTAAAAATAGTAAAAGAAATTAATTGCATCATTTCATTTTATTGCAAACTGCTCAACCACTTCACATAAAAGTTCAAGTCATAAAACCGTGCTTTAAGCAAGTTCGTAAGAAATGTATCTCACGATAGCAAGAAAAAAATAATTCATATGCCTACACTTTCATTATTTATCCCAACAGTCCACCGAGAAGAGTTCCAACCGCCTGAAACAAGTCAAAAGATAATCCTTTATTTGTTATAAATTCACTTACCTTTCAAATATGACATAAAAAACCAACATAAGTATAAGAATACAGGAATCTGTTTGAATAAAATATTTGTAAAATGTCTGCTACATATTCTCGTTTAATTTATGTTATTACAATTTAAGAATCACATAAATAACACTACTCCTTTAAGAAAAGATTGTTTAGTACTAGCCTTTAATCATGGAAGTACAACAAAAATCGTCGCCAATGTTGTATACAGCATGCTTTCATAAACCTCAGAGCCAGTCTTCCCCCCATCCCAACCCCCTTTATACAATTGTATTATCTCTTGACTCATATTCCATCCTGGGACGCAACAGTATCAAGTAATTAATTCATATATGAGGAACATATTTGCTCAGCCGAGGACTAGTGGAATTAATAAAATCTATATGTTTATCTTTCATCCAACAAAACGAAATTTCGATCTATTATTATTTAGAAAATACATTCATCATTCGTACCGATATTCCACAAAGTTTTAATGCCGTCAATCACTAGAATGTTCCTAACAATTAGTCAGTTGGGTTAGGAATGAAAAAGATTATTGGAAAATAAACAATTAATGGAATCATCTTTAAAAAAGTAAAATAAAATAATTGCAACATTACATTTTATTAAACATTGTTACATTTCACATTAATCGTGTTAAAATTAAAGTATAGTGCTTTATATAAGTCGTTAAGTAATATTTTCAAGGTTGAATAAAAAGACCAATTAACGTAGCCACATTTTCATCGATTATTTATGGAAATAATACACAGTGCTTATCCCAACAGTCCACCGAGAATACCGTCAATCAACTGAAACAAATAGAAAGATTATTTTATTTGTAAGAGGCTAAATTCAGTTACCCTACAAAGATAACATAAAAATCCTGACATAAGAATGAAATGTACAGAAATGTGTTTAAACAATAATTTGTAAAATGACTTATAAATGCTCGTTTAATTTATCTTATGACAAATAAAATTATTGCCTATAAATTTTAATTAAAAATAAACATTTGATAATTTTTTTAATTATCACCACAATATTGAAAATAATCAGAATTATTAATGTTAAAACTGAATCAATATGTATAATACATTTATACTATATCTATATTGCATATTTAAATCATTTACAACCTTATTAAACAATACAAAAATAAAGATTATTATAAATAATTAAATTACACAGAATTTAAGCGTACTATAAATTACATGATATTTACTTACAGTAATCAATTTGGGCAAAACTATTTTCAGGGTCTTTAATATCTGATCTAAAAGTGTCTTCAATGCAGAATCACCCTTAGCCTGAAAATAATGAAAAGATTAGAAGCACACGTCAGATTGTAGAACGAAGCTAAATATCAATTCAACTTACAATATCGTAGCAACTTGTCAGGATTTGCAGCAATGCTTTCACGTCGCAGCCCAAACCTGCAAGCTACGAGGAAATAGGAACGTCAATTGTTGTCAGATTTTAATGAAAGAAAATTCTAGAGTGTAACGTTACTTCTGGCACTCACCACTTCGAGTACAACTTTAAGGACGCACAACAGCAGGGCCACTACTTTAGTGACGTCAGAAACGAGAGATGACAACAACTCCAGGAGCACGCAGACTAAATTCTCCAGAGGTGTGCCTATTGTAGGCTTCAGACATGGAGGGAAATCTTGTACAGTGCAGGGGGCACAGGCCATGGCCACATTCAGCATGCCCACGACACCCACCAGCACCAGCATAGGGGAAAACATTGCCATTTTCACTAATCCTGGTACAAATGTCATGGAATTTGTTAGAAACAAGACAAAACAGCAGATTAGCATAGCCATCAGTTTCTATTCCTAGTTCGAAACTTTATTTATAATGGCGTATTTCCTAGCATAATGTAAATATAATTTACTAGTATATACGGGAATTATAAATGATATATGAAAATGAAATTAAGGATTTAGCTGTCTAAAGTTAATCAATAGCAAGTGTTAGTGGTTAACTTACCCTGTTCAAGACAGACTACGGATTACTAACTGCGGTTCGTCAGCTATATATAGTGAACGTCGTCACGTTTCAATGTCACGAAAAGCGCCGTATTATCTTAAATAAAACCACACACAAATGAACAATACGTATTGTGTACAATTTATCAGAAAGGGGAAAACTATTTTCTCTGCTAAGTGACTCCAATTACTTACTTGCGTAACGCCTTCATTTTTTTCTAAGACAACGTGTACACTACTATTTTATATAACTACATTAATTTCAATTAAGATAAATATTCTATGTAATGGTAGCACTCTATTTAACATTAACCAGAATATTTACTCCTCTAGTAAATTGAAAACGCATACTTATAATATGGAAAATTTCTTTTAGACAGCTAAATTTAAGGAATCGTATAAAATATATGTAAATGCCTATATAAAATATGCTCAAATCTTGTTTAATATGCTTCCAAAAAGATGTATATTTATTAATTTTTTTATATGTGCAGACGGAGTTTTGCATAATTTAACTTGTAATAATTACGAATATATAGAAGGTGAAATCGTATAATTATGGATCTTTCCAGTGTTATTAAGGTGTATGCAATATAGATGTAGTATAAATGTATCATACATATTGATACGATTTTAACATCATAGATTTCGTTTGTTTCAATATTGTAGTGGTAATTAAGAAGTTCAATAAAATGTTTTATTTTTAATGAAAATTTATACATAATAATTTTATTTTACATGACAAAATTAAAGGATCGTTTATAACAGGCATTTTCAAATACTTGTTTCAAGACATTTCTGTACGTTTTCATTCTTTACCAGGTTTTTCATGTTATATTTGTTCGGTTACTGAATTTAGCCTATTACAAATAAAATAATCGTTCTACTTGTTTCAGGTTATTGACGGTATTCTTGGTGGAATTTTAGGATAAGAACTGTATATTATCTGCATATATAATTGATTTAAATGTGGCTATGTTAATTAGCCTTTCCTTTCTACCTCGAAAATATTACTTAAGGACTTAAAGATGAATGATGACATTATTTTATTTTATTTTTTAAAGATAATCTTATTATTTATTCACATTCCATTAATATTTTTCATTCCTACCCTATGGACTAAATGTTAGGAATATTCAAACGATTGACTGCATTAAAACTTTGTCGAATATCGGTGCAAAAGAATAAATATGTTTCTAAATAATAATTTATTGAAGTAATCATACTGCAAGGAGAAGAAATAAAAACCCTTCGCTTTGCCGATGACATTGTAGTAGCACGCGAGTCAGAAGAATACCTGGAAACCATAATAAACGGCATGAACGTGGTATCGGAGAAAAAGAGTTCAATATGAGAATTAATAAAGGGAAAACCAATGTAATGGTGTGAAGTATGGGAAACAGTGAAATAACAAAGGGTATTAGATTGGGTAGTTACAGAATTCAGCTATTTGGGAAGCGTAATAAGTAGGGATGGCTGAATAGCACAGGTAAAGAATGCTTTCACATTAATGTGAATATTAGGAAATAGTTGCTAAAAATGTTCGTATAGGGCGTGACGTTATATGGGTGTGAAACGTGAACTATTGGAGTTGCGGAAAGGAAACGAATAGAAAACTTTGAAATAGAAGAATGTTGAAAATCAAATGGGCGGATAGAGTAATTAACGAGGAAACTGTAAAAAAAAATAGGGAAGAGCGAACAATATGGACGACGTTGACTAAAAGAAGGGACGTTTTAAGACAAGAGGCTCTTGTAAAATTAGCCATAGAGGGAAATGTGTGTGGTAAGAACAGAATAGGGGACAAGGATGGAATACGCTAATTATATTTGAGATGTGGGCTTTTTTAGTTATGCGAAAATGAAAAGACTTGCGCAAGATAGTTTAGAATGGGGGGTTGCTTCAGACCAATCTTCGGACTGAATACCACAACAACAACATGTACATATATTGCATAGTATACATATCTGACACGTTTTGTATTTTGATAAAATGTAATTTACTAATGTGTAGGGATTCAAAACAACCATAAATTCGCATGGATTTTTGTTATATATTTGATTTGTATAAATGTTACGAGGGTATTTTTATTAATTAATATCTGTGCCAAATTAGTTTATGAGTTCTATTCTGCCATTTATTTTGTGTGTGTCAATTTAATTTCTAACCCTTTATTATTGGTTAATACGTCTGCTACCAGGTTATTTAAATAATATTATTGTAAATAATTTATTGACGTTTTGCTAAATAAGATAAGGAGTATTAGTTTTACAATATTGTTATCGAATAATATGGAACGTTGTGACTGTAAATAAAATTAAAAATTATGCAATTATGGCTTTTAAGTGGTGTATTGCATTGACGAGGCGGCGTCTACAAATAATGAAAAGTCGGTGTTAGTGAGTACAGTCGCGATTGTCGCGTGAAGGCGTGTTCGTAGCTTTGAAATAGTGAGTGTAAGCGTAGAACAATCCAGAAATATTTATGACTATTGATAGATGGCTTTGAATTATGAGAAATATGATTGGTGAATATGGTTTTGACCTCGCGAAAAGTATACAGATGGACGTTTTTCTTGCTTTCGGCAAAAAACGGCGAGCTGTACTTTTTGCAGTAAAACCGCTGACTATTAACTTCACAGGAATACTGCATACTATACACATATTTTTGGGAATTAACTTGAATAGTTATCAACGAATGACCGGTTGGGACGAGACTATGATTTTCTATTGGCGATAACCGTAAACTAAAACATTAAAAGATGATTCGATAACATATGAAGGAAATGCTGGAGGGATTAAAAGAAACTATGAAAAGGTGACGGTTTGGGAACTTGCAATAAAGGATAAGCGCTGGACGTATATCTGAAAATCGGTATAATTAATTGTTGTTTAAATGATAGTATTAGCCAAGGTATGACTTAGGTCCTCGGGCTGTAGTTTAAGTTTTGTACTACTCCCACTCCTGATGACAGTAGACTTAATTGTTGTGGGGACGCAACAAACTCGACTCCGTGCTTCGATGAGTTAATGGGGGCAGCTAGCCGACTGGTCCAATGGGATCACTGAAGAACTCTTACCATATGCCCAAGGTCTGTGAACGTGAAACCTGCACCTCTTAAGCTGTTAAGTGATTCATAGTAAGTTCTCCCGCTTGTACCGCTTTTTGCAATATTAAAGTACAAAAATCCATGATCTTTATAATTATTTCGTTACCATTCGAACTGTAATCAATTCACATGACGTCACACGAAAAGGAAAGTATTCACCTTCCAGGCAGCGGAAGGCTGCTCCTGCTCAAGCAACTGTTTAAGCGGTTATTCAATATCATTAAAAAAATTTAAACATAGTTTTCTGACTATAATTAAAAAGACGGCCAATATGTCAGTTTATAATTTTATTGCTAATTAATTCATATAAATGCGATATTTCGTCTTTCCTTCTGGACTTCATCAGACTCGTCAATTGACACGAATTTATGACTGTCTCATGTTCCAGTAACTGTGCTTCCAGATTTAAAAAAAATTCTACCGATTTATTTGTGATTCAATTTAATCATTCCAAACAAAGAGGAACTGGATTCTGTGAACGTTCCTACTCCCATATTAAAATATAACTGGAGTTAGAATTTGCTAATTGTTTGTTCGCTGGAGGTAGCTCTTTCCTCTAAACCTATGGCAGTGCCACCTTCACTGTCACACTGTGATTTACCGTGGCTCGTGAAGAAGATACTAGTCTCAGCCGATATATGGAAGCCGTTCTTATGGTGTCAAATGTTGAGAAAGTTTTTGTAATATTTGCACTGTGCCGGTGACTACTGCAGACATATTACCAAAAAACAGCACGTTTAACAAGAAAATAAACAATTATGACGACCTGGGCCTTCCTCCTGACCTCACCAGAAGACAACAAGTGCTTATGTGTTGATTAAGATCCCACCCTTCATGACATCCTCATTCATTTTTATTTTCATATTTCCCCGACCAGAATGCTCCCTCTGAAACACTCCGCTAACCATTGAACATATCATATTCGAGTGCAACAACCTCAACAACATCAGAACTAAATCTATTGCTCCTTTCTCTATATTAGGCATATGCAACAACGCGGAGACAATATCCAACCTATTAGTATTCATAAAGGAACCTCAACCGTGCAAAGACATTAAGAATATACTGAAAATGTAAAAACCTAAGCTATGTAAGTCGGGTCGCTAATACTTTATATTGTTGATGCGACCAAAAATAATCTAATAAAAAAAATCGACATTACGTGTGTATTTGATAATCTACAATTCGGCCTAAGCCCAGAGGCAGATAAATAATTTCCTAGGTACATCTTATTTTAAAACAAAATTATTTACGGAATGTAACAAGCTACATAAGGTTGATTCTGAAACAGTCAACTCCCTTTTCAAAGTATAGGAAGATAATTATAAAGGAGGAGGGTGTGGAAGGTAGTCAAGGATGACTAGAGAGGATGACTGAAAAGATGCAGGAGAAAACCCTAGAAAAACTGTATCATGTAGGTCTGTTTAGAACATCACGAATAAAGAACATTGCCTTCAACCACGAATTAGCGTCGGCGTAATAAATCCCTAATGCTTGAGCCACCACCTGAATTAAGTAGTTTAGATTCGCCTTTTTTCTGCCGTACAATTTCCATTTGGCGTTGTTCAGCTATTATTACTGGCAAGCATTTACTTCTTCATTATAGATCGCACGAGGTTATTAATTTAGTCTCCAAAAATGATGCATTTTTTATTCGTTACTATTATATTAAAGCCATTCTTTAACGTTTTAGTTTAATTTTATTTTCCGTCAAATCAAGTACCACTTATATTTATAGTCTCATTTCATTGTTTTAGATTGTTTACTGCTAAATAGTCATCGGTTCATCACATACATCATCAATTGTCTTCTATTAGGAAAACTCATGCGCTCTATACCACTGCTTACAGACTAATAAACAATGACAGGTGGGAACTAAGTGATCATTGATTAATAAATGTTAATTCATGTCAATATTAAGAAAGGTGACAATAGCTTCTCGATGATGGAGTTGATTGTTGTTATCATCGGCCATAGCCTGTGCTCCGTGCTCTACAGACGATTTTCCTCCATGTCTGAAGTCTGCAATGGGAACCATTTTTGTGGCCCATAGCTTGTATTCTCAAGGAGTTATTGTCGTCTCTGGTGTCTGACATGACTAGAATAGTGGCACTTTTGCTGGTCGTGCTCAAAGTTCTTCTGGAAGTGGTATGTGGCAGTTTGTTGCAGTTACGTCACGTTCCATGATTACATCAAATCAATTAGTACTTAACACCCACATTTCTTGTAACTTGCAGTTTTGGGATGCAATGTGCAGGAATTGCTGAGTGGCTGACAAGTTGTTAAGATATTGTAAGTTAAAATTGTAGCGCAGTAGAACCCCCGTCCAATTTTTTTATTATTTACGGAAACTTAAATAACGAATATTTGGGCCTGAGAAAGTCGCTGGCCAGGAAGATGGGGTTTTTCCACGCGCCGTCTTGGCGGCTCGGAATCTAAACAAAGAGAATTCTGCAGCGTTATTCAAATCGATCAGTTACGTGTGTGTGTGTGTGGCTGAAACGTTTTATTTACGGAGGTTATCGACGCTTGTGGCGCGCCATCAACAATACCTTCCTGTCGGCAAGTCTCAAAAGAAGCCGTCAACAGTAACTTCATGTTACAATACTTTATACCGAAATTTTTAAAACATACAGTTCTTAGGACATTGTGAACAGGAGAAACAAACGTGATACAAGGTGATGGCGAGAGGATATTGAAGGAGAGTGGTGGACAGATTTCTGGTGATACAAGGAGGTGGAGAGAGGAGATTGGCAGCAGAGAAGTTACGGCGAGAGCAGATTTGTGGGGTGGCAGCGGAGAGGTGGACCATGCTTTGATCAGTCCAGGAAGCAGGGAAGAAGGGTCTTAAGAACTCAGGTTCGTCAACGAACAGAAAATCTGCCACACGTGGTCACCCAAACCATTAATACCCTGAGATCTTTAATACAATCCCATTTTAATTAGTTATTTTGTACATAATATATACACGCACGACCCATATTAAAATTATTGTGTTTACAATTAATAAATGTATATATTTAAACCCAATTATTAATTTCATTAATTAATATTCCCCCAATTCATTTACAAAATGAAGAAAAAACTCCTTACTTTCGTTCTTTGTCCTGACATCGATTTCAAATCGTTTTTATTTTCAGGCTAAGACTGATTCTGTGTTGTCAGCACTGCAAGTAGTTTTGAAAATTGTGATATCTGTAAGCAACAGTTTTACCCTTCACATTGTAATTAGTTGTGATTAAATGGAATTTATACAATATATTTATTTGTTTCAGGTGATTGAAATCCTTCTTGGTTGGCTGATGGGTTAAATATTGAGTCGTATAAATTATGAAAACGCTGCTATGATGTATTGGCCTTTTCTTTCGTATTTAGGATTAACAATGGGAATAAGATAAAATTATAAGCAGCAATTGATTCATATTATCCAGTTGCTTATAGTAACAATATTAAGATCGGCTTGAAAGGAAGTGTGATGAGTAACCGGGACAGCCATAACGTTCCAATTAGACTCGAGGGAAACACTTGCTTCTGAACTCGTGAAGAACCTGTGCAATGGGCATTGCGGACAGCTCGTACTTGCTGGAGAGATTTACATTAACGAATATGAACACTTAAACAAATGAATATGTTAAAGTTTCATTCGTAAAATTGATTTGCTGGTTATGACGTGCATAGTAAAATAATATTCCGATTGTTCTTTAGCAAAAATATCTACATAAATAAATCATGAGTTCAAAATTTTCGGTGCTCAATACATTTATAAGGACAAATTTCATAATTACCCAAATGAAAATTGATGTAAGCTTCTCACTAAAATTGAGTGATGGTAATATTAATGGATTTAATGAAAATGTCATGCAATATAATTAATAAATAAATAAATATTTATAAGATTAACAGTGAAAAATCTCGATATAACCGGGAATCGAACCCATGATTAATACTGGGTATGAGTTCGTTCTAACCAAGTACTAATCATAATGTGAGTTTCCTGTGTTTGTTGTATAGTTACGAACACAAGTTCAAGCTCACGTTCAATTTACTTCAATTTTCACATGCATTACGGCGTAATTTAAGGCCCTTGTTGATGAAACGTTCCAGATCCAGAATCTTAAACCAAGTGATAATCACGAGATGTAGGGATATTTATTCTCATTTTTTAGACGAAAAAATACGACTTTGAAAGTTACTAACATTTTGATCGTGGTGTAATAAGTGCAACTTTTGACGTGAGAAATTAGTGTATTTAAAAGTGTAACATATGTTGCGTTAATAATTGAACATTAAGGTGCTTATAAATATAATTCACAATACTTACATTCTTACGAGAATTTGAGCTTTGATAACTTTGCAATCATTCGCAATACGTAGAGGTCGCAGTATCTTGGAATATTGCATTTGTGTCTGTTTTGATCACCGTATTGAGATATTTCACTGCTGCAGCATTTATTTTATAACTTGTTATTTCAATTTCAAGATTAAATAAAACCAATTTTACGTTTGGAGCGCGGTGGCACTCATTAAATCATTTAAACATCAAAGTATTAAAGCATGTAATTATTATTTGTATTTAATAGTTAACTCATATCCTTTTCTTTTATTTACTTGTGTAGTTTGTTAAAGTCAATTAAAGAAAAGCTTTAAAGCGACTTCATTATATGAGCTGTTTTTGTGTTAAATGTAATAATATTGTTTGTATTTATTGTTTCATATTATATTTGTTAACTTTTACTTCCTATCCCAACTAGACGTTCATAGTGCAATACTTGATAAATTTGATCACCGTGAACCCTATCTTCCGTTGGTGCTCCATTAACTGTGTCGGACGAATTATATATATATATATATATATATATATATATACAATTTAGAACTCATAGCCATTAATTAAGTAAATAGCTTAAATATCTAGGATTTAACGATTTCTAAAAAATAATATCTTCGTCAGTGGCAAGACTTTTGCTCGTGATATGTATTAACCTTAGATAACGAAAAAAGGACTTATCAATTTAGAAACCCCTACTCTGTTGCTAAGACTCGCTTTTCAATACAAAATGTATACTTTTTCGAGCTGCTACGTAGTCATTACATCGACCAATATTCTAAGAAATGAAAGGGTACAGAAGAAATCCAATTACTTTATATAACTTTATTTGTTCTCAGGTATGAACATAAGTAAATCTAGAAGATAACTTAGAAATCTACAACTTTTCAAGGTAATGGTAGGTGCTTAAATCAAACCGTATGTATGATACCGGCAATATAGAGGTTCTAAAACTTTGTACAGGATAAATGACTAATTTACTAGCAAAATAACCAAGACAAAAATTTTGCATATCTAGATGCGTCGTTCAAGGTAATTAAAATAAAACTTATCTTATAAAATACTGTTCAATCAGTTCTCAGATGATTCTAATAAATGTTCTGTATAAAATTATCAGCTGATACAAATCTCCTAGATCTGACAAATTAAAGTGGATTCACAATATAGATCTTCTAATTGGAAAATTTAGTTCAGCTTGTTCTCTAAGAATATTAATAGAACATGTTGACAATTCACCGTGACAATGGTGTACGTTTGGTATTTTCAATCACTCGTTTCTTATGGCATCGCAAATTGGGCAACTGCACCCAGATAATTGAAATATTCAAGTTGCAGTACCGTGTTATTAGAATACTCACTAGTCTGGGTTATAGATCGATTTGTAAACATGTATTCAAAAGATGAAAAATATATGGCAAAAATGATTAGATTTTAAAGTTTGTAAAACGCACTTAACGAATTTCGTAAAAATGAAACTAGAAAATGATCAGCTCTAATATCGGAAAAGATTCGTACGTCGTTCTACCAGAAAACTATTCAACATACATGTATACATCTTCCTCTATACGTAAAGACCAAATATAGCTTCAAGAGTTTTGAGAATCAATGTACGAATATTTTACTGGAAGATACGATTTACTCAGTACAAGAATTTCACGATAGTTTTTATGTAAAATCGTTGTATAGTAAAATATCCTATCACATAGCTTGTATGCTTTCTGCTTAGTTTTTTCCCGCCCTTATCTTTGTGTGTTTCAAATCCGGACTGGAGCTCCCACGGAAGGTAAGATTTGATTGACTTATCTTTGTGGCAAGTTCTTTTATAATAATTTTTTATTATTAGTTACTTAATGTTAACATAAATTTGCGGGATTATAAATTAAAGGGTAATTACAACCACTGACAAATGCAAAGAAAAAAAAGCAAGGCGCCATGAAGGCGACGAATGTTTCATTGACCGATGATTAAGAGAAAATAAAGTATGTGTCTAACGTTGAGAAGAAAGTAGACAGTGCTTGTTCAGCAAACAGAACTCACATTAAACAGCATTTTACGAATTTTTGTTTGAATTTTCTACATAAAAAATTAATTCTCCATTTCCACGCTACACCTTCGTTTGTGTGTGTACTTCTTATTAAGCGTTGTGTTTATGCTACCTGCATATTGTTATATAATAATAATAATAATACTATTAATTAATTTTTATATATAAATATTAAGTTAAATTGTCTAAATTGTTAATTTAAAGATCAAAATGTATTGGTAATTGTAATTTTGTATAAGTCGCTAATGACTTCTTTGTTGATGTGACTATCAATAAAAAACATTAATTTGTAATTTTATACTAACTTTAGAGTTATTTTGAGCAAGAAAAGTTGATGTTCGAGGTTAGTATTCCATAGCATCTAGTGTCCATCTAGTGTGGTATTCAGTCCTAAGACTGATCTGATACAACCCTCCACGCTATAACGGATATTTATCACTGGTACCTATATTCCACAAAGGTTTAATGCACTCAGTCTAGTTTTAATGGTCCTAATACACTAAATAAATTAGTCAATTGAGTAAGAAGGAAAAAGTTTAATCGAATATGAAGAATTATGGGATTCATCTTAAAAACAGTAAAAGAAATTAATTGCATCATTTCATTTTATTGAAAACTGCTATACTATTTCATATAAAGATTAAAGTCAAAGTATCGTGCTTATATTTTCATTATTAATTCGAAAATAATACTTCCCCCCCCCCCGTTTTTCCTTCCTGAGGTGGTGCCATCTCTTGACTGATATTCCAACCTGGGACGGAAAATTATCTAGTAAA
The DNA here is from genome assembly GCA_034510155.1 of Eucriotettix oculatus. NCBI lineage: Eukaryota > Metazoa > Arthropoda > Insecta > Orthoptera > Tetrigidae > Eucriotettix > Eucriotettix oculatus. Next base: position 142,052,404 of record CM067376.1, on the reverse strand, counting down.
TATCTCTAATTTCATATATGAGGAATATTTTTCTTACCGAAGATTAATAAAATCTCTGTGATTATCATTAATCCAATAATTTTTTCAATCAATTATTTTTTTAAAATACATTTATCATTCGTACCGACATTCGACAAAGTTTTAATGGTGTCAGTCTTTTGAATTTTCCTTTTATTCAGTTGGGTTATGAATGAGAAGATGAAGAATTAATGATGTTGATCTTTAAAAAAATTAATTGCATCATTACATTTTATTGAACACTGCTATATAATTTTAGGGGGGTTACAGTTATAGTATAGTGCTTCATATAAATTCTTAAGTAATATTTTCAAGGTTGAATAAAAAGACCAATTAACGTAGCCACATTTGCATCAATTGTATATGGAAATAATACACAGTGCTTATCCCAACAATCCGCCAATAATACCGTCAATCAACTGAAACAAGTAGAAAGATAATACATTATTTTATTTGTAAGAGGCTAAATTCAATTACCGTACAAAGATAACTTGAAAAACCTGACATAAGAATGAAAATGTACAGAAATGTGTTTGAACAACTATTTGTAAAATGACTGTTATTCATGAAAAACAGACATTTAATTGAGTTTTTTAATTATCACTACAATATTGATAATAATCATAATTATTAATGTTAAAACCGAATCAATATGTGTAATATATTGATACCATATCTATATTGCATATTTAAATAATTTTCAACCTCATTAAACAATACAAAAATAAAGATTATTATAAATAATTAAATTACACAGAATTTAAGCGTACTATAAATTACATGATATTTACTTACAGTAATCACTTTGGGCAAAACTATTTTCAGGGTCTTTAATATCTGATCCAAAAGTGTCTTCAATGCAGAATCACCCTTAGCCTGAAAATAATGAAAAGATTAGAAGCACACGTCAGATTGTAGAACGAAGCTAAATATCAATTCAACTTACAATATCGTAGCAACTTGTCAGGATTTGCAGCAATGCTTTCACGTCGTAGCCCAAACCTGCAAGCTACGAGGAAATAGGAACGTCAATTGTTGTCAGATTGTAATAAAAAAAGAAAATCCTAGAGTGTAACGTTACTTCTGGCACTCACCACTTCGAGTACAACTTTAAGGACGCACAACAGCAGAGCCACTACTTTAGTGACGTCAGAAACGAGAGATGACAACAACTCCAGGAGCACGCAGACTAAATTCTCCAGAGGTGTGCCTATTGTAGGCTTCAGACATGGAGGGAAATCTTGTACAGTGCAGGGGGCACAGGCCATGGCCACATTCAGCATGCCCACGACACCCACCAGCACCAGCATAGGGGAAAACATTGCCATTTTCACTAATCCTGGTACAAATGTCATGGAATTTGTTAGAAACAAGACAAAACAGCAGATTAGCATAGCCATCAGTTTCTATTCCTAGTTCGAAACTTTATTTATAATGGCGTATTTCCTAGCATAAAGTAAATATAACTTACTAGTATATACGGGAATTATAAATGATATATGAAAAAGAATTTAAGTACTTAGTTGTCTAAAGTTAATCAAGAACAAGTGTTAGTGGTTAACTTACCCTGTTCAAGACAGACTACGTATTACTGACTGCGCTTTCTCAGCTATATATAGTGAGCGTCGTCACGTTTCAATGTCACGAAAAGCGCCGTATTATCTTAAATAAAGCAACACACAACTGAACAATGCGTATTGTGTACAATTTATCAGAAAGAGGAAAACTATTTTCACTGCTAAGTGATTCCAATTACTTTATTGTATAACGCCATTCTGTTTATGACTAAGCCAACGTGTAGTCGACGCTTTTTTATATAATTACATTAAACTCAGTGAAGAGAAATATTCTAAGTAATGGTAGTATCTATTTAACATTTACCAGAATATTTACTCCCCTAGTAAATTGAAAACGCATAATTCTCATTTGTAAGATATCGTTTAGACGTCTTTATTTAGGGAATCTTTTAAAGTATATCAAAATGCCTATATAAATTATGCACAAAACATGATAAATTTGCTTACAAAAAATCGTACATTTATTAATTTTAATATATGTACAGACAGAGTTTTATAAAATTTAACTGTTTATAAATACGAATATATGAAAGTTAAAATCCTATAATTGCGTCCAAAGCTGTTCCTAGGTTCTTGGTTATTTTCCCATCTGTCAGTATAATTAAAAAGCATGAATTTTTGTTTTTATCTCCTGTATGAGTTCTCCTATACCATGCAATATTGGTGGGTTGTAGTTCTCAACGTGAACATAATCAAATCCTTTCAAGTATGGGCTTTTGGAAGTCGCTGAGTAATATTTTGATAATCAGCATAAAATAGTAGTTGTTAACTCAAGGGCACGGTTAAATATCTTTTATATAGAAGTAGTGCGATTGAGGGTATATATTGATGTATTTATTAGTACAACAGAAATATACTTTATTTTCATAATGTCCCTGCAGTATTTTTATTCTCTTAAAATCCTGGGAGTACATTAATCTCTCTAAGGTTATCACAAGTATATTTTGTTTCTTTTTCGATCCAGAGAATTAATTGTACATTTTTTCAGACTTTATAATTTACTGTGTTTATATAACGAGCCAATATAATTCGACACTCGAATAAATACCGTGAGTCATCATAAGAAATTGTCATCTGTCCGCTCTCATACGGAGGGCGTGGTGAAGAGGTAAGTGTGGTAAATGCGATGCTCTCGCTGATTCTGTAATCATGCTTTTACAAATAGATTACTATCGATTTAAATATTGTAGTGGGTTAATACAAATGAATTCTTACGTAAAAGCAAGTGTTATAGCATGAACCTTGGGAAGGAATATAATCAAAAATAATAAATGGAAAACCAAAGTGTTTGGAGGCCGGTTTCCGGAATCATGAAAGACTCTGCTAAAACCTGGAATATTGAGCAGTTTCATACTAACTGGAAGATGTGTTTGACCGTTTTTAAGATGACAGGCCTACGAAAATAAGGAGAAGAGGCGTGTTAAAAAAACTTAGGAGTGGCCAGCGCATCTCAGTCTACAGTGTCACTAAAAATTATTATTCAAATATTTCGAATCCAGTGCCTCATTATTTTTTGCCACTTAGCTAAAGAGATGCGAACTCATTCGATTTATGCCCGTTCCAACATTCACAAAGCTATTGGCTGCAATTTATACCATTTGTGAGCTTTTGGTTTGCCAATCCTACTTCAAAAAAGGAACCAATCTTACCTAATTATTTCAAAATGAGAAGAGACAGTCTGTTACCGAGACTCTAGTTAAAATTTAATAAAATGATTACAGTACAATGAAGTTAGATTATAAACAAGATGAGGAATATCTCCAAGTCAAAATAACAACTGTTGGCAGCTGAAACAATGAAACAATCATACTTCGTATCAGTATGTAATTTTATAAATATTGTTTTATTTGAAATATATCATTATTAAGTTGGTTTTTTATAGTTAAGTGATATTATTTCATTTCAGTCACTGCTTCTTTGTACCAGTCAGGAGAGAGGAGGCGGTGTTCGTTCAATTTTAAAATGAATAAATTATTATGTGAATTTAAATCTAAGATGAGAAATTTTAATATGATCCATTAATAATTAAAATAAAATGGTTCAATTTCTTCTATTAAACTATTAAAATTTAATTGAATGAGAATGGAGTGAGAATTAAACAAAAATGGGGAACGATCATAAACAATTTTATTATCAAAGAAACGTAGATATTTTTACGTTTGATTCTGTCACGCCTTAGGCTCATAGCGATGCATGAACTGGCTTCCCCGATGAGTCTCTAATCCTATTTAATTTTTTATGCGGGAGGTCATCGTTGATCTCTTTCCCCGTTATTGAAGATCCGTTAGCGTGATTTAATCATCCTTGCATTTTTGTTACAGGCAATATCTTTGTCATATGTTGGAAGAATTTTTAATAATTATTTGTGTCAGAACTTTGAAAAAAAAACACATTCAAAAGAAGTGATTCAGTAATCTTATAACCCGAATAATTCTGAAACAATTGGAAGTTTCTTCTTATTATGAGGATTAATAATATATAAACTGAAATATAAACAACAAGGTTATCTATAGGGCACTCAAAATTTTGGTTGTGGCAGGTGCTGATGTCTCGTGGCTGTCCGCTCGCCGTTTTGTGCTGTTCTTCCCGCTCCTCATTCAACAAAAGCAAGAGTTTGAGAGAGGTTAACCCCCACGATTCGTTACGCATTATCATAAAATTTCTCACAAATAAAGGCGTAAACCCGCTCAAAGTCAAGCGAAAACCTCAAGCACGGTTCGAGGAGACATGCCTGAAGAAAACTTAATAGTACGATTGAGACAGAACGTTTTTGGAATAACGAGCAGAGATTTAAAACAAACCCCACGCCCGCATCCCTCGAACAAGTATGAGTAAGGAAAATATTGGCACCGTTCGGGACTTTCAAGAGGCTGACCGCCGTTCACTGGTCGCTGAAACTGCATCTCATACTGGGATAAGCTTCAGTAGTGTTCAATTCACCATTACAGATGCGTTGGGGCAGTGAAAAGTCTTCGCAAGGGGGCTTCCCCGTCTAATGACTGATCAGCAGAAACAGGAGCGTCTGGAGATTTGTCAGCGTCTACTTTAACGATTTCAGAGGGGTGCTTTCCTGCAGCATATCGTCACATGTGAAGAAGCGTGGGTGCACCATTCCACCGCTGAGGAGGTGGGGAGGTGTACTCATTAAAGCCAAAATTCATCTCTCAACTGGTTTATGCGACCGTTTCAAAGAGGTTTTACACAGATACTTTCTCCATGGTCGTAGTACCGTTAATCTTGCTACTATTACTATCTGTTATACGAGATAAAACGTGTATATCAGTGGAAAGGACCTGAATTTGCGATCAGAGAGGAGATTCTACCTCATGACAATGCCCGCCCCCATACAGCCAACCTGACACGCGAAAAGTTGGAGTAAATGAATTAGAAAATACTTGAACATCATCCATATAGTTCTGATGTATTCATCTATGATTATCACATTTTTGGGTCTTTGAAAGAAGTATAATGAGGTGAACGATTTGACGATTCGTGCGCAAGTGGCTGGAGATAAAAAAAACCGTCTTTCTTTCTGCGATGACAGCATGAAAAACGTTATAATTTTGTCTCACGCTAATAATTTTTGCATTTGGCGTGTCAAATGAGTCTGCTCCGTTTCAAAAGTGAGGCAGAGGTTCTTGCATATCTGGGCTCTTTCTTTATTTTTATTGTCCAAGTTATAAAATGCATCCCGGTAGCAGTCCGCTATGGACGTAGGCCTACCGTTTGTGCAAAAAACGATAGACTTGTCCTCTGTTTATTTAGAAACTACAAATCTGTCAATGCGGATTATCGCAGGATTTCTCGCTGTTCGTATTTACCGACGATGCTTACGTTAACTGTGTTCAGTACATTTCTATCTGTGGAATTTGTTTAAAAATACAATGAACATAAACCAGATTTTCTCACAGCAGATCGCGTGTATCATATTTGTTCACCATAATTTTATTTTTTAATTTTCAATTTTCACGTAAAAACAGTTGTGTGTTATTTTATTCCTTATTAGTGCGGCAATCATTGTTTTATTTAAATTAAAAAACCCAAAATACAATGCAATTATATATATATATAATACTGCCCAAATATACGTTCACTTTGGTTGTTATACAAAAACTCGTAATATTCTTTGTTTCTTTAAAATAATTACATATAATTTTTTGGTTACAAATAAAGTGGCAAAGTAATTGAGCAAATGCATTACTTAATCATTGAATGCTAAATAAATCACAGACTGACATATATATATTGACATATCCCTTATTCAACCTTTACATTATTAATTTAATATTTCTTACTTTAAGTTTCTATGAAAATAGTAGAACTAATTTTTACAGCTAAGAATTTAATAGCCGACCTCCTGTGGTCTCACAGCTCAGAGGTTCAGGGTTCGAATCCTGGCATGGATTTGGATGTTATGCCGTCATGGTTACGAATGCTGGAGAATCCATACGCTATCCACGTGTCACTCCAAATTTGGAATGTGTCATGTACGATGACAGACCGCAGACGACCCGGTAGGCCAAGGTCCTGAATGGGCTGCAGAGCCAAGGAGAAGATTTAAATTAGGTCATATAACATTTTTTGTAAATTATAGATAAGTGAAGGATAAATTTTAAGTATATTCTCATGTTAACTTAATTTCTAAAGCGTCGCAAAGTAATTAGCATTTGTTAGACGTGAACAATTAATATGTCGAGCAATCATTGCATAATTCATTTTTCATAAATCATATTGCATGATTGACAACTGAAAGTATTATAATTAAATTTTTGTGTGGCAGACCACTTCAAACTGTCAACGCCTTGTGTTGCCTTAGTATCTCATCCACATTCTCCCTTTCAACAGTCTTCTTATGTTATTAAAGAGGACTGGACACCATGTGCATTACCCTCATGTAGCCTTTCGGCGTAAAAATAAATTACTACAAACTAAGTACGTGTCTTTGTCCTTATGAATCATAATTATTGATTTTTCTATTCAATGGATAGAGAGGCAATGATCTTTCTTTTCACATAACCTTAATAAAACGATAAATTTAATTGTTGATCTGAAACTGTAATTATAAAACAAAAATCAGTTACTAGGTTTTGAGGTATAAAATAATAAAATATAATTAATATTTGTGTGTGGTGTTAATACTGAAATTTGTATATTTTTTCGCAATCATTACCTTCATAAAATATGAAATATATATTATTATTTATTTCGGCAGCTCAAAGGAACTATTTACATAACTAAGTAATTTGGCTCAATTTACTAAGTTTAATCATTTTCCTCTTACTGATAAACTGTACACAATAACCATTGTTCGTTCTACGTGTTCGAAATTCGAGATAATATAACGATTTCCATGACATTGAATACTGACAACGTGCGTAATATATAGCTGAGGGACAACGTAGTATATCTTCTTGGGATTGGTAAAGTTAACTGCTAACACTCAGTGCTGCTTGAAGGTGGTAAAAAATACAATACTTTCCCTGAAGCGTAAGTGTTTAGTTCCCCGGTAAAAAGTTAGTTTCTGTGTAGTACGTCTCAGATGTGTCGTCTACGATTTTATTCTACCAAATGAAATATTATGCTAATTTTGGTGGTATATACTGTGTAAGAAGAACTTGATATATATTATTTCCAACAAAGTAATGAAAATGATAGCAATGTCTTCCCTAATGCTGGTGCTGGTAGCTGTTGTGGACGTGCTGAATGTGGCTATGGGTTGTGGCCCCTGCACAACAAAAGGTTTCCATCCATGACTGAAATCTGTAATAGGCTGGCTTCTGGAGTCTTTAGCCTGTGTGTGTAACACCCGCCGTATGGTTTTGAAGAGTGTGTCCTGGAAATATGAAAGGATATCTGTAGATAAGAAAAGAAAGGGAGTTATCTTCGGTAGTTTTGGAAAGCGTTGACTAGTGGATAGATTAATTATGGTGGTCGCTCAATCAAGAACGCTAAGTATAAATAGGAACAAGTTTATTCCCTACTTCAGGTTTTTATAAATAAAATTAACTACTCGAAGAAAATAGATTCGTGAATGCAGCTCCTTCGAGCTTTCAAGAGGGGATTGCTGAGCATGAGCTTCTGGTGGGCTGCAGCGAAGACGCTGGTGGCCAAAATTCCCATGCTCCGTTACTCATCGTCTAGTGCGTGGTTCTCTAACACTAAAACTTATCCGAAATTTATTATTACTGTTACACTTGTATGCCTGAATTTTCTGTCGTCCGTCGTGTATAGCGTGACTTAAGTAGCCCTTAAAGTTATGCTGGAATTGGTGAGTATCTAGTTTTTAAAGTTATATAATCTACAGGAGGTTTTTAAAATTTGTTTTGTAATTCACGTATTAAATTTCTCTTATCTTGCAGGTTTGGATTATAACGTTTAGGACTTGCTGTGGCAACTTGTCGGGGTCGTTATGGTTAAAATCTATACCAATAAATGATATTGAAGTGTCTGTCTATCTGTCCGACTGTCTGTCCGTATGTTTGTCTCAAATAGGCTCCGAAATGGCTCAACGGATTTCAATGAAAATTTTCGGATTTAAAAAAAGGCAATTTAACTTAAATATTAGTGAATATTTCATTTTCAATAATGATATTAATATAATATAAATGTATTAATTCTGCGTGAAGGTTTCTTTTCTTAACGTGGATTAAAATCTCCAGAATGAATGCGGGTTGCCTATACTCTTGATCTCTTTATGCTTCGAAACTGCTCAACGGATTTCAATGAAAATTTCAGGGATTGATACAGGAATTCTATCTTGAATTTTCGTGTACGTTTCATTTTGATATCTTGAAGAGTTAAGAAGATATCTATATAAATATTTGTAAATCCATTGAATTGCTATCCAAATTGCTCGTTTTTATTGGCTCCGAAATTTATGTTCTAAACCAACTTTGAGTTATAATGTTTGCCTTGAAGTGATCATAATTAGATTATATCCTTCTTTTTATATATTCAATGAATTCAACTTTATGGAAATTCTGTACATGTTGTTGCGTTTCTAGGGTAAAATAAAAAGAACTATTACCGGTACAGATTGGAAAAAGATTTAATAGCCTCCCAAATTGTACATAACAATAATTATGGGATAGTGCTTAAATTCACTATTCATTTTGTAAATAATCAAAATCCTTGTCGGCGGTCTGGTGGGATAAACACTGCGACACATGCCCGTATAAATTATAAAAAAGTTGGTTTCTTACATCGTTCTTCGCTTTTAAAAATATTACTTATAAACTTACTTCAACCACAGTACTTTACCTGTAACTATCTATAAGTGAAATAACATTAGTTTTCAATAAAATGAAATTATGCAATTATATCTTTTTAACTACAATTCATAAATTTGTAAAATTAAATATATATAATTTGCATTAATTATATGAGAAAAATGAGTTACATAATTTTTAAATAAATAAAGGAATACATAGTAACTGAATGACAAACGGAGTTTAAAAAATTAATAGTTGAGATAATCTAATACTATAATAAGAAACATTTACACAAACGGCAACGTTTTTGTATAAACGAACGTTACTTACATACTTTCCAACAAATAAGTGTACATTTAAAAGACAATTCCGATTATTTATAAATTAAAACTGTTATGAGTACGTGACTAGTAATAAACAATGTCAAGTTCTTCTGTTAGAGAGATCTTCGAGATCACAATCTTTGCAAGCATATGTCTGCACACCTATGCCTAAATATATTAACAGTATTTAAATTAAATTATTTAACACTGAATCTGTACAACAGCATGACATAGACTATTTAATAAATTCAAAGATGTGCTGCTTCTATTTAATTTTGTGCGGGATTTTTATAATAAAATTAACACACTTCAAGCATTATTATTGACGGGTAACAGCCATATTATCCATATTAAAAATAAAATTAAATATCATGGTGATATTAGTTGACGGTATTTGTTTTACGATGCTTGTTTCGTAAACTGTATTCTATTATTCCCTGAAATTTCGTTTACCTTGTGAAGATAAGTTACCTATCCATTTTTTCTGTACTCGATTTTAATTTTAACTTCAGCAATTATGAGGTACTCTTTTATTTATGTTATTTGGAGGCGAAATAAATTATATAATGTTATTGGGAGTACTGAGTGAAATATGAATTCAACAACAATTAACAAATCTCATAATTACTTTAATTAAAAATATTTACGCTTTTAAATATGATTAGCAAGGTATTAATTTTATCAAAGTATCCAAAAGTAACTATTTAAGACCACAAAATGTACTTAGAAATTGTGCTCAGAGCCTTAAATTAGTTTTACATACTATGGGCTGTCAGCAGGAAGAAAGGAAACAGTTTATAATGGATGAACAGGAAATGCTTTGAACTTTGCGTTCATATGTGCCGTTGTCAAATATATGGTTGGACAGAATAAACTGGCATTTTTCACAAAAACATAACTCCGTCAATTCAGCTTTGAAAATTATTTTAAATCAGAAAAACGTACTTTATAATATGGCCAAAAGTATAGGTCAAATACGAAAAATTAAATCATTTACTTAATGTTCTTTTTTTCTAACTCAAAACTGGAGCAGTCATCGAAAACCAAGGTTTTCATTCATACACATGTTCCTTTAAGTATCCCCATAAATTGAAGTCACGCAACGACAAATGTGGTCTTAAGGGCTACGGGAAATCTTCAAAACCTGATATAAGGTGATCGCGTAACATGGTTTTATGAGCTGTGGCTCCGTCTTTTTTGAAGATTAATGCTTCTTCGAAACTCGGGTTTAAGAAAGTTGTTAATAATAACGATGTAACTTTCTAAATTTAGTGTGATGTTCTCACTCACTCTCCCCCCCCCCTCCTTTCTAAAAGGTATTGCCCAATTATGTAAGTTATGTTGCTCAAAGCCACCGGTTATCTTTATTTTATATTCCATTGAGATACAAGTGGGGTTTGGAATTCTCAAAAATACTTCTCTACAGCTTCTGATCTAGGGCTCCTTGTGGATTCTTATTCGACAGTGAACCTTCTATGCGGAGACAATGCATCCAACGTTAAATCGTGTTTACTTCTGACTTTACACCACTGCCAGAAAAGTTTAATTTGAGCTCTTTGAGTCAAGAAACATAACTGTCATACGCGAATACATTTTGGTTGAATGACCCCTTGAAGAGAAACATCTGTCCGTACCTACTGATACTGTAATACGTGGGACTCCACTTGGATTATTTTCTAACATGGGCAACCCTTATCAAATATCTCGTTGGAAGCGTAACGCAGAGTAATCGACAACTACTATGAACGTCCCTCTAAAACTTCGAGGTTTCCAAACCCAGTCTTAGAGGCAAGACTTATGGGCTTTCGAGACAGATACAAATACGACATATTCAAAGACAAAACTTTAATGAATATTGCAAATGGATGTTAAATGTAGGTATAAAGTCTCTCTGATTTTATGAACGTGTTTTTAAAAGTTGTGGAGACTTGTCATGTCAATGAAGCTATAATAATAAAATCATATACTTAAGTATCTGAATGATAAAATAGAAATTAACACAAAACTGGAATATTCTATAACCAAAAACTAGAAATACTTGCATTAATTAATACGCAAACTATTATTAATGGTTTTGCGAAACTTCTATATGTTATGCTTTCCCTTCATTCAGTATAAAATAGAAAAATAAACTTTATCGCAATTCATAAAATAAACAGAAATGTTAATTTTTTCAAATGACAGTCGTTTCTACATTTTAAAATATAAAGCATTTATTTTATAAACACATATAGATATATATAGAAGAACTTAAAATTCAATTAATTGCGATTTTAGGAATCTCGTACAGAAGAGAAATATTAAAACCTCACTAAACAGCTCTTTATTTTTGCTTATAGATGGCAGGCAAATACATCGACATAATTGTCGAGCGGAATAGTCTACGCACTCTTTTGCAGGCGCCTCCTTCCACGAATGCCTTATGTACTGCATTATATTAATGTTTTGCGCTACACATGTACTCGGAAACTTCTCTTGATTATGACCATAAATGATTGAAGAGGTCTGTTTGAAACATTATATTATTGTATATAACAAATAATACTTGAAGGGCGAATATGGTGTGGTTGGGCGGAAGAAGTACCAGAATATGCCAAATCTTTGGCGTTAGTTGGATAGACTCTTTGTTTTTGTCCATCCAGGGTAACAAGTGAAATTACCGTTGAATTTAATTTTTTTGGACACAAATAAAGAAATAATTCTAAAGTGGTTGCTTATGTCGATGTGTATCTCATGTTTCATTACGTAGTGTATCGTCATGTGTGTGAGTGCTAGTGACATCTCTAAGACAGAATGAAAACTTTCCGAACAACCCTCATTAATTGAAATTAATGATTGTTATGTAAAAAGTCATTTATTGAATTATAAAACTTTTTCAGTCATTTATGAGTTGTTTTTCTCAGCTGATGATTAATAAAAAATTAAAATATTGTAAATCTTATGAAAGATTTATTGGTAATTAATTAAAATTGAAGAATCACAAAAGACCAATTCAATATATTTGTGGAGTTAAAGTTGTTTGTTTTGTTAGCCAGAGCCGTTCCATTGGCTGGAGTTGATTCTGTTACAAGACCATACTCAACTGGAGCATGGGAGAAGAAATTTAAAATTATCGATATTCGATCTCAATTATTTATTAAACAATACTAGACTACTCGGTCCACACATATCCTGGAAATATTCATTTTATCTCATTCTGAGTGAATACATATCCTTCAAAATGTTATGTCAAGTTTCATGCCGGGTGGTGTGTATATTATAACAAAGTATTTAAAAATTAACCCATTGTTCTATAGCAATCTATTTTGAGAAAGACCATATATCGTATTTATTTTCATTATTATTGAGTACAGTTGGAGACGGTATCGACAATAGGTTAGCACGACCCCGTAATTCCTTTTAAATTGGCAGAGAGTTGACCGTACTAGCGCAGATGGTTCAGTTTTTCATAATAAATATTGACAATGTATTATTTTATGTAGGGAATATTTGCTCTACCAAAATTTATCCCTTTCCTTGGGAAGCAATCTCTGGAATATTGTTTACTAGCTGGTGCCCGACGTTACCCAGGAATTCGCTTATATTGTAACATGTATAAATAGTATAAATGTATAAATATTGAAGTATTAAAATGTAAGGAGGAAATTTTTAATTACTTAAAATGATAAATATATATGATTAAAAGAATTTCACAAATAACATAAAATTTATTGAATACTTAAAAATTAAGTCATCAAACTTATTGAAACATCTGTACATTCAAACATGTTTTATCAACTGGAACACTTTAAACATTAACATCAAATATCAGAAACATTTCAGAACATGATTATAAGGGACTACTGGCCACTCACGAAAATGATAATGTAGCAACTATTTTTTTAAAAAAACTTAAGTTAAATTTGCTTTAGCAAATTTTTTTAGAGGTTAAAAGAACAAGTTTTACATGATTTAGGTTCCAACAACGATACCCAGATTTCGGCAACTCATACTTTTATGCTGCCTGAAAGAACTGCTGTCTCTGCGTAAGTGGTCAGCACAGTACACCTTCTCTGCTACCGGGATCAAACTGGAGATTCCTGCGTGCTGGCGATGAAATAGAAACTCCGCCACTCATCTATGACTGTATTGTGAGTGCTCACCCTTTTCCGTCTCTTTTGTTTAGATTGATGCCAAAATGTCTTATATCCCTCTTAAAATTAAGTTTTTACCCTCCCCCTTAGAAAATTTCAAAAATCGGGATTATATTTTCAGGGCGCTCCTTTTTAAACTCCACCCATTTCGGGGCCTACACGAGTAACTACAGGACCGCATTAATGTCAACTGATTGAACCCAGGAATTTTCAGCCCCGTTGTCGTTGTCCACCTTAACATTACACGCGCAAGACGCAAGACATCTGTAGACTGTGTATTTCCCCCGTCCTTACCTGCCAGACAACGCTACGACCAAGAATGTTTTATCATAGTGTTTGTTAATTATTGAGATTAATTTTATATTAATAAAGTAGATATATTGTAATAAGTATTTTCGTCCTTAAGGTGCTTTGTTTCCTCTCTTAAATGTGCGTGCGGTCGGTCATGTAGCAATCCATGAGTAGCGGCGGATCTCTCAAAAGCAGGTCAAATGTTTCGATATGTTGGATCATTGATCTGGGAGCGGCGAGTGAGAACAGTGTGATTTTGGAAAGAAATTTAGTACACTTTGAGTGAGATGGAGATAGATAAATAGAGAGAGAGGGGGGTGTAGTGCAGATTTGAATGTAGGAGATATTGTGAGTGGGGAGTGAAAAAGAGAGAATAGTGCCGTTTAGGCCAATGAAATCGCGAAGCTGTTGCGATTAGGAGCGCATGTCCGCACGCGTATGACCAGCGGAGATCGTGTACGTATCAAAGGATTTTTGAAATCTGTGAATTTATTTTGTAGTTGAATTAAGTATTATAGTTAAAGTGAGTATGATTGTGAGCGTGAGTGGGTAAAAGCAACATTTAATAATTGTGGAGCCGTGAGACAGAGCTTTTCCGTATTTCATAGGTAAATAAAATTACGTGAATTTTTAAATCTTCTTTAATTATTAAATAAACCTTCCCCTCTCGTAACAATTAATTAAAACGAAGACTCTTGAGAGTCTCATGCTCGGCTCACGTGTCTTGGATTGAAGCGATCACTCGGTTCGCGATTGCCGTGTTATTTGATCATAAATAAATATACATTAATTCTGCGTATGCGGTGGCGCCCGGGCTGGTTTTCGACGGATCCGAGGGGAGAGGGGGCGTTACAATATATATATATATATATATATATATATATATATGAATCAGTAATAATTATTAATCACTAAATTCGCGTTACAATATTAGCGACAGTATTTAATTTTATAGCAATCTCTTTATCAACCCGTGATTAAATCATCAGTGAGAGAGTCACATTTTTAAAATTTTAATATTAATTTCACCATAACCAGCGCAATAACTCAGTATAGTAATCGAATCTAAATGCACTGGTACCATAAATAAGCATAGTAACGTAAATACGAAGGGAAAAAATGTACATTTCTCCGATAGGTCTGCAATAAGTGTGGCACGTATTTCTACTTGAAAATTATTTTATTAAAAACTGTATCACGATTCTAAGACAGTGTCTTGAGGGTTGACGGTTTTTTGTCACTTTGAGGCGAACAATAGAGATGTGATGGTCAAAGGGTAGCGTGACAGCTATGAGAAAGAGAGGCCGTGAGTAGACCTCAAGCCTGGACAGAAAGCTAAAGACTTAAATATATTTTAACGCTTAAAAAGTGAAAAAACACAACAAGAGTACGAAAACACACAATAAGTACGAAATCTCATCCCAAGTGCGAAATCGAGCTGGAAGGAGGATAACTCAAAAATATTGCGATTACTGCGTTTTCGTTCCTTTTGTGAGAATTTGCACCCTGTTGTACACACGATTAGTAAATTATTAGGGGAAATCGTTGAGTCATTGCACTTCAGTTATCGGAGGGCTGGAATAATAACATCTATTTAAGTAACCTTATGAGAGATTAAGAAACGCCGCGGCTGGCCCAACCTGGGTCATAAATCTATCGGGTGGATAAGCTTCGATCTTAATTTTTTGACACGTCTGAAACTATCCCACAGAAATATGAAGTATATTTCTGTATCAAATATTTGGAATTCAACTTATTTAATTTTTATGATAACTTTATTTTTATTAGAAATATAAGGGAGAATACCTTTTACATACTTGAAAGAAGGTATACAGTGAGCATAAACTCAAAGAGACTAATCAATGGACATGCAATCTGGATATCTGCCAAAAGGGTTACGTATATATTTGAATGTTTTTTGAAATAATGTATGGTTTTCACTTTTATATTGTATAAAGACTTAATATGATGGACGAAGAGTTCTCGGGATAACAGTCGGGTGGTGAAGTTCGTTGAACATGGCGTTTCAATGGCTGGCACCGCCATCTTCTTCAGGTGAAGTGTCCTCAATTTTTTTGGGGACAAAGACCCCAAAGGCGATGCCCCCTGATAAACCACTCACCGCCCGCATGGAGTTCTAACATTTTCTACACCCATTCTGCACGTGCTGTTAGTAAAGTAACTGGAACACATGTAATGGGAACTTGTGTTTCAGGGAGATAGATTGTGAGAGAGACAGAATGAAGAGCGTAGGGCTGAGGGAAGAAAGAGCCTACAGTCCGACCTGAAGGGTCTCCTTACTGGGAAAAAAAACCTCAGCGATAGTTAGATGGGTTAAAGGGCACAATAAGCTAGGCTTCTGCTCTTGTGCGACAGCAACGTGCGTTTGGATAGTGTTGGTTGAAATTGTTAGTAGATGGGCTGGGGTATCATGCTCGTCGATCCTCTTCGTCTCCGTTTTGTGCAGATCGCCGAGCATGTCCTGTAAAAACCATTAGCAAACGTGGTCAGTAAAATCCGTATAGGCAATAATGGGGTGTCGGTTTGGAGGAGGAGGTGCTTGGGGTGTTTCTGTTTAGTGTCGCGGATGTGATCATAGTTACCCAGACGCTGTATGATAGTGTTAAGTGAGAATTGTGTCTTGCTGAACAATCGTCTGTACAAACGTCCATTAGTGGCAGAATATTCCATTCCCGATGGACGTCTTTAGTATGTGCCCTTCAAGGTACCTTGGCGATGATTTTAATACCTTATTTTTCACAATCTGGAGGTTACGTAGGTGGGTCTTGGCTGCAACCCCCCAGACTAGGCCAGCACTGGTCAGAATAGGCCGCATGAGTGTTAAGTATATGGGGTGAGCAGTGGAAGTGTTTATTGTGCTTTTTCTGTTAAGCATAGGTTATAGCTGTTTTAGTCTGTTGTTTGCTTTTCTAACAGTGTTTGTAGTATGGATTTTCCATGTTAGGGTCGGGCCCAGTAAAACTCCTCGGTATTTAACCGTGTCTCGTTTTTGAATCGGGCGATTGTGGGGTGTGAGTGGACGACAGTGTTTGTGTAGGCGTGCGTGTCGTGCCCTACGTGTTAGTAGGAGTTTCTCACATTTACCAACATTAACTTTTTCGCCATCGTGTTAACCATGGTTCGAGTGTATTGAGTGCGCGTTGTAATTTATTGTTCAGTGCCGGCGATCAACTCGACTGAGCAAAGATGGCGGTATCGTCTGCGAATATGGCTACCTGGGTTTCTGGTGTTGTGAGGACATCGTTTATGTAAATGTTGTGTAGGGCAGGCCCTATAATACTTCCTTGAGGCACTCCTGTTTGTATTCCCCTTATAGTGGACTTCGAGGTGTTGACATCAACGAAGAATGTCTTGCGTGAAAGATATGAGTGGAGCAGCCGTATTAGTCCCAGTGGAATCCTGCAGTCATTGAACCGCCGTATCGGACCGATATGCCATATCTTGTCGAAAGCCTTATCGACGTCAAGTAAAACGGCTGCCGTAGACCTGTGCCTTATTCAACTACTTGCAGTAGCTGGAGTGTTGTGGAGTGATCCTAAAGCCGAATTGTTCCGGCCTGCCTTAGGAGATCGTTTTGTTTGCAGTGTTGTTATTCTACGCAAAATGACCTCGCAACTTTACCTAGGGAGCAAAGTATGGGCCTATAGTTAGTCGGAAGCGAGTGGTCTTTCCCGGGTTTCCGGAAGGTCAGTACCTTGCTCTGCTTCCAGACGTCCGGGAAGTGTTGTGTGCGGAACATGGTATTCGTAATATTAGTGGTCTGTTCGAGTCCTCCGGGAGGGAGGGGGGAGAGCTGTATGAGCACTCGATTTTGAATGCCAACCGGCCCAGACGCCTTACTGGGGTGAGTTTGTCGTATAGCCCACCTGATTTCATCTATATTGGTATGCCGTAGAAGCTCGGCGACTTAAGTGACGTCAATTTAGGGATGGTGGTATATATAATCACAATCGAGATATCGTTTCCAATCACGAGGTTCCTTGTCTGGAATGTAGGTGGTAATGGTGGGACGCACACCTCCTACTCTCTCCTCCACCTCCTCTTCGGATCGGTGCGCCGTCTTGGTGCACCCCGGTCGAGTCCAGCCCTGCCTCGTCTCCGTTGGCAGGCTCGTCTTCTGGGTACCCGGCAAACCGCGTCGCGCGCGGTTTCCCCGTATTTGTGTTAATATAGGGCTCATGTTTTACTTAGGTGGAAACCTTAATCCCTTTTGATCATCTGGCTGTGTGTGGTTCTAATAGCAACAACCTCCAGCAAAATTCTGTCCCAGAAGTGATCAACAAAGTTCAGTATTGTGGTTCAGGTAAAATCCATCTTATGCCCTGTCATAAGTACATGTTCTACAACCGCCGACTTAGGCATTTGCTTCAGACGGATGTTTCGTTGGTGCCCAACCATTATTTCCTCAATTGTCCTTAGTTTTTGGCCGATGTATTTTGGCCGCTGGAACAAGGAATCTGGTAAACTCCTGGTTTGTTAAGCTCAATATCTTTAACAGACCGAATCAGGTTTCTAATTTTCATCTGCGGCCTGAAAACCGTTCTAACCTTGTGCCGCCTAATGAGCCTTCTGATTTAGCCGGTGGCATAGCCAAAGAGAACAGAAGGTTGACCTTCCTCTCTGTTGTGTTTAACTCATTTTTGGTCCTTTTTTCACCCTTTCTTAATCTGTCCATCGGTGTATCCGTTCCCCTGTGGGCACTTATTTAGATGTTCTATCTCTCCTTTCAATCTTTCCGGGTCAGAGATCGTCCTGGCTCTGTAGATCAACGTGGTGATCACTGTTGCCTTCTGCGCGGGGTGGTGAAAACTGGCCGCGTTGAGGTGTAAGTCGCTGTGCGCCACATGTCCAAACGACCCATCAGGTTTCCTCACCAGTACTTCCAGAAAAGTTAGCATTCCGTCTTGCTCCAATTTCATAGTAAGCTAGTTACTGGAGTGTTTACTATTCAGATTTTGTAGAAAATTATTTAGTGTCTCAAGTCCGTGTGGCCAAATAACAAAAGTGTCATCGACACATCTGTAAAAACAGCTCGGCTTCAGGGAAACCGTTGTGATGACTTCTTCGAACCACTCCATTTAAAAATTGGCAATGGCAGGAGATAATGCAACACCATCCACTTGCTCGTAGTAGTTACCAACGTACTGAAAGTACGTGGTGGAAAGTACATGCCGGATCATCTTCAGGATACCTTCCGGGAATAGACTCTCTAGGAGTTTCATTGTGTCAATAATGGGGACCCTTATTGAAACCCCAGAAGTCGAGTCCGCCAACGGAGACGAGGCAGGACCGGACTGGCCACCAAGACCAATCCAAAGAGGTGGCGGAGGGGAGAGTAGGAAGGAAGCGCCTTACCGCTACCACCTTCGTTACAGACAAGGTACCTCGTGATCGTGCCAGACAGAATTCTCCTGAATGGACATTATATCTCGATTTTGATCATATATACCATCATCCCTAAATTGATGGTAATTCACCGGAAGAAGATGGCAGTGTCAGCTCAATGAAACGTCGTGTACAACGAACTTCACGACCCGACTGTAATCCCGAGAACTCTACGTCATTGATCATGGATGTGTGTGCTCGTCATTGTCACGAAAACAGGGGTTAAGATGGGAAGTGAATCGGTACGCTGACGACGTGTCAGTCCAAAAACAATCAGGACTGTGTCGTGTAAGAACTTCTGGGTAGTTCTTCCACATGATTTGGTGTAAATGCTGTTTTAAAGTATCGGTACACTTTTATGATTTCAGCTTTGCTTCATTATTTTAGCAGTTGTTCCATCCCGGCAGCGATAATGCCGCTACGTATGCAGCTACAGAATTTTGTGTTTAGTTTATTATTAATCTAGATCTGTTAGATTTCCGTGCAATTTCCCAGAATTGGCTTTGCACGAATGCTGCAATAACAAGTAGATAACGCGCAGAGCTTTGCAACAACAATAATCATTTCAAACAATAAATGTAAATACGATTAGATCTCATTTTCGTTCATTTTCTAAAGAAATTAAGCAGTTTACATATAATTGTTAATTTAATGTATTTCGTTAGAAACAAAATAAGGATGTTTGTGAATAAACGAATTTTAGTTGGTAGTTTTCATTCCGCACCACTACTCAATTTCTTTATCATTTATTTCGCATTTCATAGGTCGCTATTTACGCAAACCAGCAATATTTTGAATTTTAGAGTGATTATGTTTATGTTCTGCATCGCCTTTATGACTACGTGAGATATCGATCCAGGAATACTGCAAGTGTTATACAATCGAGGACCAGGGGAGGCGTAAGATGTCAACACGCCCACTTCCATCAAATTGAAAGAATCGTGTTTGTTTTTTCTCATTTAAAACTGCAACACGTAGGAATGAGAGAAAAATTCAAACATGTAGTTCACATTAAAACTCTGGTGCACAACGTAACACCAGTTTGCTCACATATAACGTAAACTTTTATAATGGCACCTCCGAGTCATGATAATTGGGTTAGAAAATTTGATGTTTCTGATCCTCAGAAACACCGAAAAGGCTTCACAGTGTACAAAGTTACATCTGTTGTAAGTACGTTCTATAATGAATATCAATATACATTACGTTTTAATAAACCCTTTAACAGTTACTGCCAATCACAACTATTCATATACGTTGGATTGCAATCTCACGAATATGTTTGAGTTGTAGATAACATTTTTTAATAAGGGCAATATTTGATTTCAGTTATAACGTAAGGATAATTTTAATCATGGTATTTAAAAACTAATTCATTTTCAATGTCAATTCATTATTTACACATATAGTAAAAGAAGTAATGTATATATTTTTCGGATTATGTTATTTTCAGAACAAGACAAGTTTAGTAACACTATAGATGTCATACTTCATCCAAGCCAATGAAAGGTTATATTCTATTTAGATGAAAATATGCATTACTTCATTTTTTTTCATTATATTTAAATGTGTGGCTCGAATGATGGAAAAATGTATTTTGAATATTTTAATTAATACACACTAAAAAATAGAGTGTTATATTATTTATGTCAATAATAATACAATTATTGTAAGGAACTCAGTATAGCATCACATGTGCTACTGAACTTGTCTTTAGCCACTTTCTTGTGAATATTACAAGTTCAAATAGACTTTTGTTGTTGTTTTATAATCTGTGATCAGGAATTGTGCTTGAAAGTATTGTACATTTACTGTTTATTTAGACATTTTTAAAGGCTCATTATACAGTTGGTCGCCAAGTTTATATTATTTCTTTGCTATTTAATGTACTTTCTTTTCTAACATAGTGCCTTCCATCACAGTTATTGCCAACTTTTAATAAGGTGTAATAAGTATTATGATAAATTATTTAGTTCAATTTTATGCTGATCTCAGCTTTTGATCCAGTATAATTGAATATTTGTATAGCATCCTTTAGTAGAAAATCATAAACACATGAATTTTGCCTTATACATGCAAAACATCAGTTGTGGATTGCTGGCCTAAATATTATAAATATTGAATGTGCACACATTTTAATATGAATCAGTATTTCTTTGTATATGATTTTAAAGTTGTATTTACTTTTCTAGTTCCTAAATACAATGACACTGTATCTCTGTTTCTTAAAACAAGGATACAGTAAGATAATGATTTGTATAAAAAATTGCAATTCTCATTCAGACTCATTTTAGGATAAGGTTCTAATTTTGGTTCGGCATCAGTTCCTTCATTCTTCATATGCCTCTCATAAATCTAGAAATGACTGAAAGACATAAGCTACAATATTTTATTTGCTTTTGTGAGCGATGGCATAAACACAATAAGACTAACAATATCTAAACCAGAGACCATGTTCTTCATCTCATGTGACCATTTTACAAAGGAGGTCAGTGTCATCTTAGTAATGTCTACAAAGCCATTGTAGATTGAGGCAACTTGGCAGCTACATCGTAATAATGCACTTGCCTCCTATTTCTGAATCAGACTTTATTGGCCAAATAAAATATTCTCATAATACATCAGCCTACCTACTCATCTCCGATGGTTAGATGTGATTAAGGCTATTCCCTAAGTAAAATATTGAAGTATTATTAATTAAGAGCAGTAATTATGCCCCATCTTAAGAGTATTAAAAGTGAGTTGATTTTGCAACTAATAAATGTAACTGTGCTAGTCAAATATTATATACTTTTTTGTACTATAAATTTATAATTATTATATTTGTAATACAAAAGTCCATATTTTAGTTATCTTTAATTCTTGACTTATCCAATTTATTGTGCAAATTATTGGAACAATACAATAATTATCTTTTAAATTTCACATTCCTTTAATAAATTTTGTAAGAGGAATAGAGTCTTAGTTTACCTGAGTAATATTTCAGAATTTGAAGCTAGAGAGGACATAGCCTACTGCACAATCCTATAATGACTACCTTTATTTGTTTAATACACTTGTGTTCCGTCTTATTTCCTGCTTTTTACTATTTTAATGAGTTCATAAATTTTAAATGACATTATAAAGTTGTTTATTTATCATTTGATTGCAGGTATATCCAAAAAATTCCCCTGAAAATATAACTAAAATTATAGTTTGGAAAAGATATAATGATTTTAAGAAGCTTCATCATCAACTTCAGATTAAGCACAAGAGACTTTATTTGAAAGATAAATTCCCTCAATTTGCAAAGGCAAAATTTTTTGGAAGGTTTGTTAAAAATATTACTATTTAATTTGTTAGTCAAATAAAATTATTAATGAAAATATATCTATTGTCTGCAGATTTGAAGATGAAGTTGTAGAAGAAAGAAGGAAGTGTGCATTAAACTTGTTGGAATTTGCATCTGGTCACCTCCCTCTTCATAGTTGCAGTGCTTTTATCAAATTCTTTGAGGTAAACATTTATCAGTTTAATATTTGGCAAATCATATCAATGGTTTTTATTATATTGTTCTATACGTAACGCAGCCTACAGGAAAATGATTGCATTTGTGTCCAAATCAAGTGCAGTTTCGAACAGTTTGGATTAGAAACTAATACTCTGTTGTTCAGTTTTTATATTCCCACCTACATACATTTATGATTTTTCCTCACAGTGGAGGATTCATCAGGTGATGGGCATGTTCTGGAGGAATCTAATGAGATTCAGTTAGTCTAATAGTAAGTAGGTTTAGGCATTGAATCTTATTGAGTTGTACCACACTAACATTGTAGTAGTAAATATTGACATATTGTGATTGACATTTTGAGTTATAATGTTGTGCCAGGATAAAAGCTTTCTAAGATTCCATCTGGGTAAACTTGTCAATTTCAATGAATTTAGTTATCATGCACATAACTTTGCCAGAAGGTTATTTATGGTGATGAAAGTCATTGAAATGTCACATGCTTTCGATGAGTTTACCCTGATGAAATCTTGAAGGCCTTTATCCAGTTTCTATACCAAGAAAATCTTTGTTGTACATTGTCATGCCACTTCCAGAAAAAGAAAATTATCCTTAGGTTGTTTTTTAATCTGGGAATACTCAGTTAAAAGTATAAGTCAAACTGAATAAATAACTAATTGGTCCTTAATATTTCATGTTTTTAATTGTACATTCGTTATTCGGCATAATAAACATTTTACAGTAAAAGTATGTTTTGTGTTTTACAGACTAGAACAGAATGTTTTTACAATTTCTTTAATGGGAAAAACAATTCAGGTTATGAACAATTTGGGATACAAGTTAAGTTTGTAACCTGATAGTCCATTGAATATTTTATTGTTTCAACAAAATTTGCTTAGGCTGCCTCTATGGTCTACTGGCTAGTATCACAGCCTGGCATCACGGAGGTCCCCAGGTTCAATTTCTGGCAAGGGCCTGGGTGTTTGTGTTGTGTGTGTTTTCACATTCGATGTGCAACTATAAACACACCATTAAAAAAAAGATTTGCTTACTTCCAGGATTGAATTTTGAAGTATGTTGTGAACATGATGATGGAAACTGAGTAGTTATTTAATAGTGAACCTTAAAGTCAATGAGCAAATTGACCAAAGTTTGATTGAATAGAGTAATTGTTCCATTTTGTATAAAGTTTGTTGTTCATGAAAAGATTTCCAGATTATATCGTGTGTGAGATTGAAATAAAAATTCACCTAATAATGTTTATTAAAAATTACTACAATTTATAATGTACTCAACTGAATATCTACCCAAAGACTGTTGAGTTTTTTATGGTGGAGAAATTTCTTCAAAACTGAATGAATACCAGTTTTAGGAGGCAGTTGGCCGACTGATCCAATGGGATCAGTGGACAACTTTTGCCTTATGCCCATGGTCTTTGCCCCAATCAAAGAATAAAATAATCAGATAAAGCCTCTGCTGAAATGAGGTCCTGTTTTATGTTCCATGTCATCTTGGAAACAATGTGTACTGTCCGCAAAACTGTTAGTGTTTAATCTTTATTTAGTTAAATAGAATTATTTTGTTTTGAATTCTAAGAATTCATATTTAATTCATTTACTTATAGTCTTCTCAGAGTTGTGATGGGCAAATGAATCAAGAAGGGGCTCCAGTCATTGTGGTTACTGAAATTAATCAAAGTGTTGAAAGTAATCTTGGCATTACACAAACTGAAGATGCACCACATGTGGTTTCTTCACATCATATAACAAACAGGTAATATAAAACAAAGTTATCTGTTATATTAAAACTGCATTTAGTATTCTTGTGTTAGTCACTGTTTTGATATGAATATCAAGACAAGATATGCCAGTAATCAAACAACATGTACTTTCCCAGTGTATTGTTCTACTAAAAGATTCTTGGTTAATCATCCATGCACCTGATGATGGACAAGATGAATTTCACCCAAATGTTGTGTCAAACCAATTAATTTACCTGGTTGTTTAACCCAAGAATCTTAAATAAGACATGCCAGTATTGAAAACTTATTTTATTAACTCGCTGCATTATTATTTCTGTAATTTAAATATTCAATGCTACTTTGTGTCTTTCTCTAATAGCATTTGAGCATAGATGTTCAAGCATTAATGATTATAAAGTTTCAAAGTAACAATGAAATGTCTCATTATATTTTATTTTGTGTGTAATTGTTTCTCATATTATATTTTTGTCTGGAAATTAAGGTCATATAATTAATTATTGAGTTGTTTTAGGAGGTATTTAAAATGTTTATTATATCAAAGCAAAGTGGACTCTGATTTTTTCCATATTTTTAATTATTGCCTTTAAATGATACCTTGATTACATTGGATATGATTTTTTTATTATCTAATATAAACTAAAATTTTAAACAAAATAAGTTGAATGGAGCATTTATACCCTATCGTTACTCCGTTGCATCTAATAGCTAATATTTAAGAGCATGGATGAATCATAAGAAAATGAGAATTTAAATGCAAGTATATGCACTTTCATGAGAATGATCTAAAGAGTTGTAGAGGATGCCATATACTGTCCCTTTCTGTCAGAGAGGGTCTCATTGGTACTGGTTCTTATTGGCTTTGGTCTTCATCTTGTGCTGGTTGTCAATGTCACCTTGTCTGTCTTTCTGCGTTGAATTGGATCCAACAATCACAATGACCGGTCTTCAATCAAAGACAAATTTTTCTATGATTTTTTAAGATATAAATGTAGTAAGAAATGACTTTTCAAGTAGTCACATGGAGCCCCCTTCTCTAATCTAGACTTCTGCCAGACTGTCGCGGGTAGTGTTGTGTTGCATCTGGTATGCCACCTATTCCACTCAAAACTCCTATCCATGCTGAAGGATCAAGCAAGAACTGGCAAAGCATTTAATTAAAATGGTATGGCCAGACCTTGATTCTAACTTCAAAACCATTCTCAGCCTATACTTCAACAAAAATATAGCCAGAAATTCTTTTTACTTGCCAGCGGTCATAATAGCATTATACATATTGATATATTATAGGGGCTGTGTGTTTTAGAATCAGTCTATTACTTCATTAAAATGTTTAATTTAAATTCATATCACATCCCTAAACATAGGAATGAAATGTTTTTGGCAATAAAACTTTTTGGCCCTTATACTTCAATTTTATTTGTCAGATTAAGTTTGCTATTTTATTTATAACATAGTTGTAATTATTTGTACTATTTCATTATCATCTATACTCAAATGATTTTGTTAATTCATTCTTCCAGCACTGAAATGGAAGGACCATTCTTAAATTTGGGAGGAACATGGAAATTCCCTCAAGTACCTGATTCAATATCTTTGAGTTCTCATAGTTCAGATGACCATACTACATTTACAGATACAGATTCTGCTATAAGTAGTGTCAGCACGCCATTGCAGGTTGGAATTAAGTTTCTAAACAAATTTAAAGGATATAGTGAATGTGTGATATCGGTGATTGCTATTATTTATGATTAATATTACTTAGTAATACAATATTGTGATTAAATTTGTCTATTAAAAAACAGTAAGTTTCTTATAATGTAAAGTTGGTCTCTTTCAAAAAAAGAATTGAGTAGCAAATAAACATTATGTACAGTTCATAGATAGTAGCAAGTTTTTATAAGATGTCCAGTAGGAGAAAAGAGATGATGGACAGCATTGTTGCTGTCAATGTAGAACTACTTTCTTGGTGGGAAATGGGTATAATGCTACTATCATTTTTATAAACATTAATTAAATTCTTATGTGCACCCAAGTCCCTTTACCACATGCAATATTCAACTTTTACTGATTTTTTTTTACTCACATTTCCTAAACTGTACGCAATTGGATATTGCATTCAAATTAATACAATTTTCTTATTATAAATATTAAATGTACATATTTGTAACAGATTTAGTGAGACGAGGTCGGGATCATGAATGAACACAATTGGTTATTTAAATGACAAATTACAGTCATCTTATTGGCCAGGACAGCTGATTGGACGAGACTGGTGAAATCTAGACTGCTGAAGACATGGGGTGACAGATAATAATCACCAGGAATCTATTATGTCAGCCTGTGTAAACAAGAGGTTTGACCTGATACCTGGATCTTCAGCTATTCTATATTGTTATGACTAAACAAAGCAAGCATTTCACTCAGTGTGTCCAAAAGCCGAAACAATACAAGCATGTGCCTCCAAAAGAAGAGTTAGTGACAATTTGCTACTCTTTCTATACACTGACGAGAATGACAAAAAGTAGTGTCCCAAGAATGTGGCTTGTACACATCGGAGAAATATACCTCAACTATTCTGAGAACAAAGAAAGGCATGCTCATGATTTGCAATTTTCAAGTGAATCAGCGTGGCATCAAGATTAAAACTGGCATAAACCTTGGTGACAGGGCTCAATTTTTGACACATTTCTTATAAAATTCATTCAGTCAGTCACATCTTGTGAATTCAATTTCTTCAATTCCTGCTGAACTCGGGCATCAGAGGCTTGAGAAATTCATGTGCACACCTGTGTCTCAAGGGCTGCCTGGCAGTGCAAGTGTCTTATGTAGCATGGCTATGGCCAGGTCCCAAGACTAGAGGCTGTATTGGTCAATCTACTGTGGGCTGTTACAATCACTGCAGCCAAGGATACTTTACCAGTATTGCTAAAGTACCTTCCTAGATAGTTTCCTTTTCTGTTTCCAAATTTTCTGATGATTGTAATACTGGTAGTTTTTCTCAATCTAATTTAATGTTTTTTTTACTACGGCGTTTCTGACTCCGCTCGTGGAAATTCATTGGTTCACAATAATTTTGAATGTGAATATTTTCTGCTACAGTGTGTTTTGGCATGTTTTCTGAAGTACCAACTAACTACTCCCACTGCTTGTCTGGTATGAAGTCTTTCCTTGATTATGTCACATATGGCATTTACTGTTAAATGCTCAAGTCTTCATGCCATGTTTGCAGCTGTTAGCTACATTTAAATTTACATTATTCACTACAGTTTTGAACACCTCTTGGTAGATATTATTATTAGCACAAATAGTAGTTGCTGAACTGACATTATTCTGTAGTATTTTGTCTTGATCATTCTGTTTCACTCTAGTCATACCTTTCAATGCAATTATACCTTCTGGCAATATTTTTTTACATGGGTCTGGAACATACAATATACCATTCATTGTTCAATTTTCTCAAAAACCATTCTCTAGCTTCTGGATTTTGATTTTACTCCTTCCTTTTACTTGAATGGACATTTTTGCATATAATGGTATTGCAGTGTCAAACTTTAAATTCATTAAATAATTCTCTCTTGAAGCCAGTGTCCATAATCTACAAGTTGTCAACTGACACAACTTGGAATTGTTTAGAATATGTGGATTTCTTGGAGCCCTACAATCTTTGGAGTTGGTGCAGTTTTAACACACAACTATACTTTTGCCAGAATTTTTATTGTACTTTCTCTTGTTGAAACCATAATAATTTCCTAAATTTAAGTGCATGGTATTCATTACTTGTTCAGCTTCTTCAATAACAGTAAGGCTGTTCTCTTCGTCAAGCAAATGAGCTGTCAAGTTGGGATTAAAGTCTTCAATAAGTTGCTGATAAAGCAAAAATAAGCTTGCCATCACCAGACTCATAACCAGAACACATGCCACAAACAGACTTCCAGGCCAACATCACATCCAACAAAAGTTCAAACTTTAAGAAAGAAGCATGTCAAAAATGTTTCTCAATGATTACTGTTATCTTCACTTAATAAATATAATGTCCCATTTTTACTTGTTGATTTTCTCTCTGCACTGCATCAACATTTTTCCATGTTCTTCCTCTATTTTCTTGGATCTTCTTTCATGTTTATTCAGCCAGTGGAATACCCAAAGAAACTAATTAAATATGAGCTTGACAACTAATTCGATTTTTATTTGCTTCTACATTAAACATAAAAAATTAAAAATACAGTAGAACCCCATTTTAATGAATCTCTGGGTACTGGAAATTTTTGTTCCTTAAATATGGGTATTCACATAACTTACATTGAAATCCCTTTTTAACTAATTTAATTTATTTTCCTTACCCCTTAAGGTATTGCTTACATGGGAGTTTGTATAAAATAAATATGAAAACTTTTTCTAGGTTAAATTAGTTTACCAAAGACTTCATTTAATTTTTAAAAAATTGCAAAATATTCATTTCCCGTTTCTGTATTTAGTGATATAAAGGGTTCGTTATGAGTCTATAATAGTACCAACAAATCAATTCATTGAAATAGTTTATTGATGCATCTTAATCTCTCTTCTTGCTATTATTTTCTCTGTTACGTATCTGATGGTAGAAGACCTCTGACTATAGCTATGATATTTGGCTAACTCAGAATTTTATGTCCCATTTACTGCTGCAGCTATTTCCATTCCACTGTATTTTTTACCACAGAAATTGCCAGTATCTCTCATTAGCAGGTAATTTTAATTTCTATGTTTCTTCTGTTGGCTTAATTTTAAGACAAATACAAAGTTATAAATGAGTCATTTTAGTGATTGATTTAGAACGTACTAATATTTAATTGATAAAGATGTTGCTCCAAGTAGCTCTTCTTTTGAGAAATTTGAAACCCAAAGTTTCCGCCATCTTTTCTTACCCTCAACCAGCTTGGATATTAAAATGTATAAATAGCACAACAGCAATTTTTTAAATATTTGTAGCTATTCACAAACTGTGTGCTTGGCGATGATTAAATCCAAATAGAATGTTCACTTATTTCTTAAAAAGGGATAAGAGTGGAAATTCGTTGCAAAAAAAGTCCCTGAAAGTGGAAATTTCTTTATAGTGTGATTCCTTAGAAACGGGAGGAAATTACATCATACATAGGGCATTTTTCCAGGAGAAACTGTAATTCGTTAATAACAGGGAATCTTTAAGCATGGTTGGTGTTACTATAATAGATAACGTTAATTTACCGCTGTTTTCATGTGTAACAGTTATTGTGTTGAAAACTATTAAATTTGACTGATTAAGATTAAAAGAACTGTCTCAGCCACATGAAACATGTTTTTATGCTTCTAACCCTTATTATGTCTGTTTTTAAAACTGTCAAACCATCCTTATGATGCAAATTTTAAGCCAAATTAGAAAGGAAGTCAAAATCAAATACTGGATTATTGTTTAAAAAGGTTTTAATGATTCAATGAAAGACAATTCCTTACAGGCAGAAATTTCGTTAATCCAGGGTGTTCCTTAAAAGCAGAAAAAAGTTACATTAAATAGGCAGTTTTGTTACAAGCAGGAATTTCTTAAAAACGGGAACCTTAATACGAGGTTTTACTGTATATTCAGTTTTACAAAATATATCTGTATTAACATAACTATATATAATGTATTCATGTAATAAATTCTTTAAAAATATTAATAAATTTATTTCAGAGCTCAGACCTGCAATTTTTTGATCCGTTGTCTCCAGATAAAGAAGTCTCTGTTGAAAACTGTAAAAATTCTCCTCAAATTAGTAACAGTTGGCTTCTATCCATGCCATTATCTTCTAGCAACATTGATTCTCTCCAAAATGAACCAATTGAATCTGTTACACAACCAAATTGCCACTTTACAATTGATAAACCATCGAACTCAAAATCTTACGTAAATAGCATAAGTGTGCATCATGTGGGACACACAGAACTTCCATCTGAGCCATTTTTCACTCTTCAAGCAGAAAGTAACAGCAAGAGCGATTTAGAAGAGAAATGTGAGACTGTTGAAGGAAATGAGGCTACTGTGTCAGATCCTTTCAACTTGAATCCAAGGGAAGAAGTTAATTATATATTTGAAGCAGCATATCATGTTGGACAGGCACAAGAGCATGAAGTAAATGGAAATTTTGATGCTGCCTTTGCTTTCTATAAAACAGGAATTGCTTGTTTGCTAAGTGGAGTTCAAGGTATGTTCTATCTTTTAAAATGGTTTATTTGTTCATCAGTTTATATGCTCATTAATCATGGTTAAAGATAACTGTTTTATAAAGAGAAAGGATCCAAAATTTTGTGTAATCCTCAAAATTATTTTTTTTTTCAATTGGATTCATGTGTAATTTTTTCATTTATCATACTTTTGCTTAGAAAATATATAAATAATTTCCAAAACATGTATGGACACTTCTTAAAAGGAACAAAAAACAAATATTTTATTCTAAATTTATTTATGTGTATTACAAATAATATTAATTATTATTGGCCTGTTCAGTTAGAATAGGCCCTAAAGAAGTAACCACCCAACATTACAAATAGTGCTTTCCTTTTCATAATATATAATATTCTTAAAGGTTAGTATCTTGTAGGTTACTCCTTGCATAAAGCCAGTTTGTACATATAATTGTTATGTTTCCCAAAGTCAGTCAGTTTATAACTTAACTAGAAGTTGAGGGCTAGTTGCAATATGTTGGACAGGAAACAGTTCATACTTTCGGAGGTGACTCTCTCCTGAAAATTTGAAGAAATATTTTGATGTCAATAGGTTTTGTTTGAAAATAGTTTTATCTGATAGTAATAAAATTTCATTCAGTTTTGAAGATTTTTTAAATTTTCACGTGCATTGGTAAAAGAATATTGAAGTATATGTTAATGTTTTAGTTCTAATTATTTTTATATATGTTTTAAAGCTAAGGCTCTGTAAACAAACCAAGAGACAATAATTTAAATTACTACATTCATAAGGAATTTATGATAATTATTTATTCCACCTCCTGAGTTTCGGTATTATAACATCATTTTATTTTTAAGATGATACAGACTTTCAAAGGAAACAACTGGTCCGGGATAAAACTGCCAAATATCTTCTTCAAGCAGAAAAACTGTACAATGAGCATTTAGCAACTCAATCAAATGATTCGTTTAAATGGAAGGTAATCATTTTTACATAACATGTAATAATTGTGTAATCAATATTTTTGAAACATGTTACATATATCAATTGTATAGGAAGTACATATAAAATAAGGAGGGTCTATAATTCCAATGTGAATTGAAATATATTTGCTAAATATATTTACTAATGAATAAATCCTTATAGGAAAACCAACCTGTGATATATCTTACTTAGTTTTAACTTAATTGAACTTAATTTACTGTATATAACTACAGTAATGAAATGTATCATATTTCATTCAAAGTAATTTGTTGTAGTATTTGTACAGATAACTTGCAGTACAAGCTGTTATTGTTTATATAAACACTGCAGTTTATCTCTTCTGATTCATTGTATGTATTATGAGTCATATTGGTTTCTGTGTATTATTGATGGCATATGCTTAGAGTTGGTTGCAAATTTGCCTTCATAAAGATATTGAAAGTTATACAGTGCAGAATGTTTTCATTAATATGCAGAAATTGCTTTGAAGTCAGAACTTCTACTTATTACTATGACATAAGAATTGAGGTAAACATTGATGGCAATAGTATTTCTAAGAAAACATGTTACAGTTAAAAACATCAGACAGTTAGTCTAAGATAGAAACATTTAGGATGGACTCACACCTTTCTGTTTCTCATGGTATTAGAAAAAATAGTTAACAATTATTGTTTCATATAAAGTAGGCAGTAAACTAATTACTGTATTCATAATGTATCTTTTGTAGGAATGGAGAAAATTATTTTAAAATCTCTTAGTGTAAGTAGTCAGGATCTATTATTAATAGCATATTGTTCTTATAGGAAATGATAGACTGTAATCTGTGAGATAGTACAGATTCTGAAGATATTTACCATGTTTTTGCTCCTTGTATATGTATATTTTCATATGATTTTATATTAATACCTCCTGCTTTATTTTATTTCAAAGAATTGAAAAATATAGAGGAATATACTATCAAAACTGTTTACTGTTTTTTCATTTTGTATTTCTGAAACCAAAACCATGTTTAAATAGCACCTTCTTGAAATACAAACTATGAGTCTATAGGTATTTGAGTACTTGAAATCATGTTTCAGGAGTCTGTAACCCAGTTTTGCCGACCAACATCAGAATTGAAAGGTTTCAAAGTATTGGGTGTCATTGAAAATCTAATGTTGGTCATAAATACTGTAGATAATTCCTGCTATGTTATGAAGGTGAGTACATTGTAATAATATTTAAATATCTACACATTAAATAAGAACATTGTACATATATGTGTGCACTTGGAATATGAAGAAGGCTGAATCCTCTGAAAATTTGATCTTTTCCTCTATGGTGATACTGAGCTATAATTTCTTTCCATGTCAATTGTGTTCATTATTGTGACAGTGTCACAACCTTACTTAATTCTCTGGAACCATTGCAGGATGCAATCAATAACACAAAATTACCTTCTTTTACATATGTTATCAATTTAAAATGTCTTATTTTTTATTGAAAACAATACTTTTTATATTGTGTTCATAAATTTTTGTCTAGTTACCTGATGGAGTCTACAGATATGAATGAAATGACTAAAATATATTAAATAAATATTATTGTTTACTAAAAAAAAATAGGCTGTATTGTTTTGAGTATATTGAAATAGATTTTGTTTTATATTTTTCTCAAGTTGAATAAATGAAAATTCTTAAAAGAAAACTCTGTTTCATGTTAAATAAAACATTTAGGCAGTATATTAATCATTATTATTTGTCCACAGCCTCTTCACAAATCACCCTATCCAACTGATGGAAATAAGGGAACAATTCTGCCTCAGAATGTGCCATATATGGTCAAGATGCATTATTATTATGAAACTGAATCTTCTATATTTCTTGTTTTAAATCACGCTAGGTGAATAAATCAATGTTTTTATTTAAACATTTATTTGAAAATGATATAAGCACAATTCTATGTCTGTGAATTTTTACATCTAATTTGCAATTGGAAAAGTAATTTAGATGAAATCATGGAAATAGTTTATGCTTCGATAATTTATCATAGATAATAATTGATACTTATATTTCCAAATAAATTATTTTGACAATACCACATTATCTTTACTTGATGGGAAATAGGCACAGACATAACATAAAAATGTTTAAAAGTAGCATGAAACACCATGTTATGTTAACAATATGTAAATATTTATCACAAAAGCTATCTTGTTTCTTTGTATTAATGTTGAGATTCTTGTTTTAGCGGTGGCAGACTGTGGGACCATATCAGTTCATTTTTTCAGTCACTTCCTGAAACACCAATTCATGACTTTAGTAATGATAATGTATATTTGGGTAAGAAGTTCATGCATGAAGATGAGAAATCATCTGAAAATGTGAATATTAAATCTGTCAAAAATCAAACCAAAGAAGATACAACAAGTACAAAAGAGAATGATTCTCTTTCTAGTCAAGAAGGAAGTTATTTAGAACTTATTCATGAATATACAACTGCAAAATCTAATATTCAAGATGGTATGGAAAAGTTAAAACTCTCCAGTATTGAATGTGACCAGATTTCGAATTTTAAAACTGAGGACAGTGTTGCTGAAAAGCAATCAATTGAGTGTGTGTTTCATGATCTGGGGGTTTCAGAATCAGATTTATCTGTTAATCAGATTTCTACTTTTAAAGATGATAATAGTAATTGTGACATTATAAAATCGGACAATTATTTTGACAATAGAGACCAAAACATAAATAATTCTGTTTCAATATTAGACACACAAAATTATTCTATTTCCTGGAAAAATCTTGAAAATTTGAATACTACTGATCTTGTGAAGAGTGCAAAACATTTGATAAAATCTGTTACAGAAACTCTCCTAGAGGATAAACAGACTAAATCTTCATCAAATATTTTTGATGTCACTGATTCATCAGTTACAGTTAATAAAAGTGTAAATATTTATTCTCATGATGAAATTAATAAGGATTCAGGTAATCTTGAAAGCGGTGCTGGAACAATTTGTAGGAGTACAAATGATGAGTCATATGTTGCTAATGGCAGTGCTTTAAAGACCAAAACAGATGGCTATAATTCTATTGAACGATGTAAGTCTGAAGAGACCGATGATACGTCTTTTGTATTAAATAATAAGAGACGGCGTTCTACAAGCAGGAAAAGATCCGTCACCAACAGAACAAATTTTGAACGCAGATTTAGTAATGATGTAAGTATTGAAGAGACTTTATGTTTAATAAAAAATTGAAAACATAATAGTGTGTTGGATTTTTGGAAATAAATATTGTGTGTTAGAATCATTTTAATCAGATTGTACTTGTTCAGCTTATGTCAATAAAAAAAAGAAAATCGGAATTGAGTTTGAAGAAATTTAATGTAATTTTCAAAAATGAGCTATATTATTATAACAATGGGATGGACTAAAGAAAATATGTCAGCTGCTTGTTCTTGCTTTGGTTAGTTAAGTATATTGATTTGACACATCTATCATGTTTTCAGATATTTTTTGTCAAGCAAATTTTTCAACCTTGTTACCGATTGTCATTTTTTACGAGTTCTCAATAAGAAGTCAAATACTGTTTTTGTTTTCAAATAGTTTTATAAAATATGATTAACTGAAAAATAATGTACATAACTAGGGTTTTATGAGGTAAGTTTGGTACAAATTGAGTTTTAAATAGTGTGATTAAGGTTTGAAGCTGCATATATAATTATTTGACTGGTTTCATGATTTGTGATTCATCAATAGAAATTATGCACCTTTGATCAATTTACCCAATATCCATTCTTCACTGATGTTCTTGAATTTAGACTGTGAAGAATGTGATTAAGTAAATTGTAGGTGAGCCTGTGGATCAGTAGTACAAGAAATGGAGGGCTCTTGCAGTGGTTCAGGTTCAGATTAGCTCAGATGGTAGAGTACCCACCCAGAAATCAAGATGTCCCAGGTTCAAGTTTTGGTCCATTGAGATATTTTCATTCTGATTTCCTAATAATGCTATACTTCTCAGGCTGAGGACGTAGTGGAACAGCAAGAGAGGCTGTGATGAAAGTGAATAGCAAAGCAGCTTAATCAAACCATGGTTTTCCTATTAGAATGTGAGAAATAATATATGATAATTCATCCCCACTACCAGTGGCAAGTTTTGAGCCGCAGGTCCTAAAATAATACTTTTACAGACTTACAAAGCAGTAATGACAACTCGTCATAAGCAGTATCATATTTAAGTAATTATTCTTATGAAATTTACTGTGTAAAATGAACCACATTTATCAAAGTGTTTTACTTGCAACTTGTTCGTTGGTACAAATTGAACAAATTAAAATTTTCCATTTCCTAATTAACATACCTTGTATTTTTTTCCAAAATATAATCAAACTTGTACACAGTAATTCTAAATTATGAATGAAATTTCTGCTCACTATTGTGAAATTGTTTATTTTTCACCTAATTTTGCCTATATACATATTAAAAGTCCTATTTCTTTTCAATAAATAATAATGTGTTAATGAAGAGCTTTCGGTTAAGAGAAAATGCAGATTTTGATTGCATTACTGAACATTGTTAAATGCTCTCATCTCTTCACTATGCTCCCAATTCTTTCATCAATGCTATGCTCACTCTCTGCTTTGTTCTTCACTTTCATTGCTGCTTTGCTTGCTGCAACACTGTGTTCTAAGCCCCCAGACCTTCAGAAATAATACATCTGCTTACTGGTGATGTGACTCATTGTATTTGTTATTCTTTACTATTATTATCACATTGTATATTTTAGTATCAATAATTATTTCAATATACATGTTCATCAAGTAAATTACATTGGATTATTGCTGAAATTTTAAAAAGAATTATGATCTAACATCACTTTGTAATCTTCTTCAGGATTTATTTGACAGACGTCCAAGAACACTGTCAGGTAGTTTGGATCGTGGGACACATTTTTTAAAACTTCAATCAATTTATGACTGTCCAAAACCACATCTTCCTGAAGCCATGGTTCGTGAGTGGGCTGCTGAATTATTAGTGTGTTTGGAAGCTCTTCATAAATGGGGAATCATTTTCAGGTATTACATATTTTTATATTCTTGTTTATTCCTCTGCAAGGTTTCAAATTTTTGGTAAGCAAGCTGATGCATTGTCCAATTGACCTATTAACAAATGTATACTTTTCCACTTCAGTTTGTTCAAGGAATTTATTAAATTTTTCTTTAAAGACTGATAATTAATTTATTATGATGATTATTTTCCCTTATTTATATCAGTCACTTCGTAAAACCAAATATATTTCAATTTTGATTTCCAAACTTTATTCTGAACTTTGTTTAATTTTACTGTTATGGGATAGTGTTTAAAAATATTATACATTCCTTCATGTATTTCAAAAGCAAATAAAATTTCTAATTTTCTTCATGGATTAGTATGTCATTCCAGACTGTGCTGGCTTACACAGAGCATTTTTCGAACTTCAGATTTCCAGAAGTTCATGCTCTTGTGCTCACCAAGCACAAACGGCAACATACATCCATGAATCGTCGAAAAATTTTACATTGAAAAATTCTTTCAATGAGTCTTAAATTTAGCTACGTCTTATGCTATGAATACAATACATGGACTATGATAATATTGGTAATAGAACACAAATGCTGTTCGAACGGAGGATGTTGAGGGTTACCTTTGGAGCCATAGAAGAGAATGAACATGTCCTGATATTATAAAACACATTAAATTAAATTGTGTTGTTTGGAATAGGCGGGGCACATGCAATGTATGGCCCCCTCATGAATGGCTAAGAAGGCTATGGTAGAGAGGCTAACCAGAGGTAGACCAGTTGGAAAACCAAGGAAGAGTTGTGGCTCAGCCATGAGCTGGAAAATAGAAATAGTTTTTACTTGAAATTTAATATGAACTTATATGACAAATGCAGTGTTATCCAACCACATTAAAGCAACAATGCACAGGTAATGTACAGGTACTGCACAACGTATGTAATTATTTTAAAAGGAAGGTTCTGGAAGGGATATATAATAAGGACAGGAAAGAGAGAGAGAGAAATTTGGTGGCTTACCTGAAGTGTAAAGTTGGCAGGCACCATGTTGACTGTAAAGTTTAAATTTTTATAAGCACAGTCTCCATCAGAAGAACTCCACACTCAACATGGTGTCTGCCAACTTAACACTTCAGGTAACCCACCAAATTTCTATATCTTTCCTGCTCTTATACACACATACTGGAGCATGTAAAATTGTTGAACTCGAAAGGTGAAGTGGTAGTGGATGTTTTTGGAACTATGAAATAAGGTAATGAAAATAGTTATTAGAAATTAATGTGTATAGCGAATGTCTGAGTGTATAGAATTGAGAAATAATAAGATAGTTTTAATTTGTATTTGGCTCATTGTGGGATTTATTTTGTGTATCTGTAACCTATGTTGCAATAATATATTTAGCCTAACTTATGATTCATTGAACTGCTGATGATTTTTGAGCTGATTTCTTTGAAATGGTCAATGAACCATCAAATCTGAACCTCAAGTTTTGATTTCTGCTGACTGCTATCTACCAGGTTCTTATATGCCTCCTTTACTTTTATACATATGTTGCTTATAAACCATTCGGTCAGATTTTGGATAATCTGAACCTCTGTCTCCCACTCTTCTTCTTACAGTAATATATAATACTGTATACCCAACTTAATTATTTTTTTGCAACTGAAGCTGAAAGAAATAATACAAATTTTTGTGTCTAACATTTGATTACATTAATTATCATTTACTTGAAGTAATAAGTGAATTTATGTTAATATAAAATTGGGTTCAAAATTTTTCATTTATTGAGAACTGTCCTAAAATTGTTTATTATCTTAACTAATTGTTTTAATGGAGTATTTTAAAATATAATTTTAATCCTAATTAGAACTCATTTACATTTTTGTATTGTTACATTAATTTTTAATTATGTTTTAGTGTTAGGTAATTTGTTGAAAATTTTTAGTTTATTATTAAATATTAGTATAAATATTACATCTACATAATTTCTACCATTATTTTGTTCATAACTAGAGACCTGCGACCAGACAATATTCTTTTAGGAGAGAAAGGGCACTTGATGGTTACATATATGTGTCATTTTGCAAGTGTTGATTCTGTAATCAAAGAAGATGCTGTCAATTGTTTTTACACCGCCCCTGAGGTCAATGGCATCTTTCCTGTAACAACATCAGCTGATTGGTGGAGTTTTGGGGCAATTATTTTCGAACTTTGTACAGGGAAGGTAATTTGCCTTATTAAAAAGTATAGTCTTAAATGATATATTCTGAACTGAAAGAGAGAATTCTTTAATTAAGTTTTTCATGACTAATTATGATTATTAGTGTAATGATTGTCATATATATAATTAATAAGGAAAGGAAAGAGAGATAGAAAGTAGGTGATTTACCTGAGGTTCATAGATGGTAGGCAGTTGTCAGCAAGCCGATCACTGGAAATGTCTTCCTAACTTTCTGATGAAGGGTGAAGTGCCTCCGAAAAATTAAAGAACTTCAAGCCTCACAAGGTGCCTACAATCTATGAACCTCAGATAAGTCACCTACTTTCTATCTCTTTTTCCTTATTAATTGTTTTAACATGACAATTCATTTCCAGACACACACACATATATATGAATTTATATTGCTCTAGAGTGATTGATTTAAAATTTCTGAACATAGTTTCTTTTCACTAATAGAATTTTCTGTTTTCAGAGTTTAGTTTCTTGTCATCCTGGTGGAATACATAGTCATACATTCCTCAACATTCCAGATTATGTTTCCAAAGATGCAGCAGATCTCATCAATAAGGTACACCTTTATGAATAGTTGATTGATAGAAAACCTTCAGCTTCCAACAAGCAACATTGATTTGTAAAATATCAAATTTTAAATAAAGGGAACCATGTGAGCTTCATTTATTCACACTTTCATGATAGTTGGAACAAAATGAATAACTAATTGACATAAGATACCTATTCCATTATTAACAAAGTAATGAACTGTTATCAAACTTTATCACCTGACCATGTATATCAGTACAACAATAACATTGCAAAGGTACATGACTTCAAATAAAAATTAATCTCTTTCTTCCACATCATTCAATCTAACATGATAATACCATTATCACCAAAATGAGAAACTAAATAAATTAAAATGAAAATGATAAAATTAATTAAAGAAATTTTTAAAAAATTTCAACACTAGGATACGCCTCATTTTTCTAATCATGTTAATAATAAAGGTCAATCATTGCTCCTACTGCATGTAGTACGCCTGCAAATTAATGAGATACTGTACATTTTGCCTTGTTCAATACTTAGATCCATTCTGATTAAGTATTTTCCCTAATCTTTTCAATATGGCTTAATTTGAAATATTTTATTTTGTCATTTAAGAAGACGTATTTTTATTGTTTCAGCTTTTAAAATATGAACCCAAAGAAAGATTGGGATCCTCCATTAATGGTGCAGAAGAAATTAAGTCCCATGAATTTTTTAAAGATATTAATTGGAGATTAATATTAAATAACAGTAATGAGTTGTAATTTTTTCCATGATATAATTGAAACCTTGCTATTGAAATATATATTGTTTAATTCAACATATGTAAAAATGTATTTATATTACTCTCATGACAATTGTAAATAGAACTGTAAATATCTTTTGTGATTGATTTGTACAGAATAAAAAAATGGTCCAACAAAGATAAGTTACTTGTTTATATTATGTTGAAATAAAATGAATTGCATTTAATCAGTGTATTTTATTACAGCCTAACATATTAGTTGTATGCACCAAAGTAAATAGAAAGATTAAGGTTCATAATAATGGATAGGTGTCATTTGTCATAGATTATATTTAAATGGGTTGGGGAGGGGGGTTGAAGAATGGGTAATGTATGTAACAACAAGGTTTATTAAATACACAAATTTTTCAGTTTTACTTTAAAACAACATTGCATTAGAAAAATAAATCACATGTGAAAAATGAGCAACCAGCGTGAATTAAATCAAATGAGTGTACTTACTTGTCATTGCTTCCTCGTGGTATCTGGGTTTGGCTTTGGAGGCGCAGACAAGTGGTAGGAGACCAGCGACAGACGAGCAGTTGACGTCCCTTGACTAGTCGATGTTCTCCCTCCAGAATCTCACACACAACTGATTGTCTTGTCTCCAGCACATCATTTTGTCTCAACCTGCTTGGGATCATTGGTCAGAAACCTCAATTATAATAAATGTATTTTTTTTAGGCGGGTAACAGGCTACATGAGGGTGATCCTGAAGCAGGCAACTCCCCTTTAATAGCATAGGAAGGGGGGTGTGGAAGGTACAGCAAGGTAGCCAAGGGTTGACTAGGGCCCCCAGGCTATAGTGTAAGGATCCTGCCTGGTGTTTCACCTAAAGATGATTCAGGGAAAACCTGCATCAGGTAGGTTGGGCTAGTGGGTACTACTCCTGCACTCTTCTGATAACGGGAGACTGGATTGTTGTGGGAATGCAGCAATGCCCCCTCCATGCCTTGATCAGCATTGAGAGGCAGTTGGCCGACTGTTCCAATGGAATCAGCGAACAACTCTTTCCGAATGCTGAAGGTCTTTGACTCCTGTGCATACACCTCTCAAACTGCTCAAGGTTGTCTCGGCCTGCAGGAGTCTTAAATTAATTACCTTGGCCATGGGCCACCGGGGGGGGGGGGGGTGAATCAGCCCTGACGGACTTATAAAATATACATTAATATATAAAGTTATCAGGCAAAGAAACTCACCCATGGCTGGCCTTTCCATAGGGTTGAGAATGTTTGACTGGTAGTGGCAAAGTCCACCATGGACCCACACAATGAATTTTGTGTGTATTGTATTTGATTCTTAATTATGTTACGAAATTCATAGGTCACTTAATGTTAGAGCACTGAAAAATAAAATCACGCCTTTTGACGACCTCGTGGAAATAATAATAATATATAGACGATTGATCCAGACAAGTTTACTTTTACATAGTTCGTAAGTCTTGCACCCAGGAAAGTGAAATAGCATTTAAGAACACAATATTCGAGCTATAATTGCACAATAAAACACAATGAGACTATATTTGTCGGCACCGCACTACAGCTGACTTTGACCCGATATTTTAGAACTTATTCGCGAGAAACCAAAACTAAGCATTGGTTTCCTGATCTTTGTAGTGGTGTAAACTAAAAAACGATCTCTGGTATATGATTGCCGTACCGACTTTATTTATCCAAACAACATTCCTTGAAAATACGAAACAAAAAATAAGGTGAATTTATTTTGGCAACTTGGGAATGATATTTGCATACCTTTTCCTTGTTGTTTTCATAATCTACGCATAAGGTTTACCTCAGAAATGAATAATAGGTCTCTTATAACTACCACAATATTAAAGCAATAAAGTAGCATTTTTGAGACGACGTTGACTCTGACTACCGACAGCCTTCTACGAAAAAGCGCGTATCGCGGCATAAAATGAATATTTCGAAATCAAATTATGCATATATTGTAGAGTGGACAGCACCATCCAGTGGGAAAAGTTATAAACGGTCAGTCGTCGGGTGAACTTTTTTTGAGTGTGCGGTTGTGTGTAGCCATGTGATTAAAATTAAGTTACCTTCGTATCCCCAACAATTGGTAGCAGAGACTGGTTCGACAATACGGACAATTACAAACAAGGGAAGTGAAAGTTTACAAAAACGTGAGTGATAAAATGGAACTGTCAACACAAATAGTCGAGATTTTGCGCGGGGACAATTACCTAACGTGGTCGTTAAAAATGGGTGCCATTTTGAGAAAAAAGAAACTTTACAAAACAATTATCGAGAAACCTGAGCCAGTATGGAGAAACGAAGACCAAGCAGAAAAAGAAGAATGGGAATACAAAAATGATGAAGCGTTTTCGGAAATTGTGACAACATTATCGCCCGAACAAGCTGGACCGTTTATTGGATGGACTAGTGCTAGAAAATTATGGATGAAGCTGAAAGAAAATTTCGAAGGTAACGCGCATGACAAATTAATAGACGCTATGATGGAACTGAGACAAATTAAGATGGGAGAGAAAGAGACAGTTGAAAATTACATTACAAGAGCCCGAACAATGGAAGCGAAATGTGCTACTTATGGACAATCAATTAGCGAACGAGAACTGGTATTCCACGTAGTGCGAGGTATAAATGAAAAATTTGAAACAATAGCTGCGACGCTCCGAATACAGAGGTCGGCAACAATGGACGACATCAAACAAGCCTTGAAAGAAGAGGAGGCAAGAATGGGAAACAAAACTACACAAAACAAGAGCGATGCGGTTTACCAGGCAAGAAACCATACAATAAAAGAAACTAGAACTTGTTACAATTGCAACAAAGTCGGTCATCTTGGAAGAGATTGCTGGCATAGGAAGAAAGGAGGAAATACAAGACAAAGTGAAAATAATTCAACCGCTAGAGGACAATCTTGGAGAGGAAGAGGTCAAGGTCATGGAGGTGGAGCAAGCAACAATCGAGAGACCCAGCGAGCGTAGTAACAGAGAGGGGTGACAATCAAAACTTCCACGTAACAATTAAATTAACGGACGTGGCTAATGCAGTATCAGAGGACTAAGGTAGCGAATACATTTGGGGAATCGATTCCGAATGTAGTATTCACATGTCACCGCATTATCAAAATATGACGAATACAAGGCCTTACAATGGAACAGTGGTATTGGCAGAAGAAGCGAGAGAAATCGACGCAACAGCCATAGGTGATATAGAAGTCCTAACCCGAGTGGAACAAAAAGTGTACAACACTACAATTAGAGATGTACTATACGTACCGAGGTTAAGAATGAACTTGTTATCAGTGCGAAGCCTAGTGAAAAATGGGAACTCGGTCATATTCGACCAAAACGGTGCATCAATAGTGAACAAAAAAGACGTAGTAGTAGCGACATCAGAAGACGTGGAGAAGATGTACGTCATTAGAACTGAGCCGAACAAATACATTGACAGGGATGTTTTACATAACGATGATTCCAACATGACGGCGGTAGAGAAGCAGACGTGGCACAGACGGATGGGTCACATTGGAGAGAAGTACTTAAACAAGATGAAGAAAGACAAAATGGTCAACGAAATCGAGTACAAGGATGTTAAATTAGATAAATGCACGGATTGCATTATCAGCAAGGCAACACAAGCGCCACATAAGACAGTGACGAACGAGAGTGCAAAGTACGTGTTAGACTTGATACACATGGACCTTTGCGGGCCCATGCCGGTAGCATCAATGGGAGGTGCGAAATACATTTTCACAATAGTCGACGGATACAGTCGAAGAGTTTTCGTATATTTCTTAAAAACGAAGGATGAAACTTACAACAATTTTAAGGACTTCGTGGAACGCAAAGAAAATGAAACAGGGAACAGTCAATCGAGTACGCAGCGACAATGGAACTGAATTTACAAAGTTTGCAGATTGAAAAGGAGCATCTATGGATTGCCGCAGTCGGGGAAATGTTGGAACGAGAAGCTGAACGAGACATTAATTCGATTGGGATTTCAGAGAATGAAAGCTGACCCGTGTGTCTACAAGGAGAAAATACAAAACCGAATTGTAATAATCATCGTATACGTCGATGACATAATGATGCTGGTAGAAGAAATGAAGGACATGAAACAAACTTATCGGGAGTTGCAAAGATATTTCAAGTTAACAGAGACAAACATACACTTTTTGGG
Organism: Eucriotettix oculatus; assembly: GCA_034510155.1. Taxonomy (NCBI): domain Eukaryota; kingdom Metazoa; phylum Arthropoda; class Insecta; order Orthoptera; family Tetrigidae; genus Eucriotettix; species Eucriotettix oculatus. The sequence continues at coordinate 142,008,287 of CM067376.1, read as the reverse complement.
AATCGACATAACAGAAAATGAAGACGGCATACAATTAGGCCAAGAGGGATTTGTCGAAAGAATCCTGCAAAGATTTGGGATGGAAAAATGCAATTTAAAGAAAACACCGAGCGCAACGCAACAGAAGTTGGATGACGACGAAGACTCACCAAGGATAGATGCCACAAAATATCAAGAGATGCTGGGGTGCTTAATGTACTTATCCACAGGCACAAGGCCGGACATAACACAAACCGTGAGCTCTTTAGCACAATATTCAAAGGAACCAAAAGTAATTCATGAAACTGCATTGAAAAGAGTGTACAAATATCTAAAAGGAACGAAAGGCTACAAATTGATGTACGACAGATGCGGAGGAAAATTACGAGGAATAAGCGACGCGAGTTGGTGTACTACGAGGGACGCAAAATCGTACTCGGGCTACGTTATCAAGATTGGATCGGCTACAATAGGATGGAAGGCGAGAAAACAAAGTTTAGTAGCGTTATCCACTTGCGAGGCTGAGATCATGGGAATTCACGAGTGCCTAAAGGAAGTCAAGTGGACGAGAAATTTATTGGAAGAGCTGGAGTTAGAAGAATTCATTAGTGAGACGACAACGATCGAGAGTGACAGCCAAGCAGCCATACAATGGATCCAAAATTGCGGAGTGAGGAGTCGGACGAAACATATTAACCGTTTATACTATTTTTGCAGAGACTCGTATACCAACGGCGAAATACAACTAAAGCATATATCGTCAGAAGAATTGGAGGCGGACCTCCTAACTAAACCAATCAGTGAAAGAAAACTTCGAGCAGCTATTGAGATGTTGAAGCTCGGATGGTCTGCCCAGAGGGGGGAATTGTAGAGTGGACAGCACCATCCAGTGGGAAAAGTTATAAACGGTCAGTCGTCGGGTGAACTTTTGAGTGTGCGGTTGTGTGTAGCCATGTGATTAAAATTAAGTTACCTTCGTATCCCCAACATATATTGATCTACGGCTTCATACTAAAAACTGTAGAATGACCAGCCGTTAAATTTTGAACCCCCATCCATACCAATAAGTAAATTAAAGTATCTATCTGTATGTTTGTGTCGAATAGGATCCGAAATGGCTCAACTGATTTCAATGAAAATTTGAAGGTTTAAAAAAGGCAATTTAAGAATTAGTGAATATTTCATTTCGATAATGATAATAATACAATATAAATAAATAAACATGTATATATTAATTCTACGTGAAGATTTTTTCTATACGTGCGTTAAAATCTCCAAAATAGATTATCTGTTTATGCTTCTAAACGGCTTAACGAATTTCATTGAAAATTTCAAGGAATTTCACTTAAATTTTCGTGTATGTTTCATTTCGATATATTGAAGAGTTGAGATGATATTTATATAAACATTTATAAATCCATTGAATTTCTGCCCGAATTGCTCTTCTTTTTTGGGGGGTTAACAGGCTACATGAGGGTGATTCTGAAACAGGCAACTCCCCTTCAATAGCATAGGAAGGGAATTGAAAAGGGTGGATGCGGTAGGTAGAGCAAGGGTTGACTAGGGCCCCCAGGCTGTAGGTTAAGGATCCTACCCGGTGTTTCACCTAAAGAAATGCAGGGAAAATCCTAGAAAACCTGCATCAGGTAGGTCAGGCATTGGGTACTATTCTCACACCCTTCCGAATGACGGGAGACGAGTTTGCTGTGTCTCCACCAGTTGGCCGACTGATCCAATGGGATCAGCTGACAACTCTTGCCATATGCCCAAGGTCTTCATCCCCAGTACATATACCTCCCAAAATAGGTGAAGGTGTCTCGGCATGTGAGAACTTTGTTTAAAAAAACAGAGAGGGTGCATAATCAGGTGAGTCCTGTAGTCACTCTGGAGGAAATGCCTGCGAGAAACACTCAAAGTCATTCAATCCAGGATTGGCTCCGAAAAATATGATAGCAGGACCTGTTCTAAACCAACTGCGAGTAATAAGGTTTGCCGTGAAGCGATCATAAATAGATGATACCATAATTTATATATGTGGTTAAATGAGATCGTTGATGTTTTACTGGAATTCGCTGATGGTGACTGCTCTGTCGTAGTAATCTCTGTGTTGTTCCAGCTCTCCTGGACTGCTGCAGTTAGCCATTAACAAATGCCACAAATGCATATAGTAGATATGGACTACTACAAATTCTACACCTCAAATCACTGGCCATACGCCTCTGTACTTCCACTCTCAACGTAGACTGTCCTTTCCACCGACACAATATTTCTTGGTTCCATATGGAGCACCAATCATCATCTATAATTTTGAAAGAAATGCACCCCCAATTAGCCGCAAATTTAATAATTTCCCATCACTTTGTCCCTTGGCCAGGTAAAATAATATGCACACGAGTACAATCTTCCAAGTTAACGGAAATCTTCACACGCCTTGTACAATCTAAGCAGAATTTATTATTTCCCATCCCTGAAATTCTTTATCTACTGCTATCAAGCAAAGTGGTAATTATAGAGTTGGAAGGTTATTATAAGTTGAAAAAGTTAAATCAGATGTGTGGAACATTCCCCAAAACTGACTTTATTATTAACTCAATATTTTCAACAGTTATCAACATATATTAAATTATAGTTTTAAAATTGGCAAGAAAGACACTCTTAATTTTATAGATATTTTCCTGATATAATAAAATTACTAAATCGTGTTATAAATCCACGAATTCAGATGATGAACTCAAATTATCTCATCACACGCACCACAAGAAAAGTACTTTTGTTGAAAGATGTATCACAATGACTAAATAATAAAATAATTATATTGTTCCACCTCTTTTAGGTAACAGTCAATAAGTTTAAAACTGACCATCATCATTAGGAAAAACCAGTAGATATTAAGCTTTTGTCACAAAAACCTATTCAAGCCATTACACACATTACAGTCAACCATAAGATACAAAATTCAATGTCAGCGTTGCATTGTCTTTTATATTAAAGACTTGATTTAATGAACATAAAACTATATTTCAAAGCCACTCAGTCATGCCCAAATGCATATAATAATGGCAATTCCTATTGCAAAATTCAACAATATTAGGACACAGAAAGAAAATAGTATTGAATATAATGACTACGGAAAATAACAAAGTATCATCAGAATCGGTATCCTTTGAAAATAAAACGAATTCAGAAACATATAAAACAACAGGCATTCAGATGATGGCAGTCTCACATCCCCTGATGCACGAAAGGTTGTTCTCAGCATTGTAGGACTGGTTGTGTGGAGGATGTAACTGAATCACTTTGTCTCTTACTCCTGATTCAAGTAATTCACCCTTACAATTCACAGGAAGACTGATTGTTCGGTCAGTATGTTGCACTTTCCAGTCTCACCGTAGATGAATTCACACTAATGTATCATGTAAGAAAACATCAGGGAGGAATTTCTTTAGTGTCAATTGGAGTAAGCAGACAATTTGTTCACAATAAAATTTGAAAAAATTCCCAATCTGATGATTATATTCTCCACTTGAGCTCAATATAAAAATATATTTGTCACAAATACATTTCAACTTTGTGTCCACTTAAATTATACTTTGTCTGTCGCTTTTCAAGCACCTATCAAGAAAGTAAAAAACGAGTGGCCGAGTTCGGTGTCGAGACGAACAACAATATTTCCTTGAATTAACCAAATGTGGCAGAAAGAGGCTGAAACGTTTAATAGATTTCCCATATGTCTCTCGTCACTTTGTGTTATTTACAGTGAGATTATCATTATTTCAATTTAAATGTTAATATGAGATTCGTTCCATCAGTTCAATATTAAAATATAGCGTAGATTTCATGAAGAAAAAAAGTCCATATGGAATGTGGCACTAACTTCTGGTCCCAATGACACCATCCAGTTTAGTCTCTGTGGTTGTCCAAAGCATGGCATTGTAGCAATTATACAAATGAACAATAACAGATAATCTATTATTTAAATTATAAATATATGAAATTATGAAACAAGTTTTGACATTTAATCAAACATTCAGATTTATTACAAGAAAAAATTATGGACAAAGATATTTCGTAAACATGCAATTACAATATTATCAAAAGACCAAATATCCTTCTGTGACGATGGTGACGCTTCTTCAGATACTACAACAGGACCAACCGGCATTCCTCTGCCCTTCAACGTGAAGGCTTCCTCCTCCTTGAGCCACGCCATCTTTTTAGTCTGAAAAACAGAAAATATATTTAACATCACATGCATTTTGATATTGCAAACGGAAATAGAACAGGAACAACTTACAATGAATCATTCGTCTTCAATCATCGGTTGGCTTATTACGACCAATGCCAAGTCCAAGCCAATTTGTACAATATTATCAAACGTCCGAAGAATATTCCTTCTGTGACAATGGTGACGCTTCTTCAGATGCTAGACCAGGACCAACCAGCATTCCTCTGGCCTGCAACATGAAGACTTCTTACCTTCGCATCCAATTCGTAATACTGATTTCGAAGCATTTGTTCCTTACATATTTGAAAATACTAAGATTTGGTGTAAATAAATAATCCACTTTAATTTGTCTATGCTGCTTTAAGAAGAATTTTAGCGTACACGGGTAGTGATGTTCGTCGAAGTTGGGTTGGCTGTGCACTGCCTACCGTTTACATCTTGGGCAGATACCTGCCCACTTCTTCACTGACAATTCTGTGCAAGTGCTGCACTCACTACAGAATGGGCAGAGAACTCTGATGCATGTTTATACTTCTCTGCTATTTCTTGGGAACTTACGACCGGTTGGAATGTTGCTATTGCATAGCGTCGATATATTGTCATGTTCCCAGCGCTGCTATTGCCTCTCTATGTATTTACGATACTCTTTGGTCAGGACAATGTTAATGTATGTCAATTTATTGCTTAAATATATGTTATGTTGCACAACAAGTTACTGGAGACAACTTTGTCTTCTGTTTTATCAAATAATATAACAACGTATCTGTAAAATTTCATTGTCTGTGGAGTTCAGTGTTTCAAATTTCAATGTTGCTCAACGTGGAGAGACATATGCGTGGAACTTGGGCTGTGTAATTAACAACTTGCCTTTTAAACTAATTCCATCGAGGTAAGTGACATATAAATTAAACGAATAATGTAATTATTAAAAATCATGCTTTAATGTGGAGACTAAGGCCAATTAAATTCTCGCATTTACTCAACAGGTATAGTTGGTACAATGATCTTTTCGGGTAGAGTTCGTACTTCGAACCCACACGCTAATGTACTTTTTTTTAACTTTACTAAGAAACCATACTCATGTGAGGAAAATACAAAACGAATTGGCTTGTCTTCATGCCTGGAGCACGCCAATGTACAGTTTTTTAACCATACTCATGTGAGGAAAATACAAAAAGAATTTTTGGCTTGTCTTCATGCCTGGAGTCAAACCTTATATTTTACTCTTGCTGGATACTTGTAATAATAATAATAACTCAAGTCAATAATATTACCAAAGTCTCTTTTCTTTTATGTATTTTTAGAAAAAGCAAATATGAATAATTCTCTTTTATTATTGTTTCCAAGTCTTCTACTGACTCCACTAATATTAAAACATAATCGGCAATCATTAGTGTTTTTATTTATTCTCCTTGCATTATGAATCGTTTTCTATATTCCATTTTAACTTTCTTCATTGCCTGTTATATATAAGTTAATCAGCAAACCAAGCTGACTTGCATTTTATTTGATGTGCCATCCTCCTATATACTATTTTTGTTAATATTTTGCATCAGCCCCAGTCCTCGTTGGTGTGGGATAATTATGTTATTCCTAAAATCTTCTGGTATTCTTCCTGTTTCTTAGATTTTGGCTGATCTTATCTCGTCAGAAGCTGAAATCCAACTAAAAGGGTCAGAGTTTAGATAAAGCGATTGCTTAAGAGAATGTCGAGATCTTGGCGACTCCAGGGTATTATTCTGTTCTGATGGAAGCAATGGTGAGGAATCTTTTTCATGCGGCATTCAGGTCTTGTCCGCTGATTGGTGCATTTTCTACTTTCCAATTGTGTTCCAGGAATTTGAAGCAGGAGCCAAGAATTTGCAGGAGGAATCAGCCGCACAGGCTGCAGGGTGAGTCTCTTCAGGACAATTGGTTAGGGTATTCCTTTGTTTTATTTATAAGTGATTATGGGACTGACAATGCCATTATGTCTGAAATAAAAATAAAAATACATTTCATTGAGTGTTCCCAATTCCAATATTAATAATTACAAATAATTGAATAAAATGAGCAATTAATTTACCACAATACAAGATTAATTATCCAAACCTAAATACACTGTACTTGATTTTATTTACTGAGTGTGATGTTGCAGGTACCAGAAGAGGCGAGGCTTTGCGAAAGCTAAGGGCGAGGACTACGAGGTCGCCCTCTGCTGTCTGCTTTTCCTTCGCACTCTCAGACATGCCAGCGACTTCTTTCTTGCCTCCAACCATGATCTCACGGGAATATTCGATGATGTCGTCCTCTTCTACAGGCTGCAGGGAGACCGAGGCTGTGAATACAGGGCAATACTTCTACAGGCCAAGCACAAGGAGAGGATTACTAAGAAAAATTTGACTTTATCTAATCCCTTTAACCTCCAGGATTACTTGAAATCGTTCAAGGAGATTAGGCATCGCTGGAAGCATCCATTCAAGGTGGGAAATATTGAAATACAGTTAAAGGAAATTATCCTGGTTCTGTACACAAACACTGGGTGCGTGATTGGTGATGCTGCAGTTGACATCACGAACTTTCCACATAAGCAGCACCTGCAGGAATTCCTCAACACCGGAGGTCGGCTTCTGCGGATCTCGGATGGGCAAAGATTAGGGCTGCCTCAAGGACAGGAAACATCAGACTTCCTCAGCCACTTGCTCCTGTGCACTGAGCAGATGAGAGTTGATACGGCCAACAGTATCCTGGAAGAGGAACTCTGCAGCTTTTTCAAACTGAAATCGCCAAAGGTTGCAAAGAAACTCAACACAGAGATGCAGCGTGTAATGAAGGACTGGTGGAGTGAAGAAGGGATAGTACGCTACCTCACTGCGGAATGTGAGGAATGGAAGAAAGTCTTGCAGGTGCAGATCACTCGCTTAAACAGAGACACAATAAACATTGACCGTCAGCTCAACCTCGAGTTCACCGATGTGGAAGTCGAATTAAGTAACATTGTTCCTCATTTAGGGTTACATTGGATTAGTGTGAGAGATGAGTATCAGGCTAACGCTGTGAGATCAAGATTATTCTTTGTTCAGAGAAATTCTCTAGTCATTGGCGTCAAACCACTTGTTGATCACCAGGAAGAAGTTGAGGCTCTGTGGAGGAATGACATCTGTCCCACCTTGGTCCTTGCCATTTCTACAGTCTCACCAGAGGAATCTTTGCCAATGCTGCAACGTCTGCAGCAGGCAGTCCAGAGTTACTCTGGTAGGCGCTTGGTTGTCATCGCCAAGGGAAAGCCTATGAGTGTGGGTTGGAATGTAGTTGATGCTGAGCCAACTTGGTCGGTCCTCCATCAGGTCACCCGAGACAGGCTGCTGGCGGCTCCAGTCAGGCTCCAGGGCGAGACTGTGGCGCTGAGAGACATTGTCGGTTCCCATGTGAGTGACATCATGAGTGACAAAGTCATCAGTTCACTCTGCGAATGTGAAACGGAGCTGAAACTAGGAGCGGTGGTGCCAGCACCACTGGAGCATAACTTACCTCGGTGCCTGCAAAGAACAACTTCCAGGACAGTCAATGTTGACACATTAACAAATACAAACATATTAGTCTTCTCATCTAATTACTTGTTACATGGGAATGAATTTACAAAGCGATTCAAAATTATAGATGAATATGAAGTTGATGCGATGACAGTTGTTAAATATCCTACAATCGTGGAAGGAATTATCAATGATTACAACATCCGACAACTGTGTGTTAGATTCCGTGTCTGCGGCATTTCCGGAGAAATTTCAAAAAAACATTTCAAAGGCAACATAACGGAATTTATTCCCTTCACATGGACGTGCAAGGAGAAGATCATAGTTATTGAAGGTCCTCCAGGAGTTGGAAAGTCGTCCTTTGTGACGATGATGTGTTCCGCTGTGAAGGAGCAGTTCCCACAGGCTTGGGTCCTGAGGCTTGATATGCTATGTCACGCAGATTATATCAAGGAGACAGACTTAACAGATGTCATCCACATTAAGGAGTTGCTCATTAAGGGTCTGCAAAAGGACTTAACTGATCTAGAGCAGCAAATCCTCGAACACTCTCTCACCAAGACGGGGAACATCTTCTTGTTCCTCGACGCTTTTGATGAGATCAGCCCTCATTACACGAGCAAATGCTGTGACCTCCTCAAGGGCATCAACCAGACAATCAAGTACAGACAGATGGTTGTGACCACGAGGCCAGTTACTGCCAAGGACGTCGAGGAGGCGCTGCAAACAAAGGCCTTCACCCTCCCAGTGTTCAGTGAGGAAGAACAAGACATATTTCTGAAACAGTTTTCCGCAGCTAAGGGGAAGCAGGTTGGTGAAAAGGAAATTTATTCTCTACGTCAGTTTGCTGGGCCTGCTTTACAAATTCCTCTGTTTTGTAAAATGGCAACTGAAGCTTTTCTGCTTCATGGGGAACAACTTTTGCTCAAGTGCCAGAACCCGTGGAACAGAGTCTTGCTGTACGATGTCTTTGTGGAACAGAGCATCATGAACCGCGTTGCCGAGAAACTCGAACTGGACATCTCCAGACCTGGATTGAAGATTTTATTGGAATCACATAAAAACCTGCACTTACAGAATCTCCAGGGATTGGCTGTTAGGAAACTGATGCCTGTGGACCAACTTCCTCCCCTCTCTGTATCAACTGTAACACCAGAGGAGAAGCTCGGCCTTGTCGTCAACACTGGTGGCAGAGTTGACTTTGAACACCAGACGTTTTTTGCGTATTTCCTCGGGTGTTGGCTTGCCCACCACTGGCAGCATTGTCCTCGGCAGCTTCTTCATGATGTGTTGTTCCAAGATGGCTTTGATTTTGTCAACTCGACCTTGAGCTGGTCATTGTTTGATAACCTTCCTCTGCACATGGCGGTGGCTCAGGGAGACATGGACCTTATTAGGAAACATCTTTCACTAGGCACCACTGACAGAGGAGGACGCTCAGCGCTGCACGTGGCAGCCATGACTAAAGATGGTCCTCGTAAGGCTTGGGAGTTGCTGATGGCCTCAGGTGAAGACCTGAACAGGAAGGACAATGTCTTGGGCACAACAGCTGTCAAGTATGCGGAAATTCTTGGTAACTGGGAGTTTGTTGATTTAGGTCTGCAAAACGGAGCGGATATTACTGATCTGAAATTTGTTACAGTTGAAGATGCAGCCAAGGAAGTTCTTATTTATGCTGTGAAGTCAGATCTCGTATGTTTGTGTCAGTTCATCTGGCGACGGTATTCAAATGTATTTCAAAATGTACACCTTCTACACTTGGCAGCTGCTAATAACTCCAAAGATCTTTTGAAACTTCTAATAGACATAGGTTACAAACTTAACACGTTAAATGAAAGTGGATTGACTCCACTAGAGGCAGCATCGATACAGGGTCACGTGGAGGCTGTGGCACTGTTAGTGGAGAGTGGAGCTAATGTAAATATACAGACTGAGTATGGCTTTACTGCACTGATATTGGCATCTTTGGGAGGTCATCTGAAGGTGGTGAAGACATTATTAGAGAAAGGAGCTGATTTAACCACACAGACTGAGGATGGTGAAACGGCATTGACAAAGGCAGCTTGTGAAGGTCACCTGGAGGTGGTGAACACATTATTAGAGAAAGGAGCTGATGTAACTATAAAGACTAAGGATGGTGATACGGCGTTGATGAAGGCAGTTTGTGAAGGTCATCTGGAGGTGGTTAAGAAATTATTAGAGAGAGGAGCTGATTTTGAAACGGCCATCACAGAGGCTGCTTATGAAGGTCACCTGGAGTTGGTGAAGTTATTATTAGAGAAAGGAGCTGATGTAAATATAAAGACTGTAAATGGTCATACTGCAGTGATACAGGCAGCTCATAGAGGTCATCTGGAAATCATGAACATATTATTAGAGAAAGGAGCTGATTTTAACATAAAGACTAAGAATGGCTTTACGGCACTGATATTGGCTGCTTTGGGAGGTCATCTGGAAGTGGTGAAGACATTATTAGAGATTGGAGCTGATGTAACCACAAAGACTCAGGGTGGTGATACGGCTTTGACGGGGGCAGCTAGTGCAGGCCATCTAGAGGTGGTGAAGACATTACTAGAGATTGGAGCTGATGTAAACACAAAGACTGAGGTTGGTGAAACAGCGTTGATGGAGGCAGCTAGTGCAGGCCATCTGGGGATAGTGAATATATTATTAGAGAAAGGAGCAGATTTAAATATAAATAATTGGGTCGGTAATACTGCGTTGACGGAGGCAGCTGGTGCAGGCCATCTGGAGATTGTGAATATATTATTAGAGAAAGGAGCAGATTTTAATATCAAGAATAGGGAAGGTAATACGGCGTTGGCAGAGGCAGCTGCAAGAGGTCATCTAGACGTGGTGAAGAATTTATTAGAGAAAGGAGCTGATGTAAACGCAAAGAATCATAAAGGAGAAACGGCATTGATGTTTGTAGATAAAGAATGCCATTGGGAAGTTTTTAAGTTTCTAAGAGGGATAGACGACTTTGAGAGGAATTGAGAAACTTTGTACATCACATTCAGTGAATCACATGTTTGTTGATAATTTAGGGGTGTCTAAACCACCCCCCAGAAAAATTTGTACTCTTATGTAATTTGCGTTACAATTATATTGTGGATAAAATGGCAGAAGTAGGAGAAGACTGTACCATAAGCTGAGCTGGAATTGTGGGAAAAGGGGGATATGATGTAGTTATTTATATTGTATCCATTTTGGGCAGTTATGCTATAAGGATTATTCCATTGGTTTCAATAAGTCTCTGGAGCCGATCTTTCGCTGGACATTCCCATGTTCAACCCTCAAATTATTCTTCATTTATCCTTAGATAAATAATACTAGAATATTTATAAGCCTTGACCCAGTTCATTTCTTTTCATTTGCCTGTCAATTATTCCTTTTCATAAATTTTCATATCGTTAGTTTTAGAGAAGTGGATTGTGTTTGGCCGACACTGAACCAGGTTCACTGGGAGGATGAACCTCCAGAAATTGAGAGTTATTTGTGGTTTTAAGGTTTCTTGTTGTATATCCAAAGAAACATTTTGTACTATTTTTATATGAAAGACTGTAAGCAATGTTAGTATTAGTCAATTAAATGGATCTATTCTTAAATTAAGTGGCTGAATTAATGGTTAGGTTCACTGGTTTCCTATCATGAATTTTACAAATTTGGAGTGTTCTTTTTTTTATATGTACAGTTTGGTCATCATTAATAACAAGTTTATTCAACCCTTTTCTTAAATGTTTTATAATAATTTGTACAAGGTTCTTAAGAAAAAAAAATTAAGAAAATTGCACAGAAATTTTCAGAAAACCTAACTACGAGCAGGCTGCCTAACATCCGCATGTTTGAATGTGGGTTGCCTATACTCTTAATCTGTTTATGCACCGAAACGGCTCGACGGATTTCAATGAAAATTCCGAGGATTGAAACAGGAATTTTAACCTGAAGTTTCGTGTATGTTTCATTTCAAAACCTTTCAGAGTTCAAAAGTATTAATGTAATTAATTATAAATCCATTAAAGTCAGTCGCAGTCAGTCTTCCTCCTTTCTGTTTTGAGGATTTATTAAATTTTTCAATTAGTTGATGAATGACAGCAACTTGAAAATCTGTGAATGGTGGCTTTTTACCAGTTTTTGTCAGGAACATTGTGAATTTAGTAACATGTGAATAGCTCATTTCTTAAACCATTTTACTGATTTCCTCATGCAATCTAGTTTCCTGAGCATCACATCTGTTTTATCAAGAGACTTCGGTAACATTTTCAATAAACTCATCGCCAGAATCATTATTTCCCAAAAACTCAATTTCGCCCTTCCTTAGTAGCCCACGTCTTCTGTAAGCAGCCATATTGATAGCACTATCATGAAAGATATCACACTAAAAAAATCATTAAAAACTCCATGGTAATCAGAATTTATTATATAGGAGAAGTGGTATATCTTTGCTACTGAATCTTTTACCAGTTAAGTGTTTCAGTTCCGAGAACGACGCTCCAGACATTTTAAAAACATACAAATCTCAGTTCTCAAGAAGCGGCAGGTACGAAATTATGACGAAAGCCCGTACTAAGCCTAGATCTTAAAAGAAATTGGTTTCACCCGGTTTCTGTCGCAAGAAAAAAGGAAAGCGTGTTATTTGAAGCTAAAATGATCACAGCATCCTATTCATAAGGATATTTTCTCTATTTCATTCAAAAAAGAAAAGGCGGATTTTGGAGCTTACGCCAGTGGCAAAACAAAAAGAGGAATAATGAATGACACCTCTGAACTAGAAGAATCGTTGATGGCAGTTGCTTCCTAGACATGCCTGTGGGAAAACTTCATCCAGGTTCTGATAACTCTCATCATTGGGCACGCACCATATGTGCTGATGCAGAAAAAGATGAATTCATTTGTGATTTAGAAATATTATGACATGCAGATCTTTTCCTGCCGAGTAATTGGCCTCCGAACAGAGGTCTACATTTGCTGCTTGGTGGTGGTTTTTGGCATGGATAGGTATCTGAACGGCCAGTTGCACTACTTTATTGATGCTGCCATTACGTTAAGTTGTATCGGTAAGCCAAGTTTCACCATTATCAGGCCCCTAGAATTGATTTGACATGGGATCAAAGTTAACCCATTTTGCTGAGCGCGCGCTTCCCGCAACAAAATACGTTACATTCAGAGTCTTACAGTCCTCGTAATACTTCGGAACCCAACACGAATAAAAGTTTTGCTTGCATATAAGAACCTACTATTTATAATTATGCCATTTAAAACCAAACTACGAGTGACACACATTGTGATATATTGCTCTGAAATATGGCTATTTTTTAAAGTAAGATTTTTAATATCTAATCTCATGTGCAACTATATAAGAACAATAGAGGTTCTGTTTCATTAATTCTTAATGTTGTGCCTGATATGTACATTTACAAATTATTGTTGGCTATAGATCTTTTGACAAGGGATCAAATTGGCATTTTCAGAGGCGCGTTCGCGGTGACAGCCCATTGAGGATGGACTTGTAACTTCAGAACCAGTGTACAATCAGCTCTAATATTTTTCACATTTTCAATTTAGATCTGGGTTAACTTCCTTACTAAATTTCTTGAGATTTGGAGTGAGTCTTCTGCAAATAAGACTTTGTTAAGTGATGTAATGAATATAGGGGGTAATTTTCTTTATTTTAAGTTGGGATATTAATAAAAAAATCTTATAATATTGATATTTCGATCTTTATGCCGGCTGTTCTTTCTTAAATTAAAACTACATATATATATTTATAAAGAAAAGATACAAATAAATTCCTTAAAACTAAACAATTCTATCTCTAACCTCAGGGTCGTAAATTGTGGGCCTTCTCATAGAACAAAATATTTTACAGAAATCTACTTGGACCTGGCAGTACTGAAAATCAGCAGAGATTCACAGGGGTAATTACCGTGTCGGCTAAGTGCATATCCCAGCTCTTTCCTCCTAATTGGGTCGTCCTCTTTTCAGATCACAGCCACCGCCGCTATTCTTCCTTATTCAGGAAGACTTTCAAAATCTCGTTTTGCCACAATTCCAACCACCGACGACAGAAACCTCTCTCGGAATCTCTCCCGTCTCACCGCTCTCGAAAAATCTCCACGAAAATATCTCTTCGCGCCTTTTAAAAATCTATCCCCCACTTCTTTGGTGGCGGGGATGGACCTTGACTAATAACATTTATGGTTACACTTGGGAAAACACGCCACCCGATGTTTTACTGCCCCTGGCTCAAATGCTATCTCCTTTCTTTTGACTCCATACCGCCAAAAGTCAGAGCAGATGCGTTTGACCATTACAGTGATATATTAGTTCCAATGAGTCTTAATTTTTGTATTGGGATTTTTAAAAAATGTAAAAAGTCTTATTAATATATTATGTAATGGTAATTATCATCTTAATTTTTTTCCATTAATAAAGGTTGACTACGTAGCTTACATTACCCCGCCATATTAGTCATACATGATTGAATTTGGATTAGCCCACAAATATATCCAGAAACTATTTCCAGTACAATTTCCCAAGGATCCTACCTGGTATTCCACTCTAGAAAACCTTCAACAGGTAGGTTAAACTATTAGGGACTATTCTCATGCCCTTCTGAATGATGGGAGAGGAGTTTGCTGTGGGGTTGCAGCATTCTCTTGTCTGTGTCTCCAACCTTCAAGCTCTCTTTATATACTAGGTAGATTTGTTTACACATGAAAGAGGAATAGGAAAAATGTAAAACATTCAAGATTCCAAATCTTTTATTGAAATATAATTTGAAGTAGTTTTCCATTTTATGGATTATTAGAAATAATAATATATACAGGACAACATATTTAAATGAGAAACAATGAACACTTGGCATAGGATATAAACAATAAGGTCAGGTATTGTAAGAAATACTCAGTTTTGAACTTTATTAATATAAAGTTATTACACTTATCATATTCAATTATATACACTTTGCAAGATCTTTCCAATTCTCTTGCCACATAGTTATTGCTGCTTGGCAGCAATTGTAACTGTAATATCAGAGATATAAACATTTTGGCTATACATCCCCATTAAATATTACAAATTGTCAGCACAGAAAATTAAATTAGATATCGACTGGCTGATGTGGAGGTTGAAGAGGAATACAGATCAAGATTACTATTCAATATATATATCCTCAGTTGGGTATGCTGTCTCAATGAATTTTGTATAGAAACGATTAAAAGCTCTCCTGTAACAAACAGATAGATAAAAGCCATTGGTATAAATGTGTAAATAGAAACATAAATAACTATCAAATTAGTAATAATTCTTAACACACAAACAGCAAGTATAATTTATCAACCTTGACAAAGGTGTGTGGAAGAGTATACTGATGTTAACTTGCTTGAATTTTGTTTAGACTTTTTAGAAACATTGGCAAAAACTGCTTTCTGCATAAAGGATTTTATACGGTAATTTATTAAACAAAATATGTCTTAATTGTTTAATACAAGTTATGGCCTTTCTAATCATCTCATTTATATAGCATAGCAGATTACAATATATTAAGAAGACATTAAAATACTGCTATCAACAAGGAAAATACCAAATAAAATTTATTAAGGAGACATTAAAATACTGCTATCAACAAGGAAAATACCATTGATTACATGTTATTGATTTCTTTATTTTGTATTAAGTTGTATCAGTTGTACTCATGTCATGGTTAAGAAATTATATTGCCACAAAATCCTAACAGTATTTTTACTAATTTCATATTTTAAACAAAGAAAGTTAATTTGAGAAAGAAGTCACATATTGAGGGAATATTGGATGCAGATTGTACAGTTATTTTCTCAGTATTATGAAAGTCTCCAAAATACCACCTGTTAACCTTTTTTTTATTTTTAATAAACTTTGATTAAACCAAATAAGCCACAGCAATTGTATAAACAGTAATCTTTTCATTAATTTGTCAAAAACATTTAAAATTGTATCCTGATGAGGCTACCTATAGCTCTGTCAGCATGCTCACTCTGACAGTGCTGTGCATTTGGTGGCTCATATTATGCTGGATGTAGCCAAGATATATATGGGATGGGGCATGCTGGAAGGCGGGCAATTTAAAGTCTTCGAAATTGAAGTAGAAATTCACACTTAAAAATACTATTATTTTAGAGTTTCTTAAAATTACAAAACAAATAATTCCTCCTAAATTAATTTACGTGCTGTAGAACATGAGCACATATGCATTAGCCACAACTGGAGCAGAGTATATGTTGATCTTTGGACCAAGAGTCAGAGAGAGTATGTAAAGGGGGTCATTGGCTGGTTGCGTAGGCAACCAGATGTTACAAGTATAAAATATAGATATCTATCAGTTAATAATAAAGGTTTATTTGAAAAAAGCACATTTTTTCATACAAAGGAAGGTCTTGTACTAAATGAGTGAAATGTGTAATCTAATTCACAAGTGGTGATTGATGATATTCCCTGAGAGGCAGTGTGTACATTATTATGCATGCAACTAACTGATATGTGAAAATTAGTTTTGGTTCCCATTCAACAAACTGTCAATAATGCCATTTGAGAAGAAGAAATATGTATAGAGAAATATATTGAGATTATATAGATTTGTAGAAGATATTGTGATTGCTATAGAAAGGTTGGCAATTAGTGTACTATTAACAGATTACTCCTATGCTGCAAAAAAGAGATTGTTTGAATATTACTAAATATTAATGAAGCTTTATAAAAAGGAGTGATGATTTTATGTCCATGAAAGTAAACATTCTTAAGATTGCTATTTTTAATAATTTGTTTTAATTTTTAAGATGAGAGCTTGTTTATAAAATGTCAAATAAACAAAGGGTTTATTTAAAAACTCCTCCACTTCACAGTTTTATTCTATTCCAATATATTTTACATTCATTTAAATAATACAATATAATATGGGAATATTTTCTTCCGCAAATTTTATGGTGTGTGCATGGAAGATTGTAAAAATTTGATTCTTGGTCATAGATTCAAATGTTTCACAAAAACGAATAGTACATGTTGTTAATGCATATATGGCTACATATAAGTGTATATAAATAAATTCATTTCACAAACCCCACTGCTTCAGCAACAGGTCTTGTTGAATCTTGTCCCATGAATACATGACAGGCAAAGCGCTGGAGTTGTGGATGTTTTGTGATGAAACCCATGTAGCGATGATCTCGAGGGTGAAAAGCACAGAAGGATACATTCTTGAGAGAATAGAAGTAGTCATGACACGGTGAATCTTTAGGCTGTAATTTAAAGCAAATGTAGTTTAAATATGAATTCCTGTAACTAGAATGTATTTGCAACATATTAAATGGTGAGGATGCAAATAGATAAAGAACCACAATTTCTTTGCTCTCATAATACATATCAATAAAAAGTGTTCAACACTACAATGACTATATTGAACTCAGTTTTCACTTTTATTTTTGAGTATGCTGTATTTCAATAACATTTTGAAGCATCATTTCCAAGATAATTAACATTGTATTAAAATTTATTCAAAAGGTTACATACATTTAAAAAACTTAAAATATTGAAGCACATGAGGTGCAATTCTCTGTCCTGAGGAAGGGAGCTTAGGCCTCTGAAAATTGATGTGATTCTTTCTATTCAACACCCTTACTGGCTCACAACGGTGTCTCTATTTCTCTTTCCTGTTCATATTGATTATTTTGTTACTGTCACATCAGTTGCTTTAAATGTATATATGTATGTACTTATATCCACATTATGACTGTCATATGAAGACAAACTACTAAAATCTGAAAAAGGAGACAACACCCCTCAAAATTTTTATATCAAAACTCGAGGAAGCCACATTTAATACCGATATCACAATTAATTTAAATATTAACAAACCAATTTTTTCTAACAAATATCTTCCAACAACTAAATACAGCACAGAATGATCTTGTAAGGAGTATAACAAATAATGATAATACAATGCACTTTTTAAGGAACACTGAAGGAAAGTTGGAAATAGTTAACAATAATTTAAAGTATTTTTTTTCATGAATCATATTGTCTTCAAACAAATTTATTTTTGCAGAAAATAGAGAAGTGAGACACAAATACGAAATTTAAGTATACTCACTGCAGGTTTGCTTCGGTCAACCATGCGCAGTCCTTGATCAGAAACTTCTAGAATACAGGAATGTGGCTTGTGCTTTGGTAAGGACTCATTTCCAACTATTTTCCTCACAGCCTGACATAAAACCGAATTTCCTTTGTGGCATCGAGTTTCCACAGATCCCAAGTATCCCAATAAAAATCTTTCTCGTTTCACTTTTGGTGTGCTTGGATCAAAGTCACTGTAATCCATATCTACAGCATATGCAGAAGGAAAGATGCCTTGCCTTCCAGATCGAAGATTCACTCCTATAAATATAAAATACCAAAAATTAATAACAATTGGAAATTATATGTCATAATAGGTGTGTACTTTCAACCTACAAGCCAAGCCAATTTACATGCAAGATTAGACTTACCTTCACACCATAAATCATCTGCTTCTTTTTGAACATAAATTGGATCTCCAATTTCGACATCAATTTCGTCATGATGACGAGGTACAAATTTATGAAGACCCCTGTGTGTAGCTTCAAGGAGTTCAAGTTGAGTGAATGGTACTCCTCCGCTGCTGGCAATAGACTCAGGTGACAATGAATCTAAAATGTGATACACAATGTTAACATTCAGATGTAAATGTTTATGTTGTACAGAAAATTATATCATCAAGGATATCAGTACTTTAAGAGATTAACTTAAAAATACTTATAAGAAGCTTAGACCAATGTCATAATGTCAAAAGACCTAGTGAGTCTAATAACTATTGATAAGATAATAAGTGTAAGAAGTATGTAAATATCAGAAGGACCATTAAGGACTACTCTCAAGAAGATTTCTGTTTCAGTTTTAGTGGGATCTGAGGCCTCCTCAAGTTCATTACAAAGCACAGGTGACATCATATGACTGATCATTAAGCAGAACTATCATCTGTACCATCCAATGTGACCCTAGATAGAAGGTAGCTTCTATTGTCCAAGTGACCAAAATATGTAGATAAATGAAAAATTAGATGTTTCAATATTTATTTTGTTTCCTATTCTCAATGCTTCAAGTGAATAATAATTATCCAAATTGAAAGGCAGAAAAAAAAAGTTTCAATTCCACTGTTCTTAAAATTATGTGCATTCAGGTTACAGTAGCTTCTCAACATTTTTCAGAGATCGTATGTGGAAAATTCAAGATTTACCTTAGTATTAAATAATATTAAATTGATCCCATAGAGAAGCTTAACATAAGGGTGTGGAATGAGTCAGATATTGTACATAAAGCATTATGATTGCTTCATTATTATTCTCATGTTAGTGCTTACATTCGTTGTGATTATTTTAAAATAATAATAAGACATACTTAAGTTCTACAGAGGAGACAAGACATACAATATGTACCTAATACATAATATTGATAAATATTGTTATATCTTATACTAAGAAATTAGTGTCTTTAACAATATATTATGTGTATGTTAAGGTCTATTCTAAGATACACTCAACTCCATAAATTCTTCAATAGATTAGGAAGTACTAAGTAATATATTATTATGTAAACTGAATATAATGAAAAATGAAGCTTTCATTATGTGAATAATACATAAATCATAAAATTTATTTGTTGTTGCCTTGTATATATAATAATTTTAAAACAAGAGTTATGAAATATTTAGATTTTTCTAATTAATAGGAAGATGCACAGTGATTATCATCAGACAAGCCAATTAGCCCACCAAACATGGTGTGATTTGGCAGAAGCTTAGTGATTTTGTTCATTTGCTTACAATTCAAAAGATTGGTAATTTGTTTAAATATGTGATACATATGCAACAGATTATTAATAAACTAGAGTGAAACCAATGGAAATACTAACGTTCATTAACTAACTTTTCCTATAAGTCTTGCAATTGAAAGATAGATAAATTGTTCCTTTTCCTTTTGAACATCCTTTACAATAATAATAATATTAATAAATCTTTATTGCCAGAAACAGGTTAATGGCAAGCAATTGTCAGGTTATAACAGGGTATGTACAAAACTATCTTAATTACATAATTAAAATAAACAATCATCTTGATTCAACTCAAATAATTCAACACTATATATTCTGGTTTATTGTATAACAACTATTTTACAGTCCACAGTATTTTTGAGGTAGGAAGCTTTCTTATATTTAGGGGCAGCTAGCTGTATAGTTTCACTCCCAGCCTTTCAGGTCCGCAGTTGACCTCAGTGTGTGACTGGAGAGATTTTCCCACTGCTGAGTCTTCTGATGATGAAAATCTAATTGCCGACTTCGTGAACTCAAGAGTTTGAAGGACCCACTCAAGGCAGGCTACAAGGTGAAAACCAGGAACAGTAGCAATCTTCATTTGGAGAAAGAGTATCTGCAGGACGCACTCCTACCATATGCTAGAGAGCTCTTTTTTGAGCTATGAAGACCACCTGACTTCCTTTTGATATTTCCTACAGTCTCACTACATATAGGAGATGGCTGTAAAAACAGAGAGTGTAATAGGCTGTTCTAAAATCTTCTGGTGGCAGATGTCTCTCAGTCTTTGCAGTAGAAAATTAATTTCAGTCACTGCTGCTGTGTGAGAACTGCAAATCAGTTTTTGGTCCACTTCAGAACCCTAACAGTTGGTCGATGTGACTTCATTTTTCTTTGGGCAGAGTTGCTTTAGTGTAAACAAAATACACTTTGTTTTTTATCAGTTTAAAAGAAGCCAAATAACTTGTAACCGTGCTTGGAGGATGTCTAGTGATTCATTGGCAGTTTCCCTAGCTGCTTCTGCATTTGCTCCCTTTGTGGCAATTGTGTTATCCTCAAACTTAAGGAAACATTTGATACAAGATGTCTCCAAGGACATCTAGGATTTCTTTATGGGAATTATTTAGTAGTGTGTTGGTAGATCTTCCACACCGGAAACCTTGTTGGCCATTATCTAAAAGATTATAATGATCAAAAAAGTAGGTTACTCCACTTTTTAATACGTGTTCTGGTACTTTGGACATAATAGGCATATCTCCTAATTAAGTTTAAAATGTACTAAATTTCCATGATGTAGTACAAAGGTATATTTTGATAAGTCAAATATAAAATATAGCTAAACTGAAGATAAGGATGATAATGTAAGTTAATTTGATTATTACCATTCGACTTAGTGTAATACATCGTTCTTTCCAAAGTTACGTTCATAAAATTCCGTTTATTTTGATAAAAAAGTTAACTATTTGTAGCTATTATTAAAAATTCCTATTTATTATATAAGTGTTTTCGGAAGAAAATTAATCGTTGAATGATTCGCTTCAAAAATGGGATGGAATGCGGAATTTGGTATGGATTATACAATTGGAGCTAATATCAATTACTTGCTCGGGGAAGCAGAATATGGGATGATCAAATGTCAAAGTATTGCGGAGCAGTTTTTAATTTCAAACTCACTTAATTTTGATAAATGTTAATGAATCTCTTCATTGTCTCAAGACGGTGTGTATCTATGGAAATGCGGATAGCATCTTTTATAAAGATGTTACCACTAAGCAAAAGATAAAAAACTATATCTACGGTAAATCACCGAAAGTCAATTTAAAGCTGAGTTATTTTCATTCAGCAACAGAATTCACAGAAGAATCCGATATGTACAATTAAGCGTAAACTATTTAATCTATGTTGTTGCATAAATTATTACTATTATTTTATAACCGTAAATAGCAAGCGTGAGCTATTCATAAGTTTATGTTATAGAATATTATTACTCATAATGCATTGATTGTATGGACGCGAAGACCGGGATTAAGACTGCTGTTAAATCGATACGCTGACCAATGTCACTCTAATTTCGGAATGTGTCACACAAGGTGACTGTCCGCTTTCTCCCCGGTAGGCCCAGGCCCTCAATGTGCTGTAGAGCCAAAGAAGAAGAAGAATTGTAAATAATTAACACATTGTATTAATGGAAAAAATGTACACCTTGACTCATTTCACATTCTTGAAGGTAAGCTTCTCTACAGAATCTACGAAATATAACAGTATTATTAAAATTGTATTGTATTTATTAAATCTACAAATGGGCAGATGCCCGGTGGCAGATATATAGAACTTAAACAATAATTAATAAACTGGTCGTAAGGACCATATTTAACATATAGTTGAATGTATAATTATATTCAATATAAATAAATAAGTGTGGAATCATATTATTAGAAATGTTTTTTTTAAAAAAAGAATAGTATTGTTTTTGCCTGAAAAAAAAACAAAAAAACTGAAAATATATTTCACTGTAGTATATTTTTAGAGATTTCGCAGCACTGATCACTTCACTAACTGCACTACACTAAACTTAGATTGAGTTGAAATTTTCTTTCTGTTAGAGGAAGTTCCCCAAACACTCCTGCAGGCAGATTTTCCTGATATTCAAATAATTAAATGAAATAAATTAACGACCAGTTTCACAGCCTTTTTTAAAAGTTAAGATTAAATTCCGTTTCGCCACCACATTTGGGTCTTCTTCAGGTATAAAATTTTGGAGGCCAAGTTTGGATTTTTACACAATTGGCAATTTTTAGCAAAATACACTTTGTTTTTTCTCAGCTGAAAAGGAGTTAAATAGCTTGAAACTATGCTTGGAGGATATCTAGTGATTCATTGGCAGTTTCCCTTGTTGATTCTGCATTTGCCTCCTTTGTGCCAATTGTTGTGTCATCTGCCATTTGATACAAGATCTTTATCACCAAGGACATATAGGTTTTCTTCGTGGAAATTATTTAGTAGCGTCTTGGTAGACATGAAGAAGTACCAACTGCGGTGACGAAACGTCGTTTAATCTAATTTGAAAAATGTCTGTAAAACTGGTCATTAATTTGGTTAATCATATTAATATATATTTAACTTATTTTATCAATTTTTCTATATTTATTATTACTATCCATTAACATTTGAAATCATCATTTAAAACATCAATTTCGTACAATTTGATTTTTTCTAACTGCTGTAGGGAGGTTTCCTTTATTAAGAAATGCGTTATGAAATAAATGCAAAGCTTCAGTTATAAAACTTTGCCCGTCATAGGTTTGGCAGGAAGCCCAACAAAGAAAACTTTGTTCGCTTAGATTATTATTTTGCATAAAGATGGTTTTAAGCTAATACATAATGATAGTATGAACTAATGTTCTGAATTCTATGATATATCCATGACATATTTGACATATGAATTAAATGACGTGATAACGACGATTGGTTAAAATTATAATTCAAAAGCTTTCCTTTTTTTGTAAGGTAAAACGAAAAGCAGCTGACTGAAAAAATAGTGACATGAAGTACATAAAATTAAGTAAAAAAAAGTGTGTTAAAGCATTTCACTAAATAAATATTAGAATTAATAAGAAGATAATCATTTGCTACTTTACAATAGCTAAGTAAATTATTATAATTCTTCTTCTTGTGGCTCTATAGCCCATTGAGGGCCTGGACCTACCGGGTCGACTGCGGACTGTCATCTTGCAAGGACATTCCGAATAGGAGTGACACGAGGTCTTCGCGACTATTACGACACAATTATCCAAGCCAATATCAGAATTTGAACCCGGGACCCCTGGGTTCTGAGGCAGCGACGCTAGCCACTAGACCACAGGAGGTCGGCAAATTACTATAATTAGGCCTATGTAATTCACAGAGTAAAACGTGGTTTGGTGAATATGATTTTTTTTTGCGTGACTATGTGAATAGGATACGGTTTATAAAATAAAATCAGAGTCAATTAATTTTTATATATAGATTTTGATCTATGAAATATTTATTTATGATATAAGCTGTCTATTAACCATCCAATTTAGATCTAAATCGGAAAAAAATCATAATCCTCTACATTTTTAAAAAGTTTTATGGCTATGCTTCATTGAACTCATAACATAGTAAACACATTTAACGTCTGATTATTAAGTTAATATAAAATATAAAAAAAAAAAAAAAAAAAAAAAAAAAAAAAAAAAAAAAAAAAAAAAAAAAAAAAAAAAAAAAAAAAAAAAAAAAAAAAAAAAAAAAAAAAAAAAAAAAAAAAAAAAAAAAAAAAAAAAAAAAAAAAAAAAAAAAAAAAAAAAACAAAAAAAAAAAAAAAAAAAAAAAAAAAAAAAAAAAAAAAAAAAAAAAAAAAAAAAAAAAAAAAAAAAAAAAAAAAAAAAAAAAAAAAAAAAAAAAAAAAAAAAAAAAAAAACAAAAAAAAAAAAAAAAAAAAAAAAAAAAAAAAAAAAAAAAAAAAAAAAAAAAAAAAAAAAAAAAAAAAAAAAAAAAAAAAAAAAAAAAAAAAAAAAAAAAAAAAAAAAAAAAAAAAAAAAAAAAAAAAAAAAAAAAAAAAAAAAAAAAAAAAAAAAAAAAAAAAAAAAAAAAAAAAAAAAAAAAAAAAAAAAAAAAAAAAAAAAAAAAAAAAAAAAAAAAAAAAAAAAAAAAAAAAAAAAAAAAAAAAAAAAAAAAAAAAAAAAAAAAAAAAAAAAAAAAAAAAAAAAAAAAAAAAAAAAAAAAAAAAAAAAAAAAAAAAAAAAAAAAAAAAAAAAAAAAAAAAAAAAAAAAAAAAAAAAAAAAAAAAAAAAAAAAAAAAAAAAAAAAAAAAAAAAAAAAAAAAAAAAAAAAAAAAAAAAAAAAAAAAAAAAAAAAAAAAAAAAAAAAAAAAAAAAAAAAAAAAAAAAAAAAAAAAAAAAAAAAAAAAAAAAAAAAAAAAAAAAAAAAAAAAAAAAAAAAAAAAAAAAAAAAAAAAAAAAAAAAAAAAAAAAAAAAAAAAAAAAAAAAAAAAAAAAAAAAAAAAAAAAAAAAAAAAAAAAAAAAAAAAAAAAAAAAAAAAAAAAAAAAAAAAAAAAAAAAAAAAAAAAAAAAAAAAAAAAAAAAAAAAAAAAAAAAAAAAAAAAAAAAAAAAAAAAAAAAAAAAAAAAAAAAAAAAAAAAAAAAAAAAAAAAAAAAAAAAAAAAAAAAAAAAAAAAAAAAAAAAAAAAAAAAAAAAAAAAAAAAAAAAAAAAAAAAAAAAAAAAAAAAAAAAAAAAAAAAAAAAAAAAAAAAAACAAAAAAAAAAAAAAAAAAAAAAAAAAAAAAAAAACAAAAAAAAAAAAAAAAAAAAAAAAAAAAAAAAAAAAAAAAAAAAAAAAAAAAAAAAAAAAAAAAAAAAAAAAAAAAAAAAAAAAAAAAAAAAAAAAAAAAAAAAAAAAAAAAAAAAAAAAAAAAAAAAAAAAAAAAAAAAAAAAAAAAAAAAAAAAAAAAAAAAAAAAAAAAAAAAAAAAAAAAAAAAAAAAAAAAAAAAAAAAAAAAAAAAAAAAAAAAAAAAAAAAAAAAAAAAAAAAAAAAAAAAAAAAAAAAAAAAAAAAAAAAAAAAAAAAAAAAAAAAAAAAAAAAAAAAAAAAAAAAAAAAAAAAAAAAAAAAAAAAAAAAAAAAAAAAAAAAAAAAAAAAAAAAAAAAAAAAAAAAAAAAAAAAAAAAAAAAAAAAAAAAAAAAAAAAAAAAAAAAAAAAAAAAAAAAAAAAAAAAAAAAAAAAAAAAAAAAAAAAAAAAAAAAAAAAAAAAAAAAAAAAAAAAAAAAAAAAAAAAAAAAAAAAAAAAAAAAAAAAAAAAAAAAAAAAAAAAAAAAAAAAAAAAAAAAAAAAAAAAAAAAAAAAAAAAAAAAAAAAAAAAAAAAAAAAAAAAAAAAAAAAAAAAAAAAAAAAAAAAAAAAAAAAAAAAAAAAAAAAAAAACAAAAAAAAAAAAAAAAAAAAAAAAAAAAAAAAAAAAAAAAAAAAAAAAAAAAAAAAAAAAAAAAAAAAAAAAAAAAAAAAAAAAAAAAAAAAAAAAAAAAAAAAAAAACAAAAAAAAAAAAAAAAAAAAAAAAAAAAAAAAAAAAAAAAAAAAAAAAAAAAAAAAAAAAAAAAAAAAAAAAAAAAAAAAAAAAAAAAAAAAAAAAAAAAAAAAAAAAAAAAAAAAAAAAAAAAAAAAAAAAAAAAAAAAAAAAAAAAAAAAAAAAAAAAAAAAAAAAAAAAAAAAAAAAAAAAAAAAAAAAAAAAAAAAAAAAAAAAAAAAAAAAAAAAAAAAAAAAAAAAAAAAAAAAAAAAAAAAAAAAAAAAAAAAAAAAAAAAAAAAAAAAAAAAAAAAAAAAAAAAAAAAAAAAAAAAAAAAACAAAAAAAAAAAAAAAAAAAAAAAAAAAAAAAAAAAAAAAAAAAAAAAAAAAAAAAAAAAAAAAAAAAAAAAAAAAAAAAAAAAAAAAAAAAAAAAAAAAAAAAAAAAAAAAAAAAAAAAAAAAAAAAAAAAAAAAAAAAAAAAAAAAAAAAAAAAAAAAAAAAAAAAAAAAAAAAAAAAAAAAAAAAAAAAAAAAAAAAAAAAAAAAAAAAAAAAAAAAAAAAAAAAAAAAAAAAAAAAAAAAAAAAAAAAAAAAAAAAAAAAAAAAAAAAAAAAAAAAAAAAAAAAAAAAAAAAAAAAAAAAAAAAAAAAAAAAAAAAAAAAAAAAAAAAAAAAAAAAAAAAAAAAAAAAAAAAAAAAAAAAAAAAAAAAAAAAAAAAAAAAAAAAAAAAAAAAAAAAAAAAAAAAAAAAAAAAAAAAAAAAAAAAAAAAAAAAAAAAAAAAAAAAAAAAAAAAAAAAAAAAAAAAAAAAAAAAAAAAAAAAAAAAAAAAAAAAAAAAAAAAAAAAAAAAAAAAAAAAAAAAAAAAAAAAAAAAAAAAAAAAAAAAAAAAAAAAAAAAAAAAAAAAAAAAAAAAAAAAAAAAAAAAAAAAAAAAAAAAAAAAAAAAAAAAAAAAAAAAAAAAAAAAAAAAAAAAAAAAAAAAAAAAAAAAAAAAAAAAAAAAAAAAAAAAAAAAAAAAAAAAAAAAAAAAAAAAAAAAAAAAAAAAAAAAAAAAAAAAAAAAAAAAAAAAAAAAAAAAAAAAAAAAAAAAAAAAAAAAAAAAAAAAAAAAAAAAAAAAAAAAAAAAAAAAAAAAAAAAAAAAAAAAAAAAAAAAAAAAAAAAAAAAAAAAAAAAAAAAAAAAAAAAAAAAAAAAAAAAAAAAAAAAAAAAAAAAAAAAAAAAAAAAAAAAAAAAAAAAAAAAAAAAAAAAAAAAAAAACAAAAAAAAAAAAAAAAAAAAAAAAAAAAAAAAAAAAAAAAAAAAAAAAAAAAAAAAAAAAAAAAAAAAAAAAAAAAAAAAAAAAAAAAAAAAAAAAAAAAAAAAAAAAAAAAAAAAAAAAAAAAAAAAAAAAAAAAAAAAAAAAAAAAAAAAAAAAAAAAAAAAAAAAAAAAAAAAAAAAAAAAAAAAAAAAAAAAAAAAAAAAAAAAAAAAAAAAAAAAAAAAAAAAAAAAAAAAAAAAAAAAAAAAAAAAAAAAAAAAAAAAAAAAAAAAAAAAAAAAAAAAAAAAAAAAAAAAAAAAAAAAAAAAAAAAAAAAAAAAAAAAAAAAAAAAAAAAAAAAAAAAAAAAAAAAAAAAAAAAAAAAAAAAAAAACAAAAAAAAAAAAAAAAAAAAAAAAAAAAAAAAAAAAAAAAAAAAAAAAAAAAAAAAAAAAAAAAAAAAAAAAAAAAAAAAAAAAAAAAAAAAAAAAAAAAAAAAAAAAAAAAAAAAAAAAAAAAAAAAAAAAAAAAAAAAAAAAAAAAAAAAAAAAAAAAAAAAAAAAAAAAAAAAAAAAAAAAAAAAAAAAAAAAAAAAAAAAAAAAAAAAAAAAAAAAAAAAAAAAAAAAAAAAAAAAAAAAAAAAAAAAAAAAAAAAAAAAAAAAAAAAAAAAAAAAAAAAAAAAAAAAAAAAAAAAAAAAAAAAAAAAAAAAAAAAAAAAAAAAAAAAAAAAAAAAAAAAAAAAAAAAAAAAAAAAAAAAAAAAAAAAAAAAAAAAAAAAAAAAAAAAAAAAAAAAAAAAAAAAAAAAAAAAAAAAAAAAAAAAAAAAAAAAAAAAAAAAAAAAAAAAAAAAAAAAAAAAAAAAAAAAAAAAAAAAAAAAAAAAAAAAAAAAAAAAAAAAAAAAAAAAAAAAAAAAAAAAAAAAAAAAAAAAAAAAAAAAACAAAAAAAAAAAAAAAAAAAAAAAAAAAAAAAAAAAAAAAAAAAAAAAAAAAAAAAAAAAAAAAAAAAAAAAAAAAAAAAAAAAAAAAAAAAAAAAAAAAAAAAAAAAAAAAAAAAAAAAAAAAAAAAAAAAAAAAAAAAAAAAAAAAAAAAAAAAAAAAAAAAAAAAAAAAAAAAAAAAAAAAAAAAAAAAAAAAAAAAAAAAAAAAAAAAAAAAAAAAAAAAAAAAAAAAAAAAAAAAAAAAAAAAAAAAAAAAAAAAAAAAAAAAAAAAAAAAAAAAAAAAAAAAAAAAAAAAAAAAAAAAAAAAAAAAAAAAAAAAAAAAAAAAAAAAAAAAAAAAAAAAAAAAAAAAAAAAAAAAAAAAAAAAAAAAAAAAAAAAAAAAAAAAAAAAAAAAAAAAAAAAAAAAAAAAAAAAAAAAAAAAAAAAAAAAAAAAAAAAAAAAAAAAAAAAAAAAAAAAAAAAAAAAAAAAAAAAAAAAAAAAAAAAAAAAAAAAAAAAAAAAAAAAAAAAAAAAAAAAAAAAAAAAAAAAAAAAAAAAAAAAAAAAAAAAAAAAAAAAAAAAAAAAAAAAAAAAAAAAAAAAAAAAAAAAAAAAAAAAAAAAAAAAAAAAAAAAAAAAAAAAAAAAAAAAAAAAAAAAAAAAAAAAAAAAAAAAAAAAAAAAAAAAAAAAAAAAAAAAAAAAAAAAAAAAAAAAAAAAAAAAAAAAAAAAAAAAAAAAAAAAAAAAAAAAAAAAAAAAAAAAAAAAAAAAAAAAAAAAAAAAAAAAAAAAAAAAAAAAAAAAAAAAAAAAAAAAAAAAAAAAAAAAAAAAAAAAAAAAAAAAAAAAAAAAAAAAAAAAAAAAAAAAAAAAAAAAAAAAAAAAAAAAAAAAAAAAAAAAAAAAAAAAAAAAAAAAAAAAAAAAAAAAAAAAAAAAAAAAAAAAAAAAAAAAAAAAAAAAAAAAAAAAAAAAAAAAAAAAAAAAAAAAAAAAAAAAAAAAAAAAAAAAAAAAAAAAAAAAAAAAAAAAAAAAAAAAAAAAAAAAAAAAAAAAAAAAAAAAAAAAAAAAAAAAAAAAAAAAAAAAAAAAAAAAAAAAAAAAAAAAAAAAAAAAAAAAAAAAAAAAAAAAAAAAAAAAAAAAAAAAAAAAAAAAAAAAAAAAAAAAAAAAAAAAAAAAAAAAAAAAAAAAAAAAAAAAAAAAAAAAAAAAAAAAAAAAAAAAAAAAAAAAAAAAAAAAAAAAAAAAAAAAAAAAAAAAAAAAAAAAAAAAAAAAAAAAAAAAAAAAAAAAAAAAAAAAAAAAAAAAAAAAAAAAAAAAAAAAAAAAAAAAAAAAAAAAAAAAAAAAAAAAAAAAAAAAAAAAAAAAAAAAAAAAAAAAAAAAAAAAAAAAAAAAACAAAAAAAAAAAAAAAAAAAAAAAAAAAAAAAAAAAAAAAAAAAAAAAAAAAAAAAAAAAAAAAAAAAAAAAAAAAAAAAAAAAAAAAAAAAAAAAAAAAAAAAAAAAAAAAAAAAAAAAAAAAAAAAAAAAAAAAAAAAAAAAAAAAAAAAAAAAAAAAAAAAAAAAAAAAAAAAAAAAAAAAAAAAAAAAAAAAAAAAAAAAAAAAAAAAAAAAAAAAAAAAAAAAAAAAAAAAAAAAAAAAAAAAAAAAAAAAAAAAAAAAAAAAAAAAAAAAAAAAAAAAAAAAAAAAAAAAAAAAAAAAAAAAAAAAAAAAAAAAAAAAAAAAAAAAAAAAAAAAAAAAAAAAAAAAAAAAAAAAAAAAAAAAAAAAAAAAAAAAAAAAAAAAAAAAAAAAAAAAAAAAAAAAAAAAAAAAAAAAAAAAAAAAAAAAAAAAAAAAAAAAAAAAAAAAAAAAAAAAAAAAAAAAAAAAAAAAAAAAAAAAAAAAAAAAAAAAAAAAAAAAAAAAAAAAAAAAAAAAAAAAAAAAAAAAAAAAAAAAAAAAAAAAAAAAAAAAAAAAAAAAAAAAAAAAAAAAAAAAAAAAAAAAAAAAAAAAAAAAAAAAAAAAAAAAAAAAAAAAAAAAAAAAAAAAAAAAAAAAAAAAAAAAAAAAAAAAAAAAAAAAAAAAAAAAAAAAAAAAAAAAAAAAAAAAAAAAAAAAAAAAAAAAAAAAAAAAAAAAAAAAAAAAAAAAAAAAAAAAAAAAAAAAAAAAAAAAAAAAAAAAAAAAAAAAAAAAAAAAAAAAAAAAAAAAAAAAAAAAAAAAAAAAAAAAAAAAAAAAAAAAAAAAAAAAAAAAAAAAAAAAAAAAAAAAAAAAAAAAAAAAAAAAAAAAAAAAAAAAAAAAAAAAAAAAAAAAAAAAAAAAAAAAAAAAAAAAAAAAAAAAAAAAAAAAAAAAAAAAAAAAAAAAAAAAAAAAAAAAAAAAAAAAAAAAAAAAAAAAAAAAAAAAAAAAAAAAAAAAAAAAAAAAAAAAAAAAAAAAAAAAAAAAAAAAAAAAAAAAAAAAAAAAAAAAAAAAAAAAAAAAAAAAAAAAAAAAAAAAAAAAAAAAAAAAAAAAAAAAAAAAAAAAAAAAAAAAAAAAAAAAAAAAAAAACAAAAAAAAAAAAAAAAAAAAAAAAAAAAAAAAAAAAAAAAAAAAAAAAAAAAAAAAAAAAAAAAAAAAAAAAAAAAAAAAAAAAAAAAAAAAAAAAAAAAAAAAAAAAAAAAAAAAAAAAAAAAAAAAAAAAAAAAAAAAAAAACAAAAAAAAAAAAAAAAAAAAAAAAAAAAAAAAAAAAAAAAAAAAAAAAAAAAAAAAAAAAAAAAAAAAAAAAAAAAAAAAAAAAAAAAAAAAAAAAAAAAAAAAAAAAAAAAAAACAAAAAAAAAAAAAAAAAAAAAAAAAAAAAAAAAAAAAAAAAAAAAAAAAAAAAAAAAAAAAAAAAAAAAAAAAAAAAAAAAAAAAAAAAAAAAAAAAAAAAAAAAAAAAAAAAAAAAAAAAAAAAAAAAAAAAAAAAAAAAAAAAAAAAAAAAAAAAAAAAAAAAAAAAAAAAAAAAAAAAAAAAAAAAAAAAAAAAAAAAAAAAAAAAAAAAAAAAAAAAAAAAAAAAAAAAAAAAAAAAAAAAAAAAAAAAAAAAAAAAAAAAAAAAAAAAAAAAAAAAAAAAAAAAAAAAAAAAAAAAAAAAAAAAAAAAAAAAAAAAAAAAAAAAAAAAAAAAAAAAAAAAAAAAAAAAAAAAAAAAAAAAAAAAAAAAAAAAAAAAAAAAAAAAAAAAAAAAAAAAAAAAAAAAAAAAAAAAAAAAAAAAAAAAAAAAAAAAAAAAAAAAAAAAAAAAAAAAAAAAAAAAAAAAAAAAAAAAAAAAAAAAAAAAAAAAAAAAAAAAAAAAAAAAAAAAAAAAAAAAAAAAAAAAAAAAAAAAAAAAAAAAAAAAAAAAAAAAAAAAAAAAAAAAAAAAAAAAAAAAAAAAAAAAAAAAAAAAAACAAAAAAAAAAAAAAAAAAAAAAAAAAAAAAAAAAAAAAAAAAAAAAAAAAAAAAAAAAAAAAAAAAAAAAAAAAAAAAAAAAAAAAAAAAAAAAAAAAAAAAAAAAAAAAAAAAAAAAAAAAAAAAAAAAAAAAAAAAAAAAAAAAAAAAAAAAAAAAAAAAAAAAAAAAAAAAAAAAAAAAAAAAAAAAAAAAAAAAAAAAAAAAAAAAAAAAAAAAAAAAAAAAAAAAAAAAAAAAAAAAAAAAAAAAAAAAAAAAAAAAAAAAAAAAAAAAAAAAAAAAAAAAAAAAAAAAAAAAAAAAAAAAAAAAAAAAAAAAAAAAAAAAAAAAAAAAAAAAAAAAAAAAAAAAAAAAAAAAAAAAAAAAAAAAAAAAAAAAAAAAAAAAAAAAAAAAAAAAAAAAAAAAAAAAAAAAAAAAAAAAAAAAAAAAAAAAAAAAAAAAAAAAAAAAAAAAAAAAAAAAAAAAAAAAAAAAAAAAAAAAAAAAAAAAAAAAAAAAAAAAAAAAAAAAAAAAAAAAAAAAAAAAAAAAAAAAAAAAAAAAAAAAAAAAAAAAAAAAAAAAAAAAAAAAAAAAAAAAAAAAAAAAAAAAAAAAAAAAAAAAAAAAAAAAAAAAAAAAAAAAAAAAAAAAAAAAAAAAAAAAAAAAAAAAAAAAAAAAAAAAAAAAAAAAAAAAAAAAAAAAAAAAAAAAAAAAAAAAAAAAAAAAAAAAAAAAAAAAAAAAAAAAAAAAAAAAAAAAAAAAAAAAAAAAAAAAAAAAAAAAAAAAAAAAAAAAAAAAAAAAAAAAAAAAAAAAAAAAAAAAAAAAAAAAAAAAAAAAAAAAAAAAAAAAAAAAAAAAAAAAAAAAAAAAAAAAAAAAAAAAAAAAAAAAAAAAAAAAAAAAAAAAAAAAAAAAAAAAAAAAAAAAAAAAAAAAAAAAAAAAAAAAAAAAAAAAAACAAAAAAAAAAAAAAAAAAAAAAAAAAAAAAAAAAAAAAAAAAAAAAAAAAAAAAAAAAAAAAAAAAAAAAAAAAAAAAAAAAAAAAAAAAAAAAAAAAAAAAAAAAAAAAAAAAAAAAAAAAAAAAAAAAAAAAAAAAAAAAAAAAAAAAAAAAAAAAAAAAAAAAAAAAAAAAAAAAAAAAAAAAAAAAAAAAAAAAAAAAAAAAAAAAAAAAAAAAAAAAAAAAAAAAAAAAAAAAAAAAAAAAAAAAAAAAAAAAAAAAAAAAAAAAAAAAAAAAAAAAAAAAAAAAAAAAAAAAAAAAAAAAAAAAAAAAAAAAAAAAAAAAAAAAAAAAAAAAAAAAAAAAAAAAAAAAAAAAAAAAAAAAAAAAAAAAAAAAAAAAAAAAAAAAAAAAAAAAAAAAAAAAAAAAAAAAAAAAAAAAAAAAAAAAAAAAAAAAAAAAAAAAAAAAAAAAAAAAAAAAAAAAAAAAAAAAAAAAAAAAAAAAAAAAAAAAAAAAAAAAAAAAAAAAAAAAAAAAAAAAAAAAAAAAAAAAAAAAAAAAAAAAAAAAAAAAAAAAAAAAAAAAAAAAAAAAAAAAAAAAAAAAAAAAAAAAAAAAAAAAAAAAAAAAAAAAAAAAAAAAAAAAAAAAAAAAAAAAAAAAAAAAAAAAAAAAAAAAAAAAAAAAAAAAAAAAAAAAAAAAAAAAAAAAAAAAAAAAAAAAAAAAAAAAAAAAAAAAAAAAAAAAAAAAAAAAAAAAAAAAAAAAAAAAAAAAAAAAAAAAAAAAAAAAAAAAAAAAAAAAAAAAAAAAAAAAAAAAAAAAAAAAAAAAAAAAAAAAAAAAAAAAAAAAAAAAAAAAAAAAAAAAAAAAAAAAAAAAAAAAAAAAAAAAAAAAAAAAAAAAAAAAAAAAAAAAAAAAAAAAAAAAAAAAAAAAAAAAAAAAAAAAAAAAAAAAAAAAAAAAAAAAAAAAAAAAAAAAAAAAAAAAAAAAAAAAAAAAAAAAAAAAAAAAAAAAAAAAAAAAAAAAAAAAAAAAAAAAAAAAAAAAAAAAAAAAAAAAAAAAAAAAAAAAAAAAAAAAAAAAAAAAAAAAAAAAAAAAAAAAAAAAAAAAAAAAAAAAAAAAAAAAAAAAAAAAAAAAAAAAAAAAAAAAAAAAAAAAAAAAAAAAAAAAAAAAAAAAAAAAAAAAAAAAAAAAAAAAAAAAAAAAAAAAAAAAAAAAAAAAAAAAAAAAAAAAAAAAAAAAAAAAAAAAAAAAAAAAAAAAAAAAAAAAAAAAAAAAAAAATCTGATATTAAGATAATTATAATAAAAGGTTTGGGTTTATTAATATCATGTCACTGTGCCAAAGTTAGGGATTCAAATCGGGAAAGGATTGCTTTAGAGATATGCTAAGCGCACTGAAGTTCAGGGTAGATTTAAGTCTTCAGAAGAGAAGTAGTGGGAGCGACAGATTCAATTGGATGATTCCAGAGACATTGAAGTTGATATTTTTATATAAATATGAAAAGTGTTACATAACGTTTTATTTTGAGTGTTACTGAAGTATGTAGGCTGATGAAAGAGATTTAATGAAAATATTGCGCCTTGATCTCGTTTTAAAGCACACCAATTCACGCTTTCTGAATGATAAATGAAAAGTGACCGAGTTATTTTCTGACCTTTCCAAAGCATTTGATTTAGTAATCACAAAAAACTATTAAATAAATTCAATTACAACCTTTTTAATCTTCTCTTTTCGATCCTAAGCAAATAATTTCCTTAGACTGCAACTATAGTAAAATCTACGTCTCTGACTGGAAATCAATAACTTGTAAACTCCTACAAGGATCGAATTTGAAGTCGTTGCTTTTTCTTTACGTAAATAAGCTTCAAGATTAAATTAACCAGCGGCCAGTGGCCAGTACATGATCCATCATGGACTCTCCCGCCTTTCCACTGCACACTTTGCTTGTTCATATCGGCGCTCTTTGACGTGAGCAGGAAAACCGCTCCCAGAGTCAACTTTGGCCAACTCCATTTCCAACCTTCGCCAGTATTGACTAATATAAGCCGACTCCCGTCTACGCCATGGATATAGACTGCATTGGCCCAGCTTGGGCAAAGTTGTAGAGGAGCCTTCAAGTTGAAGGAACTCTCCGAACTCAGCTCTCTCTCTCATACTTTCAACGAGTTGATTAATCGGCAAAGGAACATGTACTATGCATATTTTTATTATAATATATGCCAACGGTTTAAGAATTAGGGACATTATTATCGATTTTCAAAAATGGGCTTACATTGCTTCTCACTTTACGAAAGTCGTTACACTGTGTAGGGATAAAACTATATGATGGTCCTCTCCAAACGATTAAGAAAATTAGTAATCAGAACCTATTTGTAAAATAATGGAAAACTTTTCTCATTAATGGCGCTTATTATTCGGGCTATGAATTTTTAAATCTGTTTAAACACCTAAAACATAGTTATATAATGGGCCATTCCATGTGAAATGGTCTGGGGGTCCCCGCTCGACCATCTCCAATTTCAATGAAATTTTGTGTGAACGTTGAAAAATGTCGCCAATGAACATTGATAAAGTTTAACGTTCTCTATTTCAGTACTTACAGAAATATAGTCATTTTTATGACCTCGTACAGTAAACTTTTACCATACGACTCGGAAATTTCAGCAGGGCACGTTATTTCATCGCCGACGTTTAAGGCCTTAAAATTGAGGACAAAAGTACATTTCTGTGGCAATCATATATCTATATACATTGAATTGACATGAAAACCTCACAGGTTTTGCTAGTTTTTCTAATATTCTCATCTGCTGCTCCAGCGGCTGTTATTTTTTTTGCATATCACTTTCTGCTCTCGTTCAATTTTTTGTTTAATGTAGTCAGTTTTATGGCTACTGCTCAACTTTTGAAATTTGAATGGGGAACTCCCTAAGTCAGTCAAACTCCTATTGAAAATGTCCGAAATGTCCATATAATTCTCTGGTGATGAAGACTGATGTGCCTTGGCCACAGAAATTAATTCAGATTTGCACTTGGAACAAATTTTTTGACTTGGTTTCACATTTGTTTTTCTCAAAAGACTTTCAACAGCCCATGCCTAACTGTGCGCTTTGTTTTATTAAATGGGATGACTTTTGCCTCTGATCGTCGAGTGAGTAGTATTTTTACACTGGCTGACAAACTGTACACATAACGCAGCCCAATTTTCTTGGAATAGAGACGAACATGACAAGTTGATGATAACTTTTCTCCAACAATGCAACAATGCAATTTGGAAAGTAGAAATAATGCCAATTGACTTAATGCATTCGATTTCACGGATTAAAGGCACTGAAAAATTTGAGAAAAAGAAGCTTTAATTTCATATTACAGAATAATATGCTTTAAAAAGATGTTGTATGGTTATGCTATTAGTGTAGGAGTACATTCCTAAAGCTAGTGAAAAGTGGGTAAGAAGAATTTAAACTCCAACAGAAATAGAAGGGAAATGTACGCGAAGGCAAAATTAAGTATAGCATGTAATGAAAAATTAATAATTTGTCATCTTTCCGAGATCTTATATACCTGCGATGAAACATGAATCCTTATTTTTTAGTAATTTAAATCAAAATTAAAAAAACTACCTGAATACATGAATACAACATTATAATGCAAAGTTATCAAGTTTGTCCCCAATTTCAAGCCCTTATACGCCTGCGATGAAAGATCACGTCTACTTTTTTAAGATGTTTAAAACATGCTCTTACAAATAAAATTTACTCAAAATAGTTTCAATAAGATAGGTTTTCATAAAAGTAGGCTATATATATACATAATTTTTGGCGTTTTTGCAAAAATCGTCAACTTTACACTCAATTTGTAAAGCACTGGAGAGCAGAAGATATATGAAATTTTACACTCGAAGACCTTGTGAAGATAGTTTATAGAGTGAAAAGTTTCAGAGTTTTTGTACCTTTACTTCCAGAGATATAGAAAACCAAACTTATAATTTTTTTTCACACTTTTTTGGCAGAATTTGCTTCAATTGATCTAAACAAAATTACTCATCAAAGAATTTTTGATATTTACGTTTAAAGGTACACATAACGTTGTACTAGATAGTCAAGTTTCGTTATTTACAATAATATACTGCCAGAGATCTTACATCTCAAAGTTGCTGAAATTTCATAGTCATAGCGTAAAAGATTCATACATAGAGTTAAACAAAATACAATATCTCCACAAATATTAAATATTAGACTGTGAAAGTTTACCAATGTACTTGGGGGATATGTATGAATGTTCACACAAAATTTCATCAAAATCCATGATGGTCAAGCGGGGCACTTTCCTGAAATCAGACCACTTGACACGGAATGACCCTAATACTTATTGGACCCATTTATAGTGCTGCATAATCGAATATAAAAATAATAGTCGCTGTTTGTTTGGATGCCATCTGTTACTGCACAATACCCTTTCTTTCTGTTTTTACGTTATTAAATGTCACCTGAAAATAAATTCAGCCTGTCAGAAAATTAAAAATGTGGAAATTGAGAGTAAAACCTTATAATTCGCAGTTGGTTTTAAACAGGTCCCGCTTTCACAGGTTTGCAGCAATAGATGGAGTGAAAATACTCTCCCCCTCTCTCATTCTGTCAGAAGTACGTTTATAATAACACAGTAAGTGGGGTGAATGGTATAGGAACGCCTAATAGGACTTTTAACTCGCAGTTGGTTTTTACGCCATCTTTCGCGCGGCTGTTCAATTGATTCATAAATATATCCATTAAAATCTTCCGAAACCTGCAAGACATCGAAATGAAACATACACGAAAATTTAAATTAAAATTCGTGTTTCAATACCTGAAATTTTCATTGAAGTCCGTTAAGCCGTTTCGGAGGATAGATCAAGAGTATAAACAACTCGTATCCACTTTTTGGAGATTTCGACGCGCGAAAACAACTAAACCTTCCCGTATAATTAATAATTATATTATATTAATATCATAATATCACTATCAAAATCAATTAAGCACGAATATTTAAGTAATTTTTTTTAAACCCTCAAATTTTTATTGAAATCCGTTGAGCCGTTTCGGAGCCTATTCGAGACAAACATAGACATTCAGATAGACAGACACTTCAATTTTATTTATTGGTATAGATTATGACCGGACGGGGGCTCGTACCCCGGACCTCCCGCCCGCTAGTCACTGCTAGTCGAATCGCAGATATCCCTCCATCCCTTTTATACCCGAAGCACAGGCTCATCTACAATTTACTTTATCAAATTTTTCACAAAATAATTTATAGGACCCTATCTGCTATTTCTATTGCTATTGTATAGTTGTTGAGAGTCGCTATCCAGCAGATGACTCAGCTGTTTTCGCTGTCAAGAGGGTATTAAACGCTCGATCTATGCTACTCACGTCTATGAGCATGATCGTTTTCTTGATCTTGTCATTGACATCCAACTAATTTTCTGGCTATTAAAAAGTGACTTAAAATATCACCTTTGCATATTGTAATACGAGTCACCTTGCTGTGTGGTGTCAGTATCTGGCTCATTATTTCTCATAAAGTCGTTTCTTAACTCTTTCTAGGCTCTCTTTGCTATTGTATTTCTGTTGTTCTCTAATCTCTATTTTATTTTGTCTATTTTATTTTATCTAATTCTTACCATTATGAAGTGGTTGAGGTGATGCTGACTTGGGGCCATCTGGCGAGTGCGCCGTGGAATTTCCAGAATCGACGTCTGTGCTGTGAAACCGATCTGAATCTGGTGAGCTGTCTTCGTCTGTAAACATAAAAGCTTCATTGATATGGAAAAATGTAGTGAAAATTACTTATTTTAATGTACATATGGTAAATATGAAAGTCCTTCATTCAATACTTTAGTTTCATTTTCTCTGCCCACAAACTTCGTTGGACAAGTTGCACCGATGCTATCTTTCTTAATCCGATTCATTTTCCCGTTGACTCATTTTATCTTTGCGCTAGTAGTAATTAATAATATATAATAAACTGCAGCCATTAATGGAGAAATAAATTGAGCAATATCAGTGTGCGTTCAAAGTGAGTAAATCTACAATAGATCAGATTTTCAATCTAAAGCAGATCCTGGAGAAAACGAATCAGCACCCACCATTTGTTTGTAGACTTTTAGGCAGCATATGATAGTATAAATAAGAAACAGCTAATACTGGCGATGATAGAGCTCGAACTCCAATCAAAGTTGGTACGTTTGGTAAGGATGGCCTTAGAGGGGGTGAAATGCAAAGTAAAGATTGTGAAACAAGTTTGAATGCAACACTGGATTGCGACAAGGAGATGCATTGTTTTGTCTCTTATTCAATAAAGCAATGGAGAAAGTGGTTAGAGATTCTGAGATTTTGAGATAACTATCTTATTAGGCTATGCAGTTGATGAGGACATAACTAGTAGGTCCTTTCGGGCACTGAAAGAAGCCTTTCTCGCACTTGAAGCTCACGCTTTTTTAACGAAAAAAAGACAAAATACAAGACGTCAGATAGAAATTATGCTAAAGAAAAGGAGGTTCAAATAGGAGAGTACACATTCGAAGGAGTTGATCGATTCAAATATTTGGGGGCAATATTACAATGATGATACAACGTATGAAATAAAGCACAGAATAAATATGGCCAATAAATGTTCCTACGGGGTCTTAAAGAGAACAAAAAGCCAAATGCTGTCTAGATCGGTGATGATCCTGCTATATAAGACCCTCATAAGGTCCGTCTTGACATATGCATGTGAAACATGGACCACTGGGAAAAGCGATGAACACATCTTACAGTGCTTTGAAAGAAAAATATTGAGATATGTGATAACGGGGTCTGGTGGAAACGTTATAACCAGGAATTCTATGCCCTATTTAAAGATAAGCAAATTGGAAGATTCATTAAGATAAATAGATGGGCAGTGCACGTGAGGAGAGAAGAGGAATCTAAAATATGTAAGAGGGTATGGTCCATACAGCCAGAGGGTAGCAGGGGGAGAGGAAGACCAAGACTTCGATGGAGGAATGCGATGGATAGAGATTCTAGAGAGTTGGGACTGAGAAACTGGTGGAAGGAGGCACTGGATCGTAATAATTGGAGAAGGCTCCTTGCTGAGGCGAAGACTCAAAAATGAGGTGGCGTGCCAATGATGATAATGATGAGCAGTAATTAATGAGAAACACTTATTTTTCCTCTTAGGAGTGATATGCTTTTAAAGGCGCGTTGCCTGTTTCTGGAACACCCTCATGTAGCCTGTTACCCCAATAGCCCGACGTACTTATGAAGATTTTCAAGTTTTCCCTGCATCTCTTTTAGTTGATTCACCGGGTAGGATCCTTAAACTATAGCCCAGACGCCATAGTAAACCCTTGGCTACCTTGCTCTACCTTCCACAACTCCCCTTATCAATTTCCTTCCTATGCTATAAAAGGAGAGTTCCCTGATTCAGGCTCACCCACATGTATACTGTTACCCAAAAAAAAGGAGTGGGTAGAATATATTCGCGTGATAATAAGCGAACGAAGTCAGTGTGGCTGATCTGACTCTTTAGTATACTGAATAATATCAATAATTATAAAACCAAGTAAAATAGTTTTTAGTTTTTTTACTTTTCATTAATTGGTTGTCAGGTAGATAAAATATACTCAGTTATTTTCACAATTTACTTTATTGCACGTCATATTATAAATAAAACGTGAACTTTCGGCCTAGTTAGCGGCCTTCATCTGTAAAATTTACACAGTCAAGTTACAAACCGGACGTGCAATAAATAAAACTGTGAAAATAGCTGAGGACATTTTATCTGCTTGACACCCTTTTAATTAACAAAGTCCTATTGTTGTACAATATTGATTTTCATTAATTATATACCAGGAGCTTTCGACTCGATCGCAGCTATTCAGTTTGAAATTACAAACAACGAATAATAAAACGGGAGTCACTGTTCTGTGTATGTCATCACAATACTATCATTTGACTATTGTGAAAAGTTTGTGTATTGATTTATCGGGTATTTCAACAAAAACGGAAAATAAAATAATATATTATGTTAGTAGTTTGTGAGGACACTGTACGCTAGTATTGTAAAATATACAATAAATCATTTATAAAAGACATGTACTGCGTTTAAAAAGACAATATTAATATAATGATTTGATATTAAAACATAATTCTCCCATACATTTAAAAATTGATAAGCAATGTAATAGAACTGGAATTTGATATAAAAGTCAAATGTCCATGTTGAATAATTAAGAAACTATAAACAACACGGTTCTATAATTTGTAAGCAATACGCACAGGAATCGTGAAGATTTTGTGACAGCAAACGATTTTAAGAAGGTACAGATAAAAGTACTATTTTATTTATAAGCATATAAAATTTTGTGGAACTAATGTGTGGAGCAGTTTAAACCAACCTCTGAGATAACTGTGACACTTTAGGAATAGAAGAGGTCTTGTGTGAGCTCCAATAGCAAACTTGAGGGATTCCGGCGCCGAATCTCTTCCGTCTATGACTTCCCCCAGCTCATCGGCGAGCGAAGGCTGCACCATTGCCATCACGGCAGCTGAAAAGTAAAACAATTTTTCATCATCCTAGAAAAAATTAGATTTTTTCCTAATTTGATATTGGCATAGTGTTACTAAAACAATGGAACGCAGGCATTACATTCTGTAGTAAGCCGCACGTAGTGGATATTAGATATTAAGTCATTATTCAATAGATATGTACTAGACGTTAAGATATTAGCGATTTAGTATTTATTAAAATAGATAGATTCATTTTTAAGTATCTGGCTGACCGCATGGAAAGTACTTTGCTTGTTCCATTTTACGCGGGAATGGGAAAACAACATGAGAACATGGGTCTGAGGCGTTTAGCGGGGTAATTTTGAATTTTTCCAGGACAAAGACGTGAGAAATCGTGCGAATACCTGGAAGGACGAGCTCCTGCATAAATTATTTCTCCCCGCTAAGGGGCAATTGGCGAAGATTGACCAAATTCGCGGGCAATTGGGGGCGTGTTCTTCCTAAAATTAAAAATTATGATTGGTGGTCAACTTGGGAAGAGGAAATGATGTGGTGACAAAAAAGGTGGCGAAAGAACATTTGGTGTGAAGAACGAGAGAACACACAATACGAGCTGACAAATCGAGGAGAGAAGAATTTTGGACAGTAAGTCCAGAGCCTGCATTTATTCTCCTGGGCAGTAGAAGTTGCTGTCAGGAGATTAGAGGTGGAAGCCAGCCATCCACCTCCACTACGTGGCGTGGAAACAGTCCATGGACAATCAGTTACCGATTCTAGCGATTCCAACTCAGAGGCCGTCAGCGAACGACCGCACCGGGGGTCCTGGCTTCATCGTCTTCATCCACCATCACCATACGAGCATCCGAGACGGACCAGCCAACAACTCAGCCCATAATAATATTAAATTTAACGGCGCAATATGTTCGCTTTATTTAAGTTTCGACATGTAATTTGGTGTAAATTTCCTAACCACCACGGTCAACCTGAAAGTTCATGCGGCTAGTCGAAGCAAGTTCAAAATGAGGATAGAAAATTTTGTAAACAGAATGATTGTAAATAATTTTAATACACATTGTAAAATAGTTTGTGTACATGAAATTTGATAATATATTTATGATAAAAATTAACAATATTTTAATATTTTCAATAAGTTGAATACTAATCTAATGTGGTGTACTATTGTAATGTTTAATTGCCAACCAGCACTTCTATATTCAACCACCACAATTCTTGATCTTTTCAAGATCTGTCAACAACAGTCCTTTCAATTATATAATGTGACAATGAATATCATAAGTATTATCAGTAGAATATTAGATGAGTGCATTGCGATGGAATAAATTACCTCTTTATAAAATAACTTGCTGGGAACCCACCGTTGCCCGGAAATTTTTTCTGTTATCCCGCTACGGTAATCTCTTTGTCAATGATTCAATCATGAAGTAGACCGTCACATTTTTTTTGAAAATTTACCTTTTCATGCCCCCTACCATATGAGATAAGATTCAGTATCCTAATCCAGCCAAGAAATCTTAAACAAGTTTAGGAACTTAAAAAAAATTAATTCCTGAGTTCTTTAAAATAGGTGAAAATACTCATGATACCCTAAAGGTGTGTACTTGAAAGACTGAAAAATACTCATATGTCTTAATGAAGTTAAAAATATTCCCGGAACAGTAATAGAGCTCAGAATACTCACTCAAATCTCGGCTGTTATCGCATTCTTTTTATATAACATACTTCAGCCTTTTCAAGCTCTCCAACACCCTAGGTCAAAATTACTACAGATGATGATTTTTTAAAATCAGAATTTAACCAATAACCCCAGGATTCGACATGATGCTGGATTATTTTTGTATAATTTTATGTAACTCCCCTCCACCATCCTATAGGCTCTTCCTTCCCATGGTTAATGAGGTTTTAATTATAAACAAACAATATCGGGTAAAACACTATGAACCTCGCTGATCCCGAAAAATATTTATTCCACGAAAATATCTTTAAAATTGCTGTCGTCTCCATCCCTGACACCAGGGGTGATAGTCGTGTTTTACCACAATAGTGCTTATTTCTGGGTTATAAGAAACACATATGATAAATTTGTTCAAAATTTCTTCTCGCGTTTAGATTTGTACGCGGAACTTCCATATCCACATATATACAAAAATTGGCAATTTTTTAAAGTGTAAATTACTTGAATTATGTATAAGAAAAAATTTAACTTGCATATATATTAAAAAATTATAAAACAATATATATACATATAAATCTTAATTAATTAAAGACAGTTATAAAAAAATTCAGTATAGAAAAATTGTTTACTATTATAGACAAGTAACATAATTAAAATCTATGAGAAGAAAGTGAAAATTGAATAATACTTTAAGTAATATGCGGTGGTGACTTACACTTCTTGTTCTTGGGAATCTCTGGGAGGCGTCGCCTCCGCCTCTCCGGCCTGAGTTCTGGCCATGGGGCGGCGTCGGGGGCCGGAGACGCCAGACGCCGGGTGACTGCAGCGGAGGCGTCTTCGCTGGCAGCGTGGCAGCTCTGAGCGCTGCTTGCGTCATCTTCGGGGTCGCTCTTCGAAGACGTCGAATCTTCATCAACGGTCACGTCATGAACCAATCTGACAACCAACCCACAATACCAATTAAAAACTTAAATTTGTTTCAATTGGGTTGTACGGATAAACGTCAACTTATTTGAATAAAATTTTGCGGTATAATACAGTAAATATATTCAAATATATGCAAGGGGTTCTTAGATATGATGTTTGGTTTCAAGCGGCTTCAGAAGAATAGCTTTAAGCGCATGTATATGTTTTTTTCTGGAACATTAGTATTTCACCCGCATCCATTCAGATCGAACACGGCAGAAAATACCATGTTAAAAATACTAACAAATATAATACGTTGCAAACTCTACACTGTTCTGTGAAATTGAATTAATTAAAGAATTCGAATACTGGAAATAATTATAAATAGGCCATTTCTTCGAAAGAAGTTTACGTTTAAATATAAGTCAAAAACGCGTCAGTCGGAAGGACGTGAGACAAGTACCCAATATCCTGACTTACCTGTAGCACATTTGCTAGGGATTGCCCTGCATATCTTTCAGATGAATCGCCGGGGAGGATCCTTTAGCTAAAGCCCGGGAGCCCTACTCAACTATTGGCTGCCTTCTTCTCCATTCTGCATCGCCTTTTTTCAATTCCCTACCTATGCTATTAAAGGGGAGTTGCGAGTTTCTGGATCACCCTCATGTAGACTGTCAACCCAGCAAACAGGGCTTTTTGAGTCCGCTCAAGTCCTTATCCATCGAGACAGTACAACGTGACATAAATTATCAATTACAGAACATCCTGCTTTTCATAATGGACTCAACTAGGAAACGATAACTGGTGTCCCTATGAATGATTTATCCTTCTCAAAAAAACTAATTTCTGACGAAAAGGCCCGTCACTCAGCCAGAATTTTATAGTTTATTTATTTCTTTAAGAGTCTACATGAGGTTGATCCTGAAACAGGCAACTCTCCTTTAATATCATGGGAAGAAAATTGAAAAGGGGGGATGTGGAAGATAGAGTACGGTAGCCAAGAGTTGAATAGGGCCTCCTGGCTATAACTTTAAGGATCCTATCCGGGATGCAGGGAAAACCCTAGAAAACCTGAATCTGGTAGGTTGGGCATTGGGTATTATTCTCAAGGCCTTCCGAATGACGGGAGACGAGTTTGCTGTGGGGTCTCCGCATTCCAACCTCCGTGTCTCCACCAGTTTTAGGATCCAATGAGATCAAAAGACAACTTATAGCCTCATGCCCGTGTTGTACTAATAAACCTCCTAAATAGGTGAAGGTGTCTCGGCATGTGAGAATTTTGAATAAAAAACCAGAGATTACGGGGCATTCCCG
The DNA here is from genome assembly GCA_034510155.1 of Eucriotettix oculatus. Taxonomy (NCBI): domain Eukaryota; kingdom Metazoa; phylum Arthropoda; class Insecta; order Orthoptera; family Tetrigidae; genus Eucriotettix; species Eucriotettix oculatus. The sequence continues at coordinate 141,963,787 of CM067376.1, read as the reverse complement.
ACATAGTCAGGTGAGCCCGAAGTCACTCTGGGGGGAAATACCTGCGAGAGAAAACCCCCACAGGCAATCATTAGGCTCAACCAGAATTGCCTATTTCAAATTGAAACTTTGCAGCGGCTCAAAACCAACTGCGAGTTATAAGGTTTGCCGTGAAGCGATCATAAATAAATGATACCGTACTTTAGTTTTTAGGGCAAAATAAAAAGATCTATTTCCGCGCGAACGAAATCGCTGGCATAACTAGTATACAATATATTTGACCTATAAATGGAAATATTTAATTTTTCAATCTAATGTTTTATTGTAATTTCTGAAAGTACTGCAAAGACTACGTAGTGGGCGGAAGTTAGAGGTAAGTAAAAAAATAGATCGCGGCAATGGCATGGGTGTTTGTGTTCATGACCACGAAAACAGGGGCTAGAATCAATACGCTGTCCCAGTACCACTCAAAACTCGGAATGTGTCATGGTTGTTACAAGTCCGCAGTCGTCCCTGTAGGCAAAGCTTGTAGCAGCACAGAAGAAAAAGAAGAAGAGGAATATTATTGGTAATAAAAATTATTAATATAGTTACAATGTAGTGATATACTTATGGAGACATTTTTCGAGTATTCCATCGCCATATGGTGTAGGAGAAGTGCGATATAGGAGACTGAGGTGAAATCGAATGTTTCAGTAAAGATGAGGAAAGGAATAATATGGTTACAAAATTTAGGGCAGTAAAAAAAATGTTCATATTATGGATAAATGGGTAGTGGGTACACGAGTTCCAGCACTCAAGTAATTAAATCTTCTAAATTGACTTTATACCAGTCTGCTATCGAAAGCTTGATAACTTATACCCAAGTGCGTTATTTCTTTGAAGACGTCTTTTACTGTTGGAAATGTTGGAAATATCTAATTTATTTACCCCGGCTTCTTCCATGTGTATAGTCTTCTTTCATGATTCCTAAACCAGGTATTCGTCACGACTAAACTGTGTTCAATGCAAAATTCTACTAGCCTATCTCCCCTTTTGTTCCTTTCCACAAGTCCATAGTCCCCAATTACATCACTTTCTCTTCCCTTTCCTATTACTGCGTTCTAGTCACCCACTACTATCAAATTCTCGTTTCCCTTGACATAATTATTACTTCAATTACTTCGTAGATTTTCTCAATTTCTTCTTCCTCTGCAGCACTTGTTGGCATATAAATTTTAATAATTGTCGTCGGCTGCGATTTTTTAAACGTTATTGTAATTAACCTTTCATTATATTGTTTGTAATAACTTATGCGTTGCCCCAGCCTTCTATTCATTACGAGACATACCCCTGTATTTCCTCTATTCGCTTTTGTGCTAATCACCCTATATTAATCCGTCCAAAAATCTAGCTCTTCCTCCCACCTAACTTCACTAATTCCTACTACAGTTAACTTTAACCTTTCCATTTCACTTTTTAGATTTTATAACCTACCAGAACGGTTTAAACTTCTGACTTTCCACGCTCCGGTTCGTAGAACGTCACTATTTGTCTTTCTGATGACATCCTCCCGAGTAGCCCCCTCCCGGAGATCCAAATGGAGGACTATTTTACCTCCGGAATATTTTACCCAAGAGGCTGCCATCAAATTTGTATGCATGAAGCGTTGCATGTACGCGGGAAATTAGAGACACGGCTGTAGTTTCCCCTTGCTTTCAGCCGTGCAACAGTAACACAACCATTAAAGCTGTTCCAGCCATGCCTGTGTTTGTTCAACGTTGAGCCATTCCATGATCACTATCCTCGTGCCTCAAGTCAGTAATAGTGAGGCCTGTTGCCCTTCACCATGCTAGTTTTTTTCCGCCCCGAAATATCGGTTCTACTCATATCTGAGTCGTGGTCCTCACTGCGCAAATTGGGGAGACGCCCGATGGGGGACTAGCATCACCACGCGGTTATTGTTTCCTACATATCATATTCATATACACATAACCTTTTTGTTCCAGTTTCATTTGTGGTATTTTCATTTCCTCTTATGTTTTTGCAAGTAATTTAATGACAAATTAAACTTATAAGTTTGAATATGAATATTTTTATAAAAATTTATGAATCAAAAAGTATCAATTTTTGGAGAACTTTTATGTTATTAACAGTATAGTTCAACTTGAGAGCATTATTTCCTACCGGGAAGCTAAAATAAATGTTCTGTTCGTGCATTGAAATGTTGTATAATGACTTTATTCTAACGTAGTTATTTTTATCTTGTTTCTGCTAAGATCAAGGACATCAAGTTTAGCAGGTGAGAATGTTTAATGTTGTAGTTACGTAGTCGCGAGTGATTCATTAATTGATTCGTAGTCACAGGCACAGCCTACCTCAGCTCGAGACTGAAAGCACTCGCGATATCGATGTCTCTCTCCGTCGATACAAAGAGACGGAAGCCAAGCTCAGCTGCATTGACACGCGTGTGGTGTAGTGCAGTGGAGTGGAGTGTTCCTTCCAACTCGCCTCAAAATAGCGAGGCATCCCTTTCACCGTCAAGTAAAACAAATACAGAAAGGAAATATACTTTCTATATATAACTTGAAAGGAACAAATTTTCATTTATTAAAAGCCATGGCAAAATTTCTTGTAAATATGTTTACGTATTAATCAAGTTTAATGTAATATTTGAGAAGATAAGCTGCATTCATAATATTATTTCTTGGTTGAACTTTTAAACAATATCTCTCAGAGATTTGATTTATAATATTCTACTTTCGCTACAATAAAAATAAAACAATAGATGTGTATAAATAATTATAACAAATGGACGAAGAAATGGGATTTGAAGTAAATATTATGAAAACTAAATATATGGTCAGCCACATAAACAAAGAGAAAACCGCAGTCTCTGGAAATTGGACAGAAAGTCTTTGAGAGTGTATCTAGTATTAGATACCTGGGAAATATTGTAGATAATGAGTGTAATATGGATACGACCATAAAGGGATTCATGCAGGGAATAAAGCATGAAATTAATGAAAAGTAAACTTCTAACCAGGAAATCCAAAAAATTGATATAAATAACATTATTAAGGCCTGTGATTACATATGGAGCAGACATCTGGACAGTTAAAAAAAGGGATTGTGAAATTCTGAGGAAATTTGAACGCAAAATAATGAGAAGGATTTATGGCCCAGTAATGGAGCATGGAAAGTGGATAATAAGGTATAAACACGAAATTAGTTAAATAATTGAGGGAAATATATTGTAAAATTCATAAAATCCCAACGACTACAACGGTGGGGTCATGTGAGAAGGATACAAGATGACAGAATGCCAAAAAGAATGCTAAATGCAAGACTCTATTCGACGAGTAAAAGATGAAGACCAAGGTTAAAGTGGATGAACTGTGTAATGGAGAATTTGACAGTTATGAAGGTGAAAGGATAGGGAGAGAAGATTAGGAATAGGGAAAAATGGAGGCTGATTGTAAATGAGGCCAAGATTCAGGAAAGGCTGTATTGCCGTATATAAAAATACAAATATTTCGCTACACATGAAATCCACATTAATGAATGTTAAATATTTTATTGAATTAAATCATATGAAAATGTAGTATATTCCGATATGTTTAGATAATTTAAATTGCGTTTATTATTAACTGACATATAAAATGAAAAAGTATTATTAAAATAATAATGTAACTGATCTTTTGAAGCTGGGACAATTTCTCTACCATTTACCTGAAAAATAATTTATATATATCCCTAGACAATAAATTTAAAGATCAGTAGAAAAAGTCTCTATTCGTAGCTCTCCACTAACTGGAGAAATTCCCGGAAACTTAGAGTAATATTTCCAATTCGATTAGAAACTAAAGAACTGATTTTGTATTTGACACTTTCTAAATAACAAAAAATTATTCATAACATCAAGAAATTCTTGTGGTAAATTCGGGATATTACATATAGCATAATATCTATGCTATAAGCCTTAGTACTATATATATTTCAGTGCCTAGATCTATCATTTAATTTGATAGTTTACTTGCACACTGTCCAGACCCCCAGACTATAAAATTCAGTTTTTCTTTATTCAACTGTGCACTTCAAGAAAAGTTTAAAGAATATTAGGTAGTTTGAATTTTTTAGTTAAAATTACATTCCAAATACTTATTAATCCGTCATTGAAAATTTGCTTAAACATACAAATTAAAACTTTGAATTATATGAAAAATAAACTATAAAATAACAGTAATAAGATTCAGTTTCATCAATTCAATTAATATTCTAATGAAAAATTTAATTTGTCAAAAATAGTAAGTTCATAAAATATGATTCTCAAAATTGAAAAATAAGTAAATGATAAAATATCTATTTGTGAGATAGAGCATCTACATATTTTTTTAAAAGAACGTACGGACCCCCAAAATAAAAAGTTAACAAAGTGCCTTTAAATAATTTTTTTCCTCAGAAAATGATTTTTTCATTCACAGCATCACTAAATTTAATATTCTAACTTGTTTATATAAAAATTATTAATAATTAAATTCAGGATGTGAGATTTTAAAATTTATTTATTCTAAATTTTTATCGTATTACCACCTCAAAACATTTTTAGGTCATATTCTATTTGACTATCTTCCTATTTAGAAATGTGATTTACCCACATCTTATTTTGCTTCTATATTTTATTTTGTAATTATATCCAAACCTTCCCAAATAACTAATTCCAATCCATGCCTTTTGTCCTGAATAGGGTAGATTAACTTGTATTTTCCTCTGTTTGGCTTATATTTCCCACTCCACCATTTTATTTACCGTGGCTAAGGGCTGCACAAGAAAATTTAGCTCAACTTTTGTGAACATTTTCCAACGATTTTTATTTAGTTTTGGTATTAAGTAATGAAGTGTGAATAATTCCATTCTTTGTTAGATGTCAAGTCACGCACTCTGTTCCTACATGACGACTGTTGTAATCGATTCCTAATATTGGCTCAGTCAGTGCTTCCACAAATTAAATAATTTCAAGATCGCATTTAAAACTATACTTAATAAAATAAACTATATCATTATTATTGATAATTAATTTTATAAAGACTCATTGGTCTAGATATAGACTTAGTTTGTCATTAATTTATTAGTCCATACAAACTGGTATATAAAAAGATAAATTTGACAGTAAGCAGCCCAACAGCCGATATTTAAACGGCGTGCTCTGTAGGGTGCACTCGGGTTATAAATAATTTTTAAGTACTCAAAATGTTACTTACATAAAGCGTTCATTAAATTTACAGGTTATTTCATGCCAAACACACAAAATAGTTGGATCACTATCTTATCTTTATAAATTAAGTGTTTATGTGTAAAAATTCAAATTTATCTGTCTAATATGTTCAGCATTCAAATAAAAATGCGTGGTGCAATTTCGACCAAATTTTGTGCATGTGTTCTTTGTTAAGCGCACTGTTAGTACTGGGGCGGAGGGAGCTGAAATTTTTAAATATGAAAAATCGTCCGATATTTTCAGTGACATAAATACATTTTTACACCGACAGTGTTTTCCCCGATTCTACTTTATATTATCTCAACCCATTTCAGCATGGGAGGGGAGAATATACAGGGGTAGGGGTGGAAATGTGTCAAATGGACACAACAACAAAAATTAACGAGTTTGGTATCGAAAATAGTGTAACTTGTGTCGCTAAGTCTGATTCTGACTTTCAGCAGCGCGGTTTACGTGCAATTCAGCCCCTAAGGGAGGCATGGAAGGGTGTAAACCAAATTCCGCGTTCAATATTCTTCCCATAGTGAGGGGTGGAGTGGAGAGTGTGCAAATAACATGAAATAACGATACTGTTGTCTAATTCGTTGTTATGGAACTCACTGTAAATTTACCTGTACTTCAGTCCCACAGTTTCGGGGAATATTTTGACTATTCCAGTGTTTTGTACTGGGCTATTTTATAAATAATACATTTTTCTTAGTCCATCCGTTACCGGAACACAGAATAACTCTAAAAACATCATCAGAAACGATAAAATACGAGAAATGCCCCAAGAAAAGCATTCAGTAAGTAATGCCGATTCGCGGTAGATAGACTTTGAGTTTTTGTAAATGTTGATTCGATAACGGAGAAGCTTCTGATTTCTTAGATTTACAACTACATAGATGTCGCCGCTGGGCCTCGCTACAATACTGTATTAAAGAAAAGTAACGTATAATTATTACTTGAGTGAAGAATCAGAAAAAGTAAAATTTTTAATATTTAAATTAATCTGACATTTACATGAAAAAAAACATTAACCTTAATAAAAAATTTTATGAACCTCTAATGCTTAATTCATATGTATTTGCATCCATTAAAAATTTAACTTCAGAGGAAATTTGATTACGAATGTCTTTACATGAAAAAGTCCCACGGTTGTGGACGGAAAGTAGTCTATAATGTGCTTAATAAAAAAAACTTCTGACTTATTGGCTGTTTAATGTTTATTATTTCAAGTAAACTATGATTTTTCCGTTTTTGAGTGTTGGTGAACCACGGTAAATTGTGTTAGATGACGACACGCGCCACTGATTTGCGTTCGCCCTCCAAGTCTCGCGTTCTCCATAACCAGGTGAAGCATGCTACTTTTCCTAATTAGGCTATAAATACACTGAAATATGTTGACCTAGTTTTCAATTAGCAATCAATACTTCTTTGAGCTGTGGACATTTTATAGGATGCCGCTTGGATTATTGATACAAGTTCTGAAGACAATTCATAAACGTAATTTCGCTGAAACACGGTTGAGGACGACTTTATCTGGCCTAAAATAATAAGTCACATTAAATTAACATTTTGTGATTATATACGGTAATACTTATTTATTGATTCCATTAGCCTTATACTGAGGCAATAGAACATGACAAAGAACATAACCTACATAGATAACGTATATATAGAACAGGCGATGAAGAAAGTTAAAAAGGAATATGGAAAAGGAATCAAACTGTAAGGAGGAGAAATAAAAACCCTGTGGTTTTCCGATGATATTGTAGTATTAGGGGAGTCAGAAGAAGACTGGAAAACAAAATAATGGCATGAACGTGGTCATGGAGAAATTCAATATGTGAATTATTAGAGGGAAAACCAAGGTAATGGAGTGTAGTATGGGAAATAGTGGAATAACAAAGTGTGTTAGATTGGGAAGGGATATTTTGAGGTTAAGGTATTCTGCCACTTAGACAGCATAACAACTAGGAATGGTAGAAGTAAAGTACACATAAAGAGTAGGATAGCACAGGCAAGAAAGGGTTCCGCAAAAAAGAGGAATTTACTTTGGGTAATATAAGTGTGAATATTAGGAAATAGTTGCTAAAAATGTTCGCATGGAGTGTTGCGTTATATGGGTGCAAAACGTGGACGGTAGGAGTTTCAGGAGGGAAAAGAATAAAAGCCTTTAAAATGTGGTGCTGCACGAGAATTCTGTAAATCAGACTGGGGGACAGAATCACTAACGAGAAAGTTCTAAACAGAATAGGAGAAGAGCGAACAATAAGGAGAACGTTGACCAAGAGAAGGGATAGATTAATAGGCCACGTTTTTAAGACGTGAAGGTCTTGTAAAATTACCATTAGATGGAAGTGTGTGGGGTAATAATAGAAGAGGGAGGTCAATGATGGAATACGCTAAGCAAATTAGGGAGAATATGGGTTGAATTAGTTATGAGGAAATGAAAGGGCTTGCGTAAGATAGGTTAGCATGGAGGGTTGCATCAGATCCCATTGGATCAGTCGGCCAACTGCCTCCTAAAACTGGTTGAGACATGGAGAAAGGAATGCTGCGACCCCACAGCAAACTCGTCTCCCGTCATTTGGAATGGCGTGAGAATAGAACCCAATGCTCGACCTACCTGATGCAGGTTTTCTAGGGTTTTCCCTGTATCTCTTTAGGTGAAACAACGGGTAGGATCCTTAAACCATAGCCCTGGGGCTCTAGTTAACCCTTGCTCTACATTCCGCATCCCCTCTTTTCAATTCCCTTCCTATGCTATTAAAGTGGAGTTGCCTGTTTCATGATCACCCTCGAGTGGCCTGTTAACCCAAAAAACAAATATTTTTATGATAAATGCACGGAGTGAAGTTAATATTCCTAACTTTTTTAACCGTCCGTTACCTGAAGCTACGATAAAAATATTTGCAGCCATCTTTTCCAGCTGGTATTGATAAATAATGTTTGTTTATTTTAAAAACCAGGTGAGTTGCAACATATCGCAATACCATATCTCAAGATTTAAATACTTATTTACCAGCAAGTAATTTAATTGCATTTTAACCCTTCATTAATTTTAATACTCATACATTTTTCGTTTGCATGAACTTAATCGTTGTCTAACAAATAATTTCCGTCAATATTAAAATTTTTATTAATTGGGTATTCTGTAGATTGAAGCGTTCCCCGGTGTCTTCGACTTTCAGGTTAAGTCTTGTCGAAACTTAGATTATGACGTTAGTGGTATCAGCATATAAAACAGATCTCAGAGGATTAATAAAGTTAAGAAGGGTCTTCATATTTAATATTAAGAGGATCGGTCCTAGAATAGACCCCTCTTGCACTCTACAGGTTATTTTCTGTACTCGGGAAAATCAATTCTGCCACTTTTTTTCTGGTTAAACATTTCGTTTTCGATTATGTAAGCAGAATTTGAATAAGGGTAAAGTATTACCTCTAATACGTAATGACCGTGTTTATGCAACAAAATATTTTGATAAATTAGATCAAAGTTTTTACAGAGATCCGTGAAAAACCCTGTTACCTTCGAACAAACTTTGAAAGGGTTGTATAAAGTGCAGCATTCGTAGATTTTTATTTTCAGACGCCATGCTACTGACACTATAATTATTCATAGTAAGTTGTTCGCTATTAATACCCTTTACCTAGACTTCGTAAAATATAGAAGGAAGGAAAATTGAATATGTCAGTAGGTGCAAAGAGTGGCAATGGCACGGCTTGGGATGTGACGGGTTTTCCCCCTTTTCTTTAGCCCCAACTCGCTCGGCGCTCCATAAGCGGCAATGGAAAATCAGCGCAATTTGAATCCCGTAAAATTTATCATAAAAAACAAAAGAGAAACTAAAGTGGATTATTTATTTACAAAAATCTAGGTATTTTCAAAAATGTGCTGCTCAAATGTAAATTTATACGGAAAATTAGCAAAAGTGTTTACGATTTAAAAAATAATATTGCCAGTTGGAAACGAAGTTATTTCAACATATTTCTGAAACCTAAGTTAAAAATAAATCGAAATGACTTTATTCTTGTTAGTGTGATTCTTTATCCCGTATACGTTCTTATAAAATTCGTCCGATTGCAATAAAATGTCGGTGAGCTGTAGTGCTCACCAAAGAGAAGGTTTCTGTCGATATTTCGAAGATTTAAGTCCGTTACTTCCCACATTTTAGGCCAAAAAAAGTCCCCAACTATCGAAACAGCTGTGCAAAACTCCTAAATAGATGTAGCGAGTGTCGCACGAATTATTCCAGATAATTCATTCATCTTACGCTAGATGGGAAAATGGTACATTCAACAAGTGTAAGGTCTATAAAAATGTAAACTTCTTATACCTTGAGTAATTGAGTATATTTTTTTCGATGTTTCAGCACTTGATGGAATTAAATTGAATAAAATGAAAACAGCGACATTTCAGTTCGTCTGAGCTGTTCATTACAAATTCCCAATAGACAATAGATATCATGCGAATAATAATTTGTAATAGTAAAATATTACAGTCTTAGGACCCATCTTGTACACGATTATTGTGTCAGATATCCCGAAGCCCACAAGTGGAGCAGCTATCGTATGTACGTTAACTTTTGCAAAAGATGTCAGATATTAATAATTTTTTACTTTATATTGAAAAAGTATTGTAGATTTTTGACACATACGCAGACTTAATAATATTAAGAAAACGTTGCAATTATTTCTGTGTAGAATTTTAAGTAAAGTTAATGTTTAACAAAGAACGCCATCATAGAAAAAGAAACTGATGTTGTTAATTGCATCGTTAGATGGGCGAGACGTATCGGGTAAGTTCCTAGATAGCGTGAGTTTCCTTGAGTGAATCAACAGGTTGACGTGCCTAGAAGTTACTTTGGCAGTTTTCTGAATTAGTTCTTCTCGTTGCTCTATTATATAAAAAAAACAATTACCATGGCTTAAGCTGTTAAAATACGTCGAGAGCTTAAACGCGTTCGTCATGCGTACATCTACTTCAGTTATAACACAACATATACTTTTATACATTATCCGCGTAGGCTGCATCGTTTACAAACGCTTTAACTATTATTTATTAATTACTCTTATTATTAAACTTTCTCTGTTATTGTTAATGCACTATCTGTAATTTATGAGGTTAAACAATAATGTTAACTCAACTATTCTTTACAATTTTGCGTCTATCAGTTAATTTTCAAGTAATACTCATAACTTAGTTTGAAACGTTCTTTAACGCGGTTCTGAGGTTGAAAAAGATCAACAAGAATTCCCTCTTTTAAAGCAAAATATTACTTACAATCCAAATCCCGATGTCTTTGGACAAAACAAACGAATAAATGAAACCTTTCAATACGATTTAGATAGTGACCAATTAGCATACACTTACGGGCAGTGGTTCAAAGGAAATTATTATTTATTATAATTTCGTAACGTTTGGAATTCTATCACTTGACACATTTATAAGGAATATCTTACGCACTTACATTTATTTATAATAACTTATGAGTACAGTCTGCCTTTTATTCAAAATTCACGTCATTCAAAGGAAACATGTGCCATACCTGGTATTAAAATCTTTCGGCGCCATATTTATGTCTGTCCAGTTGTTTGAATTCGTAAATAATTCTTCAAAATGGTCTTACAATGTCTACCATGCCTCTTATTTTAGTGGCGTGCAGGAGCAAACAGAAATTTATTGTTCCCTGGTCGGCAGACGTGAGGCACATTCATCACAATTCCCTCATTCAGTCTTACGTATTGTTTTATTCTTGGGCTTTCACGTGATGCACCCATAAAAAAACTCAACCTTGAAATATATTCCTAGGGACATCGAAGAAAAATTCAGTTCGAATATTTATAAAAGATTAATGAATTTACAGTAAATCGAACTAGAGTTTATTTATCGCTATTTTTAGACTGTATAAATATCACTGAACGTTGAGTTTCCCAGCAACTGTGGCGCATCTTAATGCTATAGAAATCCACGAAGATAAAGAAGCCAGCAGAACCGGGGCGTGGCAAAGGAGAAGAAAACAATCAGAATCCGCTGAAATGACGACACTTCACATCACTTACGAATTTCCTTGAGCGTTGAATAAACCAGATCGATAAAGTTCCCCTACAGAACAGCTGCACCCGATATGAAAAAAATGAGTTCCGAATGAATATAAATGAAATACTGAAATATTGATATTCTGTTGTTGTTGTCTGACTGGTCTGATGCAACCCTCCATGTTACCTTATCTTCCACATAATTAGCACATCCCCAATCCTTCCTAACCTGCTTAGCCCATTCCAACCTTGGCCTCACTCTTATTTTCTTACGCCACACAATTTCCTCTCATGCTAATTTTACAAGACCATCATGTCTCAAAACGTGGCCTATTAATCTATCCCTTCTCTTGCTCAACGTCCTCCATATTGTTCGCTCTTCACCTATTCTGTGTAGAACTTCTTCGTTAGTGATTCTATCTGATTTTCTATCAGATTCTATCTGATTTTCAGCACCACATTTCAAAGGCTTCTATTCTTTTCCTGTCTGCAACTCCTACCGTACAAGTTTCGCACCCATTATACGCCACTCACCATACGAACATTTTTAGCAATGATTTCCTAATATTCACACTTATATTACCCGTAAGTAACTACTATACTTTCACCATCCCTAATTATTACGATTCCCAAATACCAGAATTCCTTAACTTCCGTAAAAATATCCCTTCCAAATCTAACAATTTTTTTAATCCACTGTTTCCCATACTACACTCCATTACACTGGTTTTCCCTTTATTAATCCTCATATTAAACTATTTCTCCAGGACCTCGTTCATGCCATTTATTATGGTTTCCAAGTCTTCTTCTACCTCCCCTAATACTACAATATCATCGGCAAATCGTAGGGTTTTTATTTATTCCCCATGAAGTATTCCATATTCCAATTTAGGTTTCTTCATCACCTGTTCTATATACAAGTTAAGTAGCATGGGCGACAGATTGCATCCATTCTTTTCTTGGTCTTCAGCTTTAATTACTTCTGATTGCCTTATGTAGAGGTTATATTAAGCCTTCTTTCTCGATATTTTATTCTTTGCTCTTTAAAATCCTTAATAGTGTGTCCCCGTTCACATTATCAAAGTATTTTTATAAACCTAAAAATGCCATGAACGTAGGCTTTTTTTTCTTATCCTGTCTTCTAAAATTAGACGCTAAGTCAATATTGTTTTTGTCCCTACATTCTTCCGAAAATCAAACTGTTCGTCTCCCAACTCGCATTCTATTTGTCGTTCCGTCCTCCTATACACAATTTTTGTTAATTACAAGATAGTTTTCTGACTTTAAAATTTACAATAAATAAGAAGATCATTTCGGTCGTAACCGTCGCTGAAGATGGTCCTTGCGCGACACTAAATCCTTCACATGTAAATTTAATAATCTTTTTGGCTGAGGGAGTCCAGACGTAAATATGATGTATTGCTAAATTTTATGCCTGAGGAAGTCTCAAAATGGAGACGAAACGTCGCTTTTGAATAAATAGTGATAAATTTATATGCAGACTTTTTGGCAGTATTTTTATTTATTGTATGTTTTTATAAATATTTTGCATGCATAAGATACTAAACTAACTGTCCTGTGCTGTTCGCATCTATCAGCCCCAGTCTTCGTCGGTACGGGTTTAATTATTTTTATACTAAAATATTCTGGTATTTTTCCTGTTTCGTAGATTTCGCGAACTATCCTGCACAGCCATGATATTGCTTCTTCGCTAGATTATTGTTAACTCGGCTGGATTGTTATCAATTTTTGGCGCTTTGCTGTTGCTGAATTGAGGTTGCTGAAAGGCCTTAAAGATAACATCTAATTTGTTTCATTTGCGGGTTACATAACAATTATCAGTAACCGAACGTGAAAAGGATTATAGTGCAATTGTACTCATTTGAAAATATTTCCATTCAATGTTAAGTCATTAAATGAATGAATTCCTTAAAATACAGCGATCTTTATATACGCTCAGAATGAATTATTTCCTATAAATACATTCCTAACGTGGTTATAGTATGCTGAAAATTCGTATCGGTATGATTTGATTTATGAAAGGAAGACGATAATTGAGAAATATGTTTCTTTCTTATGTATTGATTTGCTTATCAATTAAATAACTTATAAAATTTTTGCTAGAAATTCAAGACACGTTTCGCAGTAATAAATAAATCTATCTATTCTTGACATTATTCAATAACTTAATTAATTTAAATGGAGGAACTAATTAAATGTGAATTAAACGTAAATAAATGTAAATATTTATCAAACGAAATTTGCGTATTGTTAATATTGAACGGTGGAAGTCAACAATTAACTCGACACAATACTGCTCAAAAGCAAGTGTTTGAAATAAAAATATCCGGGAAGTTCGTCCAAAAACAAAACGCTGCACGCACCGACCCGCAATGCAGTATGTAATCTGCAGAAACAATTTACTCTTATGGAGCCCGGGGCTAAACATTTTGTAGTATAGTAGTAAAAATAAAAGGGATTCTATTTATAGTTTACAAAATATTGCTCTCAACAGACTTTTCAATACACATAAACTATGGATTTTATCAACATAAATAGAATACACTTTACTTGACCATATATAAAGTATCCCTATAAATAATTTTATACTTATTAAATATTCTCAACGCAAAAAATTTGAACTCCTACATTCTTAAATTTTCTGACGAATATTCAAACTGCTAAGCTGACTATAAATTTTCCGAGCATATTTGAGGGGCCTTTTTAGACCAGAATGTGATGAGAATAAAATTATGCTATTTATCAAAAAGTGGGAAAGGATGTTACGTGGAATAAATAAAATCTTCATTTATCTAAAAACAGAAAAATGTCTCACACAATGACAATTAGATATTTGGTGAGCGATAATAAATCACGTTTATGTCGATGCGGTGCAATTAGGAATTTTTGAAAGAAAAAAAGTTTAGAAGACTATACTCACATTGATGTTTCAATTTCACCAAAGTAATCAATTTTTGAAACAGAAATAATGTCAAGGAAGTAACTAGGTTTACTTTTAACTAGCTTTTTTTGCGCCAGAGAGCAGGTAATTATAAAATGAAGTTCTGTGAGTTAATCACTTTTGGATAATTGCCAACAGCTAGACAAATTAAAAGTGGGCATCGATGAGGAGAAGCTAAATTAAAGGTAATACCTTGTAAGTAGCAGTTGATATTGTAAACACGCAACTCTGTAACGGGTGGTCACGGTGAAATCAAATAAAAAGCAGATGCACGATACTTAATCTAGATATTGAAAAGGCAAGGGCAACGTACTCAACAGAAAATTAAGACGAAACAATGAAAGTGGCCATATTAAAAGTATTTCACTGAAATTTATTTTTTGATTATTTTCACTATGTCCAAGAAAACGAACCGGAAAAATTATGATTATATTCTAAATACTCAATAATAGTCACATTAGGTGAAGCATATTGTATATATTTTTAAAACCTTTTAATAATAGACCGGATTCATTAAAATCAATATAAATGAAAAGTATTATATTCATATATAAAAATGGATGTCAGCGTGAGGTGAAAGTAAAGCGATGCGTAATAATTTTTTTAAAATAAACCGGGTTATAATTAGAAGTGTAATGAATTCAGATATAATGAGAAAAACATTATTCAGATTAATTTGTTGTAGATTGATCTTTTATTTAATATTGGTTTATACGCAGAACCACATATTTGTAAGATTCCGTATTTTTTTTATTTCATTTTGTTAGGACCTGTCAAACTAGAAATATTGTGACTCATAAAAGCTTCTTTCTTGTTAGTGGTTTAGTCTGTGTTGTGTCATATAAGTTTTGTTAATTACAAATAACGTTTTCAATTTATACAGTGTTTCTTGAAATAAATTTCTTTACAACTTCTTAATATGTTTATGCGTAAAACATATACATTTTTAAACAAATTAATGAGTTTAAAGCATAGTGTAATGATGCCGCTCTTATTATTTTCCCAGGTTACTTTTAATATTCTTCTTATCGAATGTCCATAATGGGTTAAATGAATGAGTGGTGCATAAATTGGGTGATCGGGTAGAACTTGATGACTGATTACTAAACCTATAAGGGACATATTAATAAAGTCAACAGACGTATGTCTGAAATTAGATTAATTTGCAAAAAATTTTGGCACTAGCTATTTTTTCACTTTTTAGTTATTACAATTGTAAATTATTTTATTTTATTTACAACAGAAACAGTTGGGTTTGACAGCAGTTGCTGGACTAGCAAGTTCTTCCCAAATTCCAATCGCAGACTATCCGTGCTTGTCTATTAGCAAATAAAGAAAAATATTTCGCCTGAAAACGGTTAGACTTAGCGATGCATTTGCGTCAAGCGGTTTCATTGCTTATTGTAATTCAATGAACGAACCCCGTAGAACAGAATGGTCGCGTGAAGCATGCAAAATCGGGTTGCGGCTATCAGAAACCTTTTTTCCCCAATGATTTAACGTGATGAATATGAAAAAATGTATGAGAATTCTTATAATTATAATATTATTCAATTTATATAATATTTTTCTTCGTAATAGACGAAGTTTCGTAAATGGAACACGTTTCTTTTCTTACTTCTGTCGCACCAGTGATTTTTACATTATGCATACTGTAGTTTCATACTGGTTTCACTATGATACAACACCCTGTTTTTTGGCACAATAGTTATTCCAAATTTTTAGATCGATTCTATTATTTCACGCCAAAAGACTTGAATTTTCACAAAGTTATCCGCGGTGTTCAGTTATTTCACAATTCATGAATTCAATGTTGAAACAAAGAATGATGTCTAGTTTTAACTAAATGACTGCATTTCAACATACGTACCGAAAAATGATACTAATTACTCAAAGAAGTGGCCAAATTATATGCAAAACAAGTCATAAAATAAATAGCATACACGTATTTGGTGACTGAAAAACACAAGACACACCGCATAAACATAACTCAAGAGCCTATTGAGTTCGTCACCTGATTCGTGCGAATGTCGTTCTGACAGGTCTTGTGTTTTCCAGTCACCTGACGAAACCAACAAGAACTGCAAATGTTTACAACATCACTTATTTTTACCAGTAACTTGGCTACTTCTAGTCCAATTTTTACACTGTTAACACAGTTGTTTTAAATTATAAAAGTATGTATTTATTATCAAAAAGGTATTCATTTGAGAAAAAAAATACAGAATTTTAGTAATTCTTCACTATATATCATATATAAATTTATATGGATTTAATAACAACAAATGTTTATTTAATTAATGTACACAGATCCGAAAGATTCTTTTTTTGCTACGGAACTGAGAGCAATGTTAGGGAGTGTATGTGAAGTCCCCCTTTTCTGCACCCTTTAGCCTGTAATTACATGAGGAGGGGTGTTTCCCGGTGAACATCCAAGAGGATATTGTGAATTACACGGGACCTCTGCAATACGGTTACACATCGATCTCTCGCCTTGCTAACTGAAATGCAGTTAATGACCTAACGCTAAATCAATTTCTATTTACCATAGTAATAATGCTGTAATCATATCCGTCTATTACAACGTTAATACCTGTACTGGATCTACTAACACTTCTAAATTATTATTTACGTCTTAAATACTTCGCTGTGAATGGAAAAGAAGCCGTTTACAGGTAAAATGTATATGAAGTTTGCCTGGTAAAAATGTAACAAAAAAATTTTTTTTTAGAAAACTTGCTTTTCTTTTCAACACATTATCCTTCCTTGTCTATACACTTAGTCCAGCGAGTTTCCAATTTTTTCAACCCATCACAAAAGCAAGTTTTGTTAAACTCTGAAAAATGCCTAGTCACGGCCCTGGATCACTTCTCTTTTTTTAACATTTCTGCCCATCAAGCCAAAATTACAAGTTCGGGACAGAAGACAATTGGCGGTAGGTCTGGTGAATAGGATGAATCAGAATAAAATTCAGTCCCAACTAGTATCCCATCACCATTGAGATTGCTGTTGTGTGTACTGGCGCATTGTCCTTGCGGAACAGTACTTCCTTACTATGAATACTATACTCCAAGAATCCCGAACAACTATGGTCATCACCTTTCCACCTTTTCGCTTTTTTTCGGTGCACTTTTATCAGCTTTTGCCCAATGCTTTGATTGTTTTTTGATCTATGGAGTGTAGTGATGGATCCAAGTTCCAACGACGGTTATGAATCTGCGCAAAAACTCTTGTGGGTTACCCCTAAAAATTGCTAAATCTGAGCTGAAATGTTTTTCCGAATCCGTTTTTGGTCTAATGTCAACAACCGAGACACCCGTCGCGCACGAAGCTGTTTCATGGCCGGTTTTTCATGTAGGATGAAATGAACTCGTTAAGTTGAGAAGACTATGTCATCAGCTGCCTCGCGCACTTTTAATCTGCGATCTTCCTTAACGATATTGCGAACTATTTCGATGCATTCCTGAGTGGTGACCTCAATTGGGAGTCCAGAGATTCATCTTCTGTGCTTCTGCGACCTTTTTTAAGCTCATTTTGATTTGTGCAGTTGTTCAACTATTCAAATGAAAACGCTTAATGACAACGCGATTTTTTTCATTGTCTCCGCTTGATTGCACACTGAACACTACAGAAGGCTCTCAACAATAAACTACGACTGGCATATGTTTAAAACTTCCAGGATTATCTTTAATAGGGTCATGTTTACCACAAATGGCGTGAAAGAAACAAATCCATGTCTTTCATAAGAATTTACCAGACTTATCGAACAATCCTCGTATATAAGTGACAAGAGAAAGAAAAATTACAAGGGTACTACAATTTATGCAAAAGAATAATATTTATGTCGATACGGCTGTGTTATTAACTTAAGTCTGGGTTAAGTTTCAAGGCGGTTATATTAATGCAGTGGCAAGTGATTTGAAGAGGAATTTGAGGGAACAGTTATAGAAGTATGCAGAAGCTGAGAACCGAACAGAAGTTACCTGAAAATGTACACTTTGTTGAAACATTATTCGAATGAGTTGAGTGTTGTAAATAATTCTCAGATTCCTGAACATTAATAAAGCACATGATGACTTAAACTGGTGAGAAGCCATACAAATGTGTTGAGTGTGATAAAATGGTCTCTCAATTCACGGCCTTAACACACACTGGTGAAAGACCATAAAAATGTGTTGTGTGTGATACGATATTCTCAAAATTTTCTAATTTAAAAAGACACATGAGCATTCTCACTGGTGAAAAGCCATACAAATGTGTTGAATTTTCATTTCTAACAGAGTTTCATTGATTTGACAAGTCGTTAAGCCAATCGATTAATTAATTAGTCATGATTCTCATTCATTTGTGACTAAAACATTAAAATATTTCAATTGCTTCTATTAATATCAGGAAAAATCGTGTCAATTTGTTAGATTTATCATCTGATGAATTATTATCAGCCAATATTCTATAGTTCTTCAATGCTCATTAGCGACTGATCATTTGACAGATTGTATCACTGATATATAGCATTAATTGCGTCATTATTGTATTTCTGTTGGAATTAATTAAATAAATTGGCGAATTATGTGAACGTCCTCACCTTTATAAAAATTAATATTGTAACAAAATTGTCCTTAAACCACTAAAGGTCGTGAAAATCGATAACTAATACCACCCTGCTCTTCATTTATGTCATAAACTTTATTTTTTCAAGTAACATAACTGAAATTCAAATTATGTGGATCTGTAATAAAATATAATAATACGGTCCTTTTATAAATTATTACTGTTATTCAGATAAATCTGTAAAGACATGAGATACATTACAGGATTTCCTAAATTTTATATTTGTGAATGGATTTATTGTAGATAACTGAAATAGTTATTATATTGTAGTAAAGAGAGCTGTCTGAAAGGTTATAACTCATAATAATTATTTTCAGACGTTTTTGAAACATTATAATAAAAATTATCATTACCATAGACTCTTTGCTATAAATTAGTATCGAAAATGGTTGATGTTTCACTATTTATAATCTGTGACTGCTTTGTAATATCCTCTGGACTGACAACGGATGTAAAGTAATGAAGCAAAAGTCGAAAGAACGTGGCACGGCGGAAACTGAAGACCAGTTATATGGCTTAACAAATGAGTAGGATATTTTATTATCCTTTGCACCATTACGTACGTAAAACCTGTTTGTTATTCGCGTGTGTTCAAGATTTAAAATTCAAATAAATGTTTACTTGGTGGAATGAAAATTAATAATTCTTTCTAACAGATCCGTTTATGGTGGGTGTTGCAATTCCAAAATCCGATAGACAGACAACAAATAGTTGTACGTGACAACAAGAATTATACAAAAATTTCATAAATAACGTTTCACAGCAATGAAAGTGTTGTACAAAACGACGAATCCCATATTAAAAAAAAATAATCGAGAGAACTAATTTATTTTTCGACTAACTATTACAAAGGAATTTATATATTAAATATTAAATTTCGAAAACGTGGATATTATATTTAATTCATGGTTATTTGAATTAAATGCATTTGATGCAGAAAATGAGCGAAACAAAATAAACTACAGGATATTTTAGTTAATTTAATAACCGGTCCTGAAACAAAATGATTGCTAAATAAAACCTTATTTTAGGAAATTTAATTTGTATGGACAGTGAGAATGGAAGTAATGCTAATGATTAAAATTAAATATTTGAATGTAGGTTAAACAGGAGATAGCACAAATATTTTGGACACTATTTTTAATTAATTAAAGAAATTGTCTATTTACAATGATAAATGATCTTGTATCTATGTACAGTGTACGTGGTTTCCGAAACAAGAATTCTTCACCCTTTCCGATCTTGCTGATGAGAGATGTTTTGTTTAGGTTTCTTCCACTCCCTTAATCTTATCGTTTCAAATATATTTTTGAAGAGAGAAGTCTTTCCAAACAGCCCGGATAAAGTAATTGGATGAAATGAGCCCCCGATATGAGATACAAGACGACGAAACCTTATAATACCGCAAGGCGAATTCAATCATGTCGTTCGTATTACAGACTGTATAAAATGTAATTTGTTTGTAGAGAAACTATTTATATATTAATTATGCACATATTTTAATAATAAATAGATTCGTCTAACATATCTTAACAGTTAACAGTCCATCGACAAGAAGTAGTATACAACATGATCGTCTTCACTAAAGATCATGTAGTGTTTTCTTTTACAGCTTTCCAACTATCAATGTTATTCTGTATTTAAAAGTCCGTTTGGAAATCATCCTCATTTGTCATAAATAATTTAGTTTCTCATTTTTAGCTTCGCTATCTATTAACGCATTCTTTTTATTGTATCAGAAAAAACAACTCTTTCACAGTCAATTAGATGACACATATTTACTGTTTCCCTTCCCTATTTTTCTGTGTTTGTTAGTTTGAGCAGTTTATAATTTACACGTAATATATTTTATAATCTTTTATTTTTAAACGCTAAGTTGAAAATTTGAAATTTTGAGCAACGTTATTCATTTTCGAAATTTTTTTTGGGTTCATATTCTTCGTGATGCATGAGGGAATAATAGTGTTGATAATTTTCATACCTTCCTTTCATACTTTGCCAAATTATGTCTAGGTTTTCCCACTTGTACATCGTCATCGGGAATGCCAACACGACGAGCTGAGTATTCGTTTAAATGACCATTACATCTAAGTACTTAAAAGTAGGCTAATGCGAGTTGGAAAACCGCCTGTATTAGGTATGTATCTTATAAATTTAATGAGTAATATCATCATCGACAAATATATGCAATCAGCATCACACCCGACGACATGAAACGTCACTTATGTATTTTCAATATCTTTAGCTGATATCTGATAAATTGATGTTTATAGTCATTATAATTCGCAAATATAACTAAAACGCCTGATCACTCAAAGTTTATTACAGATTAAAAATATTGTTATGTATAGAAACAGTCTAAGGCTTGATTATAACAATTATAGCATAGAATCATCTACGACATCGAATAAATATGTAAACAATATTTTGAGAACCTTCCCTAGACATTGACACATCACTTTTGGAAGTTAAAGTTACTTGTAATTAAGAAATTGTAGTATAAAGGGACAAATATGACCTTTGCGCTTCAAATCTGTTTGCCAGAAAAGAAGTCAATAAACGCATGATCAGTTTAAATGACTAAAAAGATTACTTTAAATAAATACTTTGGCACAATTTCGGAATTATCAAAAAACTGTCACCGATATGAATTCGCTCAGAACTACGTATTACTGTTAACTCAGACGATTACGCAAGAGAGTATGTAAGAAAAGTTTAATTTAAAGTAACTGAAAATAAATTATGAACTATATCTGTAAATATATGGCAAAAAGTTATGTCGGGAACAAATATAAGATTCTTATTTGAAAAGGAATTATATAATAATTCATTATTTTATGAAAACATTTTGTATACAAGTTGTGTGAATCAGTCTAACTAAGACTATAAGATTATTTCTTTACAGATCCTAGATTATGTGGACCCATATTATTGTATCCCTCTATTATATTGTTCCACACTATGAAATCGTCGTTTTCAATTCATTGCGTCAGTCTTTAAACAATTTTATTTGGCGAATACTCAAGTTCAATTGACCTCTTTAACACATAATAAAACTAGAAACGTCAGAGACTTCTATAACATAAGTAACAACACACATTTTGGAAGAACGTAACAGGTTGCCATTGCGAAAATAAGAACTGGACACTGCAATTTAAGCCACACTTATCTACTGTATAGATCCATCCCACAGTCTTGTGATGTTTGTAATACTGTCTTAAATATAGACCATGTCATTAATAAATGCCCCAGTTATCACCAACACAGAAACTATACCTACAGGGCAAAATTTACAAATCCATCTTGGAGTCCCATGAATATAAAAAAGATATATTACGTTTTGTAAGGAAAGTAAAATTTTTGATTTAATTTAAATGTATTGTGTGTTGTGTTTTTTAAATTTAAAAATCAAATATAATGAAGACAAATAAATAATTAGTGGTTAACGAAGAGAAAATGGCCATATTATTTAGCAAATTCATAATTGTAAATAATATGTAAATAATTGTCACTGTTGTCGCTAATGATCAGGCAGTCGATGCGACCTTTATAAATAAAATGAAAGAAAAAATCTAGAAAGATTTGCGTCAAAGTGAAAATATGCTCCTTTTAGTCTGTACACTTACAACGTCGATCTCACGAGCACAATATCTTCACCAAATTTTTAAGAATCATGGATTGCGATGGCCTACATAATACAACAGGTGCAATACCTTGTTTACATACAGAGGGATCAACTGTAAATGAACCATATTATCTTCATATTTATAAGAATTGATAGGTGATAGAAATTGCTCAGCTGGTCAACGGAGTTCATTTGATTCTCGGACAACATTATCGATCCCTTAGCCGAGGGTAAACACGATTTTAGAAGTGATGCGGTACACCAAGCAGATGATCTGCGCAAGGCGTGGTTTCGGCGCGTAATTGAAACAAAAACATACATTCCTATATTCAATTGTTTTAATCTACAACCTACCACCCTATACTTACAAAAAATCAAATATTATGAACAGAGTAATTTTTTGGAAGCTATACTTTGCGTTGACGTATTTCATCGTAGGTTTCAGTCCTGTATTTAAACTTAATGAAACCCTAAGTTATGTCATTTTTTAAGTCCAAGTATTCAATGATAGTGACAAAATAAGATCCTGGGATACCTAAAGAGTCGAAAGAAAAATGCAATTTTGAATAATATTGATTGTGAAGTAATAAATCATAAATTCAAAAGCAATTTCTTTCGGGAGGGAGTGATCGGTTCCCCATAAGCTATGTCTTGCGAAGGTTATACGTAAATACGGCCATGATATTTCTTATTTATTCAAAACTATTTATTAGTACCTTCCTTCCTTTTTTCATTATAAGTTTGAAGTTAAGATCTAAGTCGTGATTTTCAATTTATGTATAAAATATAAAATTTAAAGTTTCAAATTATGATATCAATAACAATATATATATAAATTGTTATTGTCGATTTTAGATCCTAACTTAAAAATGATATATTAAGTTAATTTAACAAGAACATGATACGTGATACATGCTCATATTTTTTTTTCAGAAATCCGAAATTTCATTTATTGAGACCGATAAATGAAATGTTGTTACTGAAATTAAAATCATAAGTTGAATATCTCTTAGTAATAGTTGTCCTATACCTTCACTAATCAATATATCCTTATGATCGATCTTCGTGTGACTTTGGAAACTATAATAATTTATGTTTTGTGTTTCGATACTTTAGTTTAATTCTAAGAATTATTAAATACAAAAACATATTTAGGACAGAATGTCATTTTACAATTATATATATATATATATAGATACGTGATGCATGATACTCATAATAATAAATTTCATTTATTGAGACCGATATATTTTATATATATACGGATATTCCATTGGCGGTAAAAGAAGATATCATGAAATAGTGGAGAACTGTATAATAGGAGATAGTTCCCAATTTATTACAGCGAGGGCCCTGATATCAGATTCTCTGGAATAGGTTTATTTCTTTAAGGAGTGTTTCGACTCGTGTGCTCAGCTCTCAATCTTCACGGATTGTCGCTCTGACGACGAACAGGTTTTTAGTATTCATAAAGTTGGATTAGTTATTCCTTCTTCCACGCTCTCATATTTTCTGCTGTTGTAGAGATATATTTCGCCGGGGGCAGTAATCTGTTTATTAATTTTATTTCATAACATTTAAAATTTCACCATATGCTTTATAAAAGTTTGACAACTTTTAAATACCTTCACTTTGATATTTAGCGTACAAATATTGAAAACAGTTGTACCAGATGTGATTTGGATGCGTGAATCGCGTAGTCTTAAAGAGCAAGAAACCAGAATTAAAATCAATAAAGTTAGGGTGACCAATCAGTTGTCAAAGCCCCGGAGAATATTACTTGTTATTTTTTATCAGTCCATTACAAAGCTGGAAATCAGTTCGGGAGTTACGTTTTGATGAGTGTATAGGTAAATGAAAGCCACTGTATAGCTAATTGACTCGTTATTCGTTGGGGTGATGTCCGATAAACTCATTAGAACTTTAGAAGGGTTCTTCAACTGACAGATTAACGTCTCCTTGATTCACGTTCTATACGTCCACCAGGACGAAGAGGATGTACACAACAGATATCGGAGGTCAACAGCTCACAAACATTATGTAGTCTGTACTCCTTTAATACACTAAGTATTGTAAAATATATGAGTGCTCTAAGATCTTCCTCGAGTATTGACAAAGTAACATAAATCACTAAATACTTCCGAATCCTTAGTGACTTAATCTTGGGGGGGGTGTTTCAATTGCAAGCTGTATAGTATAGCAAGTCCATGGCACGTTACATAATTCTGGCTAAAGTGAAGAGTAACTTAGAGAGTGGGTCGTCATTAAAGGAGAACATAGGGCTGGTGGCATTTTGCCACGACGTATTGACCGTGCGTAGTCTTTCCAGACAACAGCTGACTGCACCACTCCTCACTAAACCTGCTCAGAATACGTCAACGGAAATAAGTGGCACGCAGTAATTAAATTACAATAGGCGCGAACTGCTACGACAGTCTCTATGCAGTACATTGAACATTCACGCAGGAAAAGAGCGTAGTAAATTATTAAAGCGTTGGCACCTCTACCGTTCCTTAATCCAAGGCAACAATTAGTAAGGATTCTACGAGGAATTTCGTGTACTCCACGACTCATTGATTTCCCACGCCGGAGGTGCGATCCGGCACTGTCACCACTACTTCGATCCTTTCCGTCAGGGGGCGAAATATTAACAGAAACATTTTGGGTAACGAATTAATTGGTAAAGAATTGGCTGTATGAATTTAGGAGCAGGAGTACTTTATTTCACCGACACATGCCACTGAGTGATTTGACAGGTGGGAAAGCGATCAGGAATTCCGCGGAACGAGTCCGTGTGAGAACGACGCAGAGAGGTACTCACGTGTACGTCTGTGCCGGCGCCTTTATGTGCTGAGGCAGTCTCTCGAAAACGCGCCGGAACTCCTCAAATTCGGTGTCCGCCATCTTGGAAGGCGGAGGTGGAGGAGGCCGCGCTGAGGACGGCGACGCTCCGTCTCTCCTCCAGAGTCCTGGTCGTCGTATTGATTCGTAGCGCTGGCAGGCGCCGCCAGGGGCGCTGATGCTTTGGCGCCATCTAAACAGTGACTGCGCGCCTCCACGTGACAGTATTTTCCGTCGCCAGTTTTACGAATTCACATCAGAACAGGAGAATCAAGAAATGCTATGCCACAAGAAATATCGTTGGTTTGAGATAATACAAATCGCAGAGTATAACTTTGTGAGGAATCTAAATACGGTCGATGTCGCAACTACTGTGTCAATAATAAATGCTGCAAAACGAGGCGGCGCCGTGAAAAGTCGCAACACTCGTAACAGGGTCGATTTTCCATTCGCTCATCGTCATTAGCACTTTTTCTGGCTTCCCTCAAATATTTCGACGGTTTGAAATTTGCAGTAATACGAACACAAGTTCGTTCCTTTCGTTCTTCCCTAAAAATGGACCGTAACAGCGGAAGAGATTTAGGTCACTAGGATCGTCTTTCCACTATATAGGGTTTCTAATTTCAGATGTCAGTCCTGTAGTTCTCTCACGTTGCTAATGGTTCTCTCGAGAAATGTATGAAATGTACCCTTATCAATTGACACACATACACCCATATATATATATATATATATATATATATATATATATATATATATATATATAAAAGGAACTAGCATGCTTTTGTAACAAATTATAACACACACACAATGATCCATTCATAATGCCTAGTGTCTATATTGAAACCTGTTTCCTGACTGAAATGTCGTTAGGCATAAAGTTCACCCTCACAAATTCGTTCAATCGTAATACTATTCTATGCCCAACGACAATTTTTTTAAATTTTACGTTATACCTGGTGTAGGTTGCAATATATATAGTCTACATTACTTTGAAGCAATATTAACCTTGGAACTCTTTTTTTTTCTATCTTTCTTCATGGCTCTACAGCCCATTGAGGGCCTGGGCCTACCGAGTCGACTGCGGACTGTCATCTTGCATGACACATTCCGAATTTGGAGTGACACGTGGTCAGCGTATCGATCCTCCAACAGTCTTAATCCCGGTCTTCTCGACCATTGGAACTCTTATGAAATTAAATTTGTATATGATTCTTAAAGATAAAAATCACTTTGTTTGGAAAAGGATGAACAATTTTTTTCTAAGAAAAACATTATTATTAATGAGAGTGTGGGAGAGACACACGAACATGGAGATCGTTTCAGTTCAGCTTTATATTACCTTTCAGTCAAAAAGGCAAAGGCTTTAACGGGATTAAATTTTTTTTCGTGTATTCTGCATGATAATATGATTTCGTGGTATTTTGCTGCTCTTCTAAAGTCATCTAGAACAAATCAAAATGAATGACCTTTCCCCGTTTCCTGGTGCCCAGATGATCCTTGAAAGTTGGCTTTAGGAGAATTGATCACTGAGTTGTAAAATTTGTATTGTTTAAAAACCTAATACAAATGTTTTAAATATTGCAAAAATGGTAGTTCTATTACTCATATCTCTTTACAATGCCGTCACTTAAGGCCAAACGTATTTTACTTAGATTATGTAAATTAAAGAAAAAACTTTCAAGAGATCCAGCAATAAAAATATAAAACCTTGCCGGAAGGCGATAATTTCGCTCGTATCTAATCCTCTACAATTATTTTATATATACATTCATGACTATGAACTAAGAATACCTAAATATATTGCAACAGCTACTTCTCAATTATTTCATGTTGATCTCAAAAGGTTTATAGAAGCGTTTCACAGATGAAAGTCAGTGCTGAATTGAGCTGCCAGATAAATTCTTCCAGAGAGGAAAATATTTTGATGAGATATTCATTTTGAATTAGTTTATCGTAATTTTTAACTGTAAAAATTGTAAAGTTATCTGTACAGTGCAGTGTTATATGCGAAATGTAGTGCTACTTCTGTAGATTATAATACAAATAATTTTTACTTTTAGAAGAAAGACATGAATGGAAAAATGTCAACCAGACCAGGGTCCCTGGTCCGGTTAACAAATTTAAAAACATGTCTTTCTTCTAAAATCAACTATATGCTTTACTGGGCTTCAATTGAAGCATTTCCACTACCTTAAATAATTTTTTTCTTACACCAATGGTACTCTTTTTACTCCTGTATTATTTCATTTTGGTAATGTCCTATAATGATATATTCTCTCTAATTTACGTATATATTTCTGTTTATATCAGTAAACATATGGCTATATTGTCAGATATGTACTCTATCAATTCTTTATATTACTATTTAAGTATAGTGCTAAATTATGTAAGAACAGCATCTTTTATTCTTCCACTCAAAATTTGCAACAAATTCATTGTATCTACTCGTATATAAGTGAATAACATCTGTTCAGTATCTAAACATGAGTAATTAAATAATATTAGAATATCTTTCGCTAAAATAATTAATTCTACGCTTCCGTCTGACGTTTGGGACTTTAGTCCCAATTTATAGATCAATTAAGAAAAACTGATCTTAAACCGATTGAGTGTAGTCAATAAAAGAATTTTTAACTATGAGATTTATATTAAATTTTAAACAGCTTTACACATAAGAAACCGAAAACTCAAATTTTAATAGCGAAAGTATAACAATAATTTATAAGTAAAGACAAATAGGTTGATTGACTTCAAGAGAATATTATAAAACTTAGTATTACTTAATAATAATAATAATAATAATAATAATAATCATATTCCGTAGATCCTGTAAAGAAGCTAAACTTCAAGGATGTGGAATGGGTCAGGGTGTACATTTATTACATTATTTTATTGTATAAAAGAAAATATACTTATAACAAAGTTATGTATTATAAACTATAATAAATTACTCTTCTCCGATTCTTCTATAAATTCCTTTATTGAATAGAAGGAGTGGCTAAGCAAAAATGAGCGTAATTCAGTGTTAAATTTACCTTGATTATCGGACAACCGTTTAATTCTGTGCGGCAGTCTGTTGAAGATGGATATCCCTGAATAATGCACACCTTTCTGTGCAATTGACAATGTTTTACATTTTTTATATAGATTATTTTTGTTCCTTGTATTGAAGGGATGAATATCAGAATTATTCAAAAATAAGTGCCTATTTGTGATTAAAAATAACATCAATGAATAAATGTATTGGCACGTCAAAGTGAAAATACCTAACTTTTTGAACAGATTTCTGCAAGAAGTTCGTGAGGAAACCTGACATATTGCTCTAATAACACGTTTTTGACTAATAAAAATCTTATCTATGCCTACTGAGTTGCCCCAAAATATAATACCATATGATAAAATAGAATGAAAATATGCAAAGTATACTAATTTTCTTGTTTTTAAATCACTGAAGGTGGACATTGCTCTGACAGCATATGTAGCTGAGCTGAGTTTCTTAAGTAATTGATTAATCTGATCAGTCCAATTTAATTTATTATTTACTAAGAGACCTAAGAATTTAACAGAGGAAGTTTCATTTACATTTTTGCTGTCGTATTTAAGTGTTATAGATTGTAAAGTTGTGTTGAGTGTGTGAAATTGCATGAAATGTGTTTTGTCACAGTTATTTGTTAGTCCGTTCGCATTAAACCATGTTAGCAGGTTAGTTAAATTATTGTTGCTTGCCTCTTCTAGTGTGTCTTTGTTACTTTTTACTATTACACTAGTATCATCTGCAAAGAGGATAGCTTTAGAAGTTGAATCTATGGTATTAGGAAGATCATTTATATATATAAGGAATAATAATGGCCCTAATACTGATCCCTGTGGGACCCCAGTTTTAATAATTCCCCAATCTGATTTATGTATTTCACCTGTGCACGAGTCTTTTAATACTACTCTTTGCATTCTATTTTGTAAGTATGAATTAAACCAAGAAAATGAAGTTCCTGTTATTCCATAGTACCTCAGTTTTTCTAGCAATATGCTATGGTCTACACAATCAAAAGCTTTACTTAAGTCACAGAATATACCTAATGGGCGATTTTTTTTATTTAATTCTTCTATTATGTCGTCTAAAAGAGTAAAGATTGCTTTCTCGGTTGAATATCCTTTTCTAAACCCAAACTGTGAATCGGTGAGTAAATTATGTTTGTTCAGATGTTTTATAACTCTGTTGTATACTACTCTTTCAAAAATTTTTGATAATACTGGCAACAGTGATATGGGGCGATAATTTGATATATCTTCTTTATTCCCCTGTTTGTACAGTGGAGTGACTAAGGCACATTTGAGCTTATCTGGGAAGACTCCAGAAAGAAGTGAATGATTACAAATGTAACTAATTACTGAACTAATGCTACCTGTTATTTGTTTGAGTATAATGCTTGAGATACCATCATGCCCTGATGAATGTTTATTTTTTAGTGTGTTTATTATTTTTTTAATTTCGGCTGGAGTTGTCAAAGAAAAGTTCAAATTACTTTCCTGGACTGGATAGTTTTCTTTCAAAAGTTGTAAGGCATTTTCCATTG
The DNA here is from genome assembly GCA_034510155.1 of Eucriotettix oculatus. Classification (NCBI taxonomy): domain Eukaryota; kingdom Metazoa; phylum Arthropoda; class Insecta; order Orthoptera; family Tetrigidae; genus Eucriotettix; species Eucriotettix oculatus. The sequence continues at coordinate 141,933,914 of CM067376.1, read as the reverse complement.
ATTTATTTGTATTCATCCCAATTTTCTTTGCAATGGTTAAAAAGTGATCATTAAATTTATTTGTACATTCATCTGTTTTGAATTTACTTAACTGTGGCTGTGTCAGTTCTTTATTTTCTTTATTTGTTTCTTTTTTAATTATTTTCCAAATAGTTTTAATCTTATTAACGGAGTTGTCTACTGATTTCTTAATATGCACACATTTTGCAGCTTTTATGACCTTATTCAATATTTTACAGTATTTCTTATAATGATGATTAGGATTATCCCTTATTATCAAGTACAGATCCCTTTTGTGTTTACATGAAACTTTATAAAATCCCACATTAGTTAACCACCCTGCTACTTTATTAGTTTCACTAGACTTTGTTACACGAGTTTTTGGAAAGTAAAATTCAAAATATAATGTTAATGTTCTCAGAAATGAATCAAATTTCTCATTTACATTGTTTGTGGAGTACACACCTTCCCAAAATTCTTGTTGTACTGCTTGCTGAAACAGTTTCATAGAACTAACATCCATTTTTCTTACATAATTTACTGATTTTTGTGGGACACATTTGAAACATATATCATTAATTGTAAGTAATTGACTGTCATGATCTGAGAGACCATTCACAATTGGCTTAATACTGTAATTTTCATAATGAGTTATATCAATGAACATATTATCTATGGCAGTACCTTTTGAGTTTTGTACTCTAGTGGGAAAATTGACTACTGCATATAAGTTGAATGTGGAAGTTAATATTTCTAATTGTTGTTTCTTTGTGTCTTCCAATAGGAAATCTATATTGAAATCGCCACACATGATTATTTTCAACTTCATTTTGTAAAGTTGAAGTAACAATAACTCTAATTGTTTCAAAAATACTGCAAAGGAACCTATAGGTGATCTATAAACTGTTACAATAATTAATTTTGAGCTTTGAAGTTCAATTACCGTAGCACAACATTCAAAGTCCTGCTCAATGCTGTAGGGACTAGTGTCAATACTTTTAAACTTAAAGTTATTACATACATACGTAGCCACTCCTCCTTTTTCTTTTACAGATCTACAGAAGTAGGATGTAAGTGAATAACCATTTAAATTTACCAAACCTATTTCTGTGGTTTTCAGATGATGCTCTGTAATACAAATGATATCTACAGATTTTTTACAGTCTTTTTCAACATCTGTTATGGATATGATAAGCTCATCTGCTTTATTAGCTAAACTTCTGATATTTTGATGATAAACTGTTATGCTTTGTTTATTAATTGCATTGTGATTATTTTTATTATTGAGATTTAATTTATGGTTATGATTTGTGACTACTTGAATTTGAATTTCCTTTAGGTTA
>CM067376.1:141798965-141932471 GCA_034510155.1 Eucriotettix oculatus | reverse complement strand
ATTGAAAGCAATTAAGTTGTTGAATATCTCATAATAAGTCTTGAATTTTCGATAGTTAAAGCGTGGGAATTACAAATTCCCAAATCTAGCTCCAAATCTTCATGTTCCATAAACATTTCTACTTAAAAATATTTTAACCATGTAGGTAATTTATGTCTACCATAATAACGTATTATGTAACTACTTCGGAACTGTCTGTTATGTGAATTATTATTCCATTTATGCAATGCTAAAATTTTGGTTCGACCTAGTTAGATGGGATCCATTCTCACAGAGCGCCATTCACACCTCATGCACCCCCAATTTTTGTTTTCGCTGACGTGGACCCCTTGAAGTTCAAAGTGGTCTATATCGACTCCTAAGGGTCGATATAGACCACTTACAAAACCATTTCTCTAGGAAAGACATTGAACTTTATGGTAGACGACCACACTTTGAAAACTAAAATTATTCGCCGAGTTTATTTCTCGCTGCGTTTAAAACGCAACCCGTGGTTACATAATGAAGGGCCACACTGGCCGACAGTTCGCAATTCTCCCACCATTCTCCTACCAATGATTTCTCGCAATGTACTACACCGTATCACTCTATCGCTATTATACTTTTTTTGTTCTTGTGTGAATTTATTTGTCGTTTGGTTGGACAATGCATCAATTAAGTTTTTGTCCCCTATATGGAATAATATTCGGAAAGAGAGTAGCGATAGGGACGTGAAATATAAAATGTGTGGAATTGCTGTAATTGTAATTCCAAACTGGTACAAAGTTTCGAGATACGGGATATTTATCAATGAATTTTATTGATTTTCAGCTACAATATGTAGGGGAGGAAGACCAACGTATTTCATATTTAATTCAAATTTATTTTGGTTTTAGTTTTTTTTGGAAACCTATTGAATAAAATTTTTAGAACTGTTAAATTCAACTTATTTGTTGATTCAATATACTTCAAGGAATTTTATATTACATTATTAATCAATAAATAACCTCTCATCTATCTTTTACAGTTCACTTGATGAAGTTCAAAATTAAGGGTGAAACATAGTCTTGTATTTTATTGATCTCACTGTTATTTAATAATTTTTTCTACTTATTTTTCATATTTATTTCTGTATATATGTGTGAATTCATGTATATATTTAAGGTTATTTCTAATTTCATATAACTTCTTATTACTTTTCTCCCGAGGAACACTCAAATAAGGGATGCAACGTGGTGTGACGTGTTTTTTTAATTTTAATGTATAACTGTATTAAAGAAATTAGTATATATATTTAAATGGGTGGTCGCCAATAAATCTCAACTTTGACATTTAAAACATTTTTATCATTAACAAATGTAAAAGACTCAACAAATTACAATACTTTGAAATTAATTAACTTTCTTTCCCAGCTGAGCCCAAACCAAAGAAATAACATAGTAAGAGACATTAGTAAATTTAATCTACTTTACTCACAGCATAGCAGAGCGAGAAATTAATGCCTTTTGGTTCTTAATTTGCATTCAAGCTCACTTAGTTTCCTGGATTCAACGTTAAGGCAACGCAAAGGCAGCTTTCGGGAGGCATGTCACGTACGCAGGCCTCCAATGTCTTTCCTGGTTTCCAGATTTGTTTCCTGGTGATATTTGAGCCAGATCGCCTCTCCTCTCCGACTCCTTGAAGCCAGCCAGTCCGACTTTTCGTTTCGCTAGCTCCCCTCTAACCTCTCACCTGCGACTCTCTTTTCCGAATAATTTTTTCGAGGTCGTCTCCACCCCTAACTCACCCCTCCTAAAACCTTCATTGGTCTGCCCGCTTTTTCTATCTTCCCCAGGTCCTCCAATGGGGTTGGCGTCCTTACACATCCTCTCAAAAAATACAAAATTTGGGAATGGCCACCCCTAGCTTTCATTTGTGTCAACCACCTCCGGATCTGTTCTCTATGGAAAATTAGCACAGAAAGCTTAATAGTGTAAATAAATTTAGATAAATATTAAAAAATAGACGATGAAAAATTATACATAGAAAATATCTGGAGTGCGGTGGAAAACGCATGCGATTTTTCGCAGCAATGTGCCCAGCTTTTGCGCTTAATCGCACTGCGTCGAAGGGTGACAAAAACGCATACGAAAAATCGCAGTATGGCCTTGGCCTTAACCGTGGAAATCTTGTTGTGTGAATTTATTTGTAAGTTTGTTCGAAAACTCTGAATACAGATATGTTCATTTTGGGGGCAGAGATACTGCGCACCACAAGCAATAGAATCACTGGAGACAGGTGGCAACGTAGCCCCCTCCCTCTAGCAGCGACCACGCCGTCCCGCCTGCCAGTAACCGCGTCGACGACCTCGAGCGATACCTCGAGGCCATCTCACCGTGGAAATCGACGCACTCCGGAGGAGATCGCCGCCTCGTAGGCCTTCCCGACAACGCCCGCAGCAGCAAGGACGAGCCAGCCGTCCGACGCACGACTCCGGGAGGTGTTGGCACCACTGCCGGTTTGGCAGCCGTGCCCAGCGCTGCGAACCCTCGTGCAGCTACGCCCAGGGAAAATAACTGGCTGGCTGGCGATTTCAGCTCCTTGCCGCCTACCCGGACGCCGCGTCATCATCAGGGACCGAGCGAGCGGCCACAAGTTCCTGATCGACACCAGCTTCGACATCTGCTGTTTCCCTCGAGCCCTCCTCAAGAGCCACCGAGCACCCACGAGCTACAAGCTGCTAGCGGCGAACGCTACCAGCATCGTAACCTATGGGTATCTACCCCTGCAGCTGAACCTAGGCCTTCATCGCAGGTTCCCGTGGCGTTTCGTTGTGGCAGACTTTGTGTCCCAATAATCAACGCAGACTTTCTAGCACACAACAAACTGCTACCAGACTGCAGCAACGGGCGCCTAATAAACGGAATCTCTGGCTACGCCACCAATGCGACACCAAGCAAACCCGCCACAATCCAGCGTCAAGGTGTTGACGGTTTCGCCCTACGAGGAGATACTCGATCGGTTCCTGGAACTAACGCGCCCAGCCGGAGTAACCCGCGCCGTTCGCCACACTAACGTCCATCACATCCACACGCCAACCTCATGGGCATCGCCACTTCACCTCGTCCCAAAGAAGAACAAGCCCATGTGGCGATTATCGTGCATTGAACGCGCAAACCGTCCCGGACAGATACCCCGTTCAAGACTTTGCCATGAGCTTACGGGCCAGCTCGGTATTTTCAGTCCTCAACCTCGTCAAGGCGTACACGCAGATTCCGGTACATCCAGAAAAGGGCTATAACCACACCGTTCTGGATGTTTGAATTCCCGTTCATGATCTTCGGGCTGCGAATGCGGGACAAACGTTCCAGAGGTTCATGGACGAGGTATTGCAGTGCCTGGAATTCTGCTACCCTTATATTGATATTCCAGCGCCTGGCTCAAAACGGCATCGTCTTCAACACCGAGAAGTCAGTCTTCGGTCTGTGGGCTGTGACCTTCCTCGGCTACCGCGTCTCCAAAGAAGGCGTTAGTGCAGTTCCGGAACGCATCACCGACCTGCAGCAGTTCCAGCGGCCAACCGACGCCCGAGGTCTGCGCCGGTTCTTGGGGATGGTGAACTACTATAGACGGTTCCTTCCCCACGCAGTGACAGCACGCCGCTTTGCAGGAAGCATTATCTGGCCTTCGCGGAGCCCAACTGGTGCCGTGGACATCCGAAACCGATGCAGCCATCGAGAGCTGCAAGGCCTCACTACGGCTTAACGCGGGTTGATTACCGACGCTTCGCAACGAGGAGTCAGCGCCACCCTGCAGCAACGGGTCGATGGAGCATGGCATCCGCTAGGTTTCTTTTCAAAACGGCTGACTCCACGCCAATCGCAGTGGCGGCGTACTACAGAGAGCTTCTGGCGATCTACCTGGCGGTCCGACACTTTCGCCACGCGATCAAGGCACAGCACTCGGCTGTCTTCACAGACCACAAACCGATTTGCTTCGCGTTCCTCCAGAAGAACGAGAAGCTTCCACCGGTGCAAAGGAACCACTTTACCTACATCGGTCAATTCACCACCGATATCCGACACATCAATGGGGCCGAGAACATCGTCGCGTACGCCTTCTCCCGTGTCGACGCCCTTACCGCGACCTCGAACCCGGTGGACTTCGAGATCCTCGCCCACCAGCAGACGAACGACATGACTTGCGCACGCTCATTCGCAGCGGCATGGCGCTCCAGCTTCGCCTTGTCGCCATCCAACTCCACACCTCGCAGCTCCATTGTGACGTTTCGACCGGCCGCCATCGATCTTCCCAGCACCCAGCCGACGCCAGGTGTTCGACGCGCTGCACAACCTCAGCCATCCGGGGACCCGTGCCACTACACACCTGGTGACGTCTCGCTTCGTGTGGCCCGGAGTGAACTTAGACTGCTGGGCGTGGGCCCGAGCGTGCATGCCATGCCAACGTGCCACGTCGTCACAGCCACCGGATCCTTCCAAAAGATAAACGCCGGATTCCGCCACGTCCACGTCGACATCGTCGGTCCGCTACCGCCAGTAGGGTTCTTCCGGTGCCTGTTTATGATCGTCGACCGCGCCTCGCGATGGCCAGAGATGGTCCCGCTGGAGCAGATCTCCGTTGAAAGCGTAGCCGAAGCCATCCTCCATGGTTGGATCGCCCGATTCGGCTGCCCAGAGATAATTACGGCCGACCAAGGTCGTCAATTCGAATTGCGACTGTTCGCGGCTCTGAGAGCATCTCGGAGGCCGCTGTACCACCCACAGGCTAACGGCCTAGTGAAAATATTCCACTAGCAGCGAAGGCATCGTGGCTGGAGGCGCTTCCTACAGTCATGCTGGGAATACGCACCGCCTTCAAGGAGGACCTCCAGCCAGCTGCAGCAGAGCTCTTGTTTGGGGATACACACCGGCTGCACGGCGAATTTTTCACCCAGAAATCAGAGCCGCCTGGAGGAGTCGACCCAACTTTGCTTGTCGCAAAGTTACACTTTATTGTATAAAATGAACCACTTTTAAATATTATATTGCCATGAAAGACATCCTGCTAACGAAGTAAAATAATCAGTAAAGAAATTTCGAACTTTCTTAGAACTGCGACCTATTTTTGGGACATGTTAATGTAACGTCCAACTGTTAACCATCTCTCACACGAACTAAACTGTGAAAAACACAAGCCACTTATACAATTTTTTCAACAGACTGGTAGTCCAAATCGATTGTGTAATGAAACACTCCCCATTTGTTTGCTAGCAGACTAAAATCATGTTCGACAAATATTAGTGCCGTTGATAACATGCAGTTCATATATTTATTTATAGTTCAATTCATTCTCGAATACTGTATGATAACTTGTTTGCTGACAAAAAATGACGTACAGAACTTTGATTGTGATCTCAAAATCTGAAAATGCATTTCAGTCTGGAACATTCAGCAATTCGCTATAGTCTCTTTTAAATAAAAAGTTCTATTATGAGGGTTTCCGCAAGAGGTGTGGCTATGAATGAAACAATCACAAACTTTAAAATAATACTATGCAGATCAAGTAGCGTTGCTAAAAACGATTTCTGCGTGGGGTGTGACCTTGGGAGCGGTATAACACGAGAACCAAACATCCCTCCTCGCGATTACGCCAGGAGACTTCCTATTTAAAACGGACGATAGTTAACAATAGTGTAGTTTTACGTACATAAATCATGACACAATAGTAATTAACATCAGCTATAGCTATTAAAATAATCGAACAACAACGTTTGTAATTGCAAAACTGTGACCCACTTTCCTCATACCTCACCAGACGAGTGTGCTTCCCGTTCAACGCACCAATGAAATAAGGAAAGTTAGTTCTTTTTTTAAATTCAGCAGCGGCATTTTCCCAATCGTCCGTTTTTTGCTTTCTCATACAATTATCTTTCCGTCGAAACCAAATTATAAACATGTTTTCCACACAATTTAACTGATCTTCGATCTCACAATAGGGTATTCAAATGCCAATGACCGGGACGTTTTTCCATTAGCATAAAAATGGTTTAAAATGAATAATGGTTGGTAATTGTATCACAAACACCCGTAAAGTAAAAAATACAATAGAAGTGGAGATTGCTTCGTAATACGTTAAGGAGTGAACTGAAAAATCAAACAACTCCTAGAGGAACAACTGATGTTGCAGAGTATGTTTTCGTTTATTAAGTCTATTTATGTAATTAATAATACTGTTTGTAATTTGGTCTAGGACTACTTTGTGACATGGTTCTTATAATTTATAAATATATTAAAGAATTTAGTATATTTATTTAAATGGGTGGGCGCCAATAATTCTCAAATTTGAAATTTAAAACAGTTTTATTGTTAACAAAAACAAAAGATCAACACTATTACAATATTTTAATTTCAATGAATTTTAGCGATTGTGAGCAGCAAATCGTCCTTTCTCTTCAAAGATTTTTGCCAAATGCGAACCAAGATAATTGTGCCGGATCATAAAACAAATTCGTATTTTCCCATGCGCGAAATCACATACTACGACCGTTGACTTAAATAGAGACTTAGTGTAGCCACGCCGGAAAGGAAGGAAATATAATTGATCGCTTTGATAGTTTCTCAGCGTGTGTCTTATATTACGGTTCCAAGACTGTACGGATTTCAAAGCAGACATATATATATATATTGTAATAATTATTAGTGGTGTGATATGGTAATTCTTTAATATAGGTGAATAAGTGCTTGGTAAAACTGTAATATTTATATTGGAATATAAATGATAATTCCAGAGGTTAGGGAATAAGTAATGTTTAAACACAAATGATTAAACAACATAACAATAATTTTTTCAGAGAATTAAGGGGGAGGAACTAAACATAAACTTTAGTCTGTATTCCAATGAACGTGCCAATATGGGCTTACCCGGCTTACCCCTAGTGGCTCAGTAGTACGCAAAAGGGACAACAGAGTGTATGCCGACCTGTGCGCTTGGTCGAATGTAAAATGCATGCTACTTCAAATTGATCATAATATAATAAGTAATACCGATATTATTTGTAAGAGTTCGTTAAATGTTAAATTAATAAAAATCATTTTTCATTAGCAGTGCCAAAGCTCAGCTGCTCTACAGCACGAGCCACCACTGCTTTGTAGGTTTTAATAAAATTTTATTTAGGTTTGAACAGTCAAAAATATTCCAAATTAAATAATTAATACTGAGGATAGTGTATAACTCCCCTATAATTTTATAGTCCTAAATAATTTATTAAATGTTCGAAACGTAGCGTTGAGGTATGATATTGAATTGTTTTCAATTCATTAATATGTGTTTTGAATTAATCGTGCAGCTATACGCTGTTTCCCTATTCACTGAAATACCAGAACATTATAACTTAGCCATCTTCGTTATCAAACTAATGTTTGAATTATATTCTTACATTTGCATGGATTATTTGTGTGTGTGGAAGTTAATAAATAACAATATTCCAGGATTGGGAAACTAAGAATAAATTATAACTAAATGTTCTGTAAGAAACGATGGTTGGTTGTATTGATTTATTGAAGACTAATACAAATATTTACTATTTATAACTGTTAATAAGGACTCGCCAGAATCGTCTTAAATTAGCCTCCTTAGGTAAAGTTACATGAAGAAGGTTGGACTAGTTTGGAGTCTGAGTGTTTCTGAAAGGTTAATACCAAGGTCTCTACCGTCCTGGCAGCTAAGAAGATGTGCTCTTCGTAAGTTGACAGATCTTTTCGGTTCGAGAAAAGCTCACGGATGTACGACAGTCGTACAAGGTGTGTGTGCATTACTACTCCTGAAGAACCAGAAAAGAATATATATAGGTGTGTGTGTATTGTATGCATTATCAGAGGAACTACACAATATATGAATGAAGTTGAACATAATTAATACTTCTAATAATATTTGAAATGTTTTTCCAACGTATCGACTTAAAAATAAGTGTTTGTCATTCCCTGTTTTAATTGGTATCAAAAACCAGTCTTTACAGATCAAGTACTTATTTATTCGTCTAATCAAAACATTATTTAAAGTCAACCAATTGAGTTGAGAAAAGTATTTTATTGTGCTACTGGTTATAATTTAGAAATTACAATTAATATTAAAAATATTATACGGACCAAACTTTTTTACTTTTATATAAGTATTTTAACATCAGATTATGTAAGATTAATTTATGTTCCAAAAAAAGTAAAATTATATACAGTTCATAATTTCGTTGTTGGTATCATACTGTTTTTTCCTCTAGTTACACATATTTAAAATGACCATTTATTAAATGACACAAAGATGATACAAATCTTATCGATGCAATTAACGTTGTTTATAAAATTAATTGTTTAAATTGTAGTTTATGTTACATCGGCCTAGCATAAAGGTCATTCATTACGCGAATAAAAGAAAATAATGCAAATTTAATATTATTTTAAGCAAAAACAATCCTCTAGCTCAACACTACTATAAATTCAATCACAGTTTCTATTTTGTTAACTTCACAATGTTCGGCTAGGAACTCATTAAAATAAAACAATTATTTTCAATAATTTTATCGAATGAAAATCATTCCAACTTTGTCATTATTAAATTTGGCCCCGAAAAGCTCAAAAAAGTGTACTATATTTTATTGTAAGTGTTTTGGTCCATCCGTATTTAACTTGGTTCTTTCCTTTGCATGCCATTCTGTCTTGAAATCCTTTTAGAGAAGGACAAGGAATACCGTCGAAACTTTCACCTAAATATAAATATTTTCTTTGTTTCTGAAATTAAAGCTGAATTGAACATTAAAATCTTACAATTAAGTACTAAACTGAGGTTAATTTAAAAAATAAACTAGAGAACAGATTTAAGTTACTAAAAGATAAATACAAAGATGACATGTTGAATCTGATGTAACAGAAAATCATATATACAGGTGTGACATTCAAGAGGCTCACTGTATTAAGGCAGATTTTGATGCAACAGCTGTTGGAATATTAATTTTTGATGGCTGAGTTCATAATCGGAAACTGTTATTATTTTTTAAAATATATGACTCAATTCTAAGCAATGTTTACTGCTTTTCTACAACTTTTTCTACAAAAATTTAATGAAGATCAAAAAAATAGCAAGGATCTTTATGATCTTTTAAATATTTAAATGATGTATGATTCTACTATAAAAACATATAAATATAATCTTTTAACAATCAATTTAATAGAAATTAACTAAATGAAAGGAAGAACAATTAAATTATTAAGTTTTTTGGTGGAAATCAAACATTTTTACTCATTGATATCTCTTTAAGCGGCACGGGGACTGAAATTTCGACCAAAATCAGGAAAAAATAGATTTTCTATTTTGCGTATAAGCCTTACAGATCATATAGCAAAACTTTTAAATCTATTTCGTCATTATTAAAGTCTCAGGAGCAATTTAAAAAGATTTGATTCTAAATTAATAAATTATTACTTTCTTCAGAAAAATGTGTTTTTCTCAGCTTCAGGATTTTTGCTACCAAAAATATTAAATATTGTCTTAATTATTTAAAATAGTTTTCAAATTGTTCAAGCAGTTTAGGTGAAACAAATTTTCAAAGTGATGAAAAGTGTCAATTTTTAAGTAACAGTATGAAGCTCTTAGTAAAAAATTACGTTCTCCCCACAATTTTATTCAATTTAAAAAATAATACTGACAATTGATAACAATGGTCAGTTCTACATATCAATATAAAAACGCAAAAATATTTTTAAGTATGTAACGCAAGGAACATTTTCAAAACTGCCAAATTTTGAAAATAATTATCAAAATATCTCAACAAAAAACAAGTTTACAGAAACAAATTTTTGTACATTGCTACATATGTGTGATGTTTGGTTTTTAATTTACAGTAATTTAAAATGTAAGTCCCCGTGTCACTTAAGTCAAAGTAATCAATTTATTCATCAAGTCAAAACTAAAGTTAGACATGAGAATATATACTACAAATTTTATATTAATATTACAACTATTTACGTTGGATAACGAAATAGGGATATCAACTAAATTATAAATAATAGCAGTTTTTGATAGTAGATTGGCTAGAAAAACGATCACAATTAAGTTCGTAATAGGTAGGCTTAGGATGTAACTTAATTAATAAAAATTGTTTACTACGTGAATAGATACTTTTTAAAATTTTAAATGTTAAATAATTATTAATTCATCGTTTTTTAACTTTTACAGTCGCTTCTCATCAGTTCTAGGGATAATATGAAAAAGATATCACATAATAGGCTTGAACCTAAGTTTTATTTTTATAAGTCTCACGTAAAAATTGTCACAAAATACGTAAGTCCCGGAATTTAATTATATAACCTAAAGATATGCAATTTGTTAATTATTTATTTATTTTTCATACATTTTTTTGAACAACAAATAGAAACATGAACTGGGATTTTATTTTAATAATACCTGGAAGCTATTAATAATAAAACATACATTTAAAGTGTAAGTGAATAATTCTCTTATATGCCAGATACATTCTAACATATCAATAATATTTCATTGTACACATGTTTTTATACAGAGAGACTTTTTTTTAAAAAAAACGTGACACCTGATTATGAACCAAAATATGCCAACTGTAAATATTTTCACGGGATAATGTCATGTAACACGAGGCCACTGAGAACAAATTAAATGAATGTTGATTTTTGTTAGTTGGAAGAGTATATATGTGTAAGGAAACCCTTGATATCGGAGTAGATTCTTAGAATATCCAGACGCGGCATTATATATATTAAAAATTAGATGTATACATATTCTAAGATTTTAATGTACGATATCCAACGCTAACATACATCCTTAAGGAACTGAATTACTTGACATGACAGACATGAAAGTATATTTAATCTCTATAATAAAATTTCCTGTATTTGTGTATGAGGGTGTTTCTGTCTGGCTGTGTGTATGATCCTCATATAAATCGAAACGAGTGGACGAACTGAGACCAAATTTGGCACACGTGTTCTTTGCGACACGTAAATCAGCCCTATCGGGGCGAGACTCGGCTACCACCTCTAGGGATGTGGGGGGAGGAGTAAGGCAAAATTTTAAATAAACAAAAACGACCAATATTTCCATTAAATAAATACATTCTTGGATCAATTAATTTTATAGTGTCTCCTTCGATACTGCTAGCGTATAATATCCAACCCATTTATTATTAAAAGGAAATATTCTTATAGGTGGGGGTGGATGGGTAACACATTAAAATAACCAGAAAACAATATAGATTGGGCTCTAAAACGATGTAATGTGACCCACTGAGTTTAATTCTGACATTAAAATTGCAATTCAAGTTTCAGTTCATCCCCTAAGACGGGTTGTAAGGGGTTAAAACAGCCTCCGCATACAATTTCAACGGATCTAAACGAGGGTACAAATTTCGACCAAATTTTGTACACGGGTTCTTGGCGTTCAGGATTCAACATTTTTAAGGGGTAAGACACTGCTACCACCACTCTGGCGGGGATGGAGGTGTTGGAAATTTTTAAATATCAAAACACGGCAAATATTTCCATCAAATAAGTATATTTCTTGGTCTATTAGCGTATAATTTTAATCCCATTCATCGTCTAAGGAGAGTATTAATAGGAATCGGGGTGTGCGGGGCGTCATATGAAAAAAAAGTCATGTTTGGTATCGAAATTGATTCTATGGAGTCTTTTATTTTGATTCTAATATTTAGAATGCGAATTAAATTTTCAGTTCATCCCCTGGCAGAGGAATAAGACATAACAATTTTGATAAAATTTTGTTTCCATATTCCTCGCGATCCAAACCCATACACTTTGGAGATAAGACACGGCTACCACCCTTAGGGGAAGGGGTGGAATTGATGATTTCTATAATGTAATAAAGGATCATACGTGAGTCGAAAAAGAAATCTTGAGGTCAATAACTTTTATAGTGTTAATATGTGTATAGTTTCAAGCCCTTCCAGCATGTGAAGGGTAGGGGTGGAAATGAGTTATATGAAAATAACAAGGAGATTGATGTCAAAACTGGTGAAATGAGAGTTTCTGTGTTCCATTATGACATTTAATATGGGATTTAAGTGAAAATTCATCCCTTAAGCGGCGGAGAATTTTTATTCTATTAGAGTACTGAAAATATTACTAATCATACTATTGTACCAAGAGTATTTTTGAGTCTCTCGAGATACTGGTAGTATATTTGAGGTTCATATTGTCACTTTTTTTAGGTTGACCAAGAATTAAATAATGTACCGGGTTAATATAAATAAATTCTCGGGCAATGCCGGATCCCCTGCTAGTTTCATTATAAATTCGCTGTTGATACGTTTTCGTTCATTTTTATAGATTTATTGGAATAAAATTTAAAATGTATATTGTAGTAATCATTTATTCTTCTTCTTCTACCAATGGCTCAACAGCCCTCTTGAGGGCCTAGGCCTACCGAGGTGGCTGCGGACTGTCACTTGGCGTGAAACATTCCGAATTTGGGGTGATACGTGGTCAGTGTATCAATTCCCAGTAACCTTAATCCCGGTCCTGAAGTAATCATTTAGAAACAACATTTTTAAATTTGACGAAATCGATTTATTTTTAAGCATTATGAAAGCACGCTTACTTCAACGGTTCTATAATGCAAGCTACATGTTATTAAATTATGGAAATTAAATAATGTATTTTTTATATTGTGAATCACAATCTTCGTATCCTCATCGCTAATATTGGTTTTGTAGCCCATTCTGGCAGAAAGCTTTGCTCTAAGAAACTGTAGGTTCATATTACAGCAATAAAGCGACACGCCTTAAGGTTCGCATTCGCAGTACCAATAAAATTGTTTATTGTAGTACTCTCACCACAAATATATAAGTTATTATTGAAACGTACTTACTGTTTTATCTTTTAAGGGCTCAGAGATAATCATAAACCACCCATCAAATGAACAGCATACACAAAATACATTTTTCTTGCATGAATTCTATGAGTGAAAATCTTTTTACCGAAGCAATCAACAGACCATCGATACGTGAACAATCCAGTACTATTAAAAGTTACTGAGTTTGAACTGCCTTCAAACTAATTTGATAAGGTGCACAAAAGTGATATCTACCAACATATATTTATTTTAAATATTGTTTTCATATACTACAACATATAGTGTAATCTTCGGCTAGGTCAGTCAGATAGAACACTTTCGGTTTCGGAATTCTTAAGGTTGAATATTGCAAATGAGTTTTGATGTCTGGAGAGGAAATATAAAGTATAGTTATCAATATTCAATGTTTCCTCTACTTAATACAAATACAAACATGGCAAGTTTTAAGTATATACAATTTTCGAAGGACTGAACGATAAATAACGGTACAGAAACAGAATTTATGTGTTCGCGAATTACAACAATTCACCAAAATTATACAAGGATAAAATACGTATGCCGATTGGGTCTCCACTCTTGGTTCGCCTTTGCACACGTCGCTCGTAAAACATAAACTTCGCTTAATCTTAAAAATACTAATTTTAGTTTAGTTCACGTAAATGTTATAAGTAATACGTAATTAATCCTCCTTCTCCCACCACTTTGTTTGAACACATATGTACAAATACAATATATTTACATTATCCGTTACCATTAAATGATCACGTAACAGCTTATTAATCATTAAAAACACTTAAGATAGGCGCGCACACACAAAGAAAATATTGATTAATCAAGGCCGTCTTTACACTTTCAATCCAGGTAATTGCTTAATTCAAATTTAGTTTCATAAGAACAACAACATAATTTTCCGCGTTACGAATCTAATATTTCACAATCTGTATTCACAGTTTATTGGCGTTTAGATAATGAAAATAATAACAAAGGTACGACTTCATCTTACCTATACATGTGCGTCCGTGAGATCCAGTTCGATGAAAGCTCACTGATCAGCGGTGGCAGAAGCGACGCTCAGCGGCAAGGGAAGATTCGCGATGTCTACCACGATTCCCCCAGAAGATTCGCCGGCCAAGTCAGAACAAAGGGATTGCCCTGTAGAAGTCACTGTCGTGGCAAGTATAAGTCACAAGTCGTCGGTCCACACTTCACTCCACAATATTGATTATGGGTCGTCTGGTTGTAATATTGAACAATTCGGAGTAAAATGACGATCTACTAACGTAATTTAACGGACAACTAATACCTTTGCGTGATTGAATGCCTGAAATCACTCATATAATTTGCAAGTCCTAGATCACTGTAACAGGTCACCACTGGTCGAAAATTATATAATTCCCAATTTATGGTAATCTTTCTGTCTGGAGCACAAATAAAATATACGTTCGTTCACCTCTAGTAGCAGGGACGAAGTATTCAAATTTTGCTAGTATAATAAGCTCTCCAAGAGTGTCAAGGCAAGGGATGAATATTGTGAAACGTATAACAGTGGTGCGATGTGTACTGGTGTAAGTATAAAACGTGTATGGAAAATTGTAGATAACTGTCGCCAAGTTATATCTGAAATTATTTTTGAATTGTGTATTTATGTTAAAATTTAGATTATAAATTCCGAATTTATACATGGTGTGGCACCACTGTTGACAACATCTGTGCGGGCTAGATATCATGCAACACTAGTGTATGATATACAGGTTATATTATACTTGTTCGTCGCAATGTCCCGACAATGGGTTAGGTAAAAAATATGGCTTCAAAGTAATGCGATGGGTTTAGAAACTGTGAGAGATGTCAAAAGAAAACGTGAATTGTGACCTAAATTTAGGTATAAACCAAATTTAAAGATTATATTTTATTCAAAAGTTATATGAGTTTTAAGTTTCAATTTTGACGTAATAATGATTAAAATTTATCTTTAAAATGTTTATTTAGAATGATGTTTATGGTCTATTTTATTTCATTTAGAAATGATATTAGCGTGGCAATAACTTAAAATAATTTTTAATTTCGTAATTATTGTATAGTATTATTAGATTCTGATTTTACAATATGATTTTATTAAACTAAGTAGTTAAATGGAAAATAAAAAAAATCTTGTATAGGAATATGGAACGGGTGGTTACAATAGTGATTAATATATATGATTAATTCGACAAAGTAATAGCCAAATTACAGACAAAATTAAATGATAAAAGAAATACCAAACAATTTTTCGACAACCATTGTGGCTTTCGTCAAATGATTAACGAACGCCTGAGCCACAAAAATGTCATCCTACGGAAACAAGTAGACGTATTTAAGATTCTTCAACTAAACGTTTAATCATCTGGTAATATTACAATCTGTATCTACAAAGACCCTATTAATATGTAAAGGAATTCACAAACAATCTATGTGTACATTTAATTTGATCCTCACAATCTGTACACTTTATTTGCGTCTGCTGTTTTTAATATAAATTTATTATATTCTTTTATTAATTTCAGCTTGTGTGCCTATATAGAACCCAGAAAAATGAAATATACACGCATAATTTTAATTACGTTCGTGTAATCTAGCCAATGATTCTAATATTCACTTACTATGTGTGGTCAGATGTAAAATAAGAAACTCGAGTTTCACTCAAATCTATCTTAAAGTGTTCAGTATTGTTAATTTAATGTTTAAAACATATTTTTTCTACAAACTGCTAATAAAAAATCTCTAACAGATTACAGAAATAAGTACAATTTTTAATTAAATTAATAGGTAACTTGTATGCTTTATCGATTAAATCATCCATATGCTACTTTTTATAAATATTATTTCATTCTAATTTTTCGGGTAGTGATTTTTTATTTGGCTAGTAAAATGTAAGTCTAGCAATTTCAGCGGAACACGAATTTACTTGATTTCAAAATACTTTTAAAGTTGATTGCAATACCCATGCGATCTGATATTAGTTAAAATCTCGTAGTTTAATGATGGCGAATTATAATATGCGTACCAATGTTTTCTTTGAAAGGTAATAAAAAATGTACGTGAATGACTTATAAAGTGTGAACATTTACATCAAAATTATAAACGATCCGCATTCACGAATTGGCACTGATCAGAATATTGTTATAGGATCAGTTCTCGAGACTTCATCAATCAATAAAAATAATTAATTCTTACCTTTATTAATTCTTTAAATACGAACAGAAAACGTGGTCCATCGCAATAATCACAAAGTTTCGGCAAACCTGTTTTACAATTTTATGAAAAATGTTCTAAAACACTCCTGTTAAATAGTGATCGCGAAACAACTGAAGTTATGAAGTGCATTTAAAAGAGTAATTACGTGAAAAAATGAGTAAATAACGTTTGTGAAAATATGTTAGTTGAAGATAGTATAAAGGCCTTATTTGATAACAGTGGCTGTTGTCCACATAATTGTAGAATACAAACATTCAAATTACTAAGTAAATGTGTAAACACATCCACATATCAACGGAAAAAAGGGGGTGAGTTAGTTGTTATGGCAGAGAGAGGTGGGAGAATGTGAATATGCTATAATTAAAAGTATGAAATATAAAACACGCAAATAACATTCGAAGATGGCGTCAACATCAGCAAGCAACAGAAACCGAAACGGAAGGACCATAAATAAGATTAACGGGAGTGGCATTGTTTAGTAATTCCCGGAGAGAAATGTTGGCAATTTTTTAACCTATGTATTATTTAATTTAATTGTACTAATAATGTTCCTATCCTGTGGCCCATATTTAGTTTCAGTGACATATTTTTTAATTTTATTATTGTTAGTTTGATTATTCTACTCTACTTGAAAATAAAGAAAATAAAATTATATTTATAATAAAAATATTTTTTAATATCAATTGTATGGAAAAACAAAAAGAGTTTATTTTATTACAATACATATCTGATTGTACAACTTTTCTGTACACTCAACGTAAAGCGTGAAGATTTTCATTTGTTTGTAAAATAGGTACTGTTTATTCTTGAAGTATTTATTGATTAATGTTCGACAGATGGTGTGCAGAATATTTCATTTGTGGCGTACAAGTACATTGCTACTATGGTTTAAGCCGAATTTCTATAGTTTCGTGTGTTTATTTGGGTTGTTTATGCATTACACTTTATTCATACTAGTCCTTTTCAACCACTGGGTGGATCGTTACGTGGGTGGATCCTTTCAGAGCCCCGAGGCGGTGACAGTAAATGTGACGTAGGCACATCTTAGATTGTGAGATTCGTCTCTTTCCGTACGTCTAGAGATCATTAAGAAACGTCGGACGTCTACTTACTTAATCCTATTTATGACGCTATACTCATGTCATTTCAATTCTCAATCCTATGAGATATTTTAAATTAAATTAAAGGAGCAGAGATCTACGCGGTTTACTGGAATTATTTTTGGTTTTTAGTTATTAATAAGTTTACTGCTAAACTTCGTATAGTGGAGATGAATAATGTTTTTGGAATTAAGTAGCATGGTTTGAACTTAAATTTTCGTTAGCCGGTTTTTCTCTCCACAGACATATTAGATGCAATTTAAATTATCTTGAACTGAATGAATCTTTGGTCTGAAAAAGATTACATTATTTTCGCGGTAGCACAATGTTTTCGTATATTTAATATAATAAAGAAATAAAATGTTCGAAATTGGATTGATATCCATAGACTTTAATAATTATCGACGTGAAATACACTAATGTTTAAATACTCGCCCTGAGATTGTCCTTAGGGATATTTTAAACCATTGCTAACAACAGCCTGAGCTTTTGGCACAATAATTTGTATTCAGTGTCTGCAATTGATATGAAAGTACTTGGGTCTAAAATTTTAAACGCGTTCCTTGAAGTAATTTTTTCTTATCGAGTATTATACTTAATACGTGCAACGGTTTACCTCTTTGTTATTAAATAAACACATGAGGTCCCTTATGGAACCTTTTCATCCGTTCTATTAATTAAGGTTTTCATTTTTGGCGTACAGTTTCTTTATGTTAAACTCAAATAATTTATTTCTGACCGGCATTACGAGGGATTATTTCTCTCGGGGGCTCGTGGATTAGTTGAATTCATAATTACCATAATCGGTAAAATGAAAAATTTACACCTCGTTACTGTTATTATCTCAGAAGTTGGCGGAAGCTTTAAAGGTTCTCCTGTATGGAAATTCCTTATCTGTGTTGGCTGGTGTGGATATCCTCAAGTCTGCCGAGAGTCTGGAAGGACTAAATACCTTAGCTGGTTGTTGAATTCGGCCCGAGTCTGCTACGCTCGAAATAACTAACACGTACAATATAGGAGGCTAAATATTTTCTATCAAGTGCTAGGATCAGAAACATCTCCCTCGAATATACTAGGGCGAGAATAATAAACTCTGCCAAGTTCTACGGACATTCCCATTTCTCCACCAATCAAAATTTCAAACGGGATTCCGCGTCTTTTCCTATCTTTCGCGCGGGAAAAGATTTCCACGAGTTGAACTTTCCCTCTGACGAGGCTAATTTTTATTGTCGGCGTCGCAAGATCTGGCAATTATTACAGGATTATCCCTGTCTAGTCGACGCGGCGTTTCAGCAGATGCAAATACTTTGCCGGCACATCGCCGCAGACACGGAAATTTCCGTAATTTATGCTTTTCACCTCATTACTATACATTAAATTGTCATCCATATACATATAGTTAGTAAAGATTAATACTATTATTGTAGGAACAGTTATTAGAAGTAATTTGAGCAGCACTGTAAACAGCTGTAAAATTCCGAATCAAAAATGCATAATTTCATTTCAAGAAATAAAAAAACATTACTATCACACGCCATGGAGGTTTAACTACTTTGTCTAATATATTAATTCAATATTTGGGAGTGAATAATAATACCCCAAAAAATTAGCTTTTAATGAACCTATTATCGAGATTTATTACAACTAGTTTAAATACCCATGAATTTATAATATCGTAGATTGAGGGGATACGTAAAATCTAAGTTAGTTTCTCCTTCAAGACTAATTCTGTGCAAGATACTGTAAAGGGGTAAGTTATTTATTTTCTTCATTATATGTATTTAGGGAAAATTAAATATTTAATTAGCAACTTCTTACCCAGGGTATTCTATACATGAGATTTGTCAGGGTTAATTACTGTGGGGTAACAACGGATACCAGATATCTTAGTTATTAAGACGAACCTGTTTTCCGTTCTTCGCTATTTTCGGAAACTTATCGTCCAAGTATCTCGGATTACTACAGAGAATTCATCTTAGGTGGCAGGTTGGCACTAAGTTGTGGCGATCCCTTCCTCACACTGGGTGTAGTTTCGGGAGACGGAAAAAAGGATATTTATTCTCCGTCGAGCTAAGGGGAAAACCAGTCCTCCGTCTCAGCGAAGATGTTCATGTCTCAGCAGCGAGTTTTGGATCAAATAACATAATTTTTGTGCATATTTTTGTTTTCTTTCACAAATTATTGAAAGAGTTTTCTTAAATACATTTTCCTTATACGTTTAGACCAAAACTTGTAGTAATCTTCACATTATACTTCTTTCCCTTTTAAAACGAACATTGAATGCATTTTCCTCTCATAAGTCCTCTTCTTCCAACTTCAAACACACACTGACTGCATTCTCATCTGTCTACTTCCTCTTCCTTTCAACTTCCGATTAACACTGACTTATAAATAGAACACGCAAACTCACATTATTAGTCCTCACCAATCGTCATTCAGTTTCGTTGACTGCGGGATCCGCAAATTACTGAGTGAAATTTTCATTGGTCATTGTCCCTTGGTGGACAAGCATTTTTAATCCCTGCACCTAGCTACCACGAACGGATCATCGTGACAGGTTGGAGCATCTCTAATCTTGGAATTTCCGTATCTTCTCTGCCTCTCTCCGAATATTCTCATTCAATTTTATGAATTTAATTCGTCCTAAAATAATAATTAAATTGGGGAGAGTTCATCTCCGTTACAAGACAGATATGAAAGTTTTTAATAGAATATATTTCACTATCCACGAGGTCAAACCATAGGATATAGTACCGTATAAAATTATGGAGTGAAAAATATCTGTATCGATTTCGATAGTGAAAAGAATATATTAGTTTTTTTATAAATTTAATGAATTTAATATTCATCAATATTTATTACTAATAGGATTATAAAAAAATTTGCTTGAGATTTTATCAAAAAAAAATTCTGACAAAATAGCTGAACACTATGAGAATATTATTGCAAAAAGTTTGACCTTGTAAACAGACAATCTCTAATGAGCAACAATAACAAAAACTGCTGGACGTTTTCATACGATTTTCGGTGATTGGACTAGTAATCAAACCAAAGATCCAACCAAACTTCATTTTAGAAAATAACCAATGAACTTAACCTAAAATAAGACATCATATCATTTTTGAAGACTTTTAGTTTCATGGTTAGTATTAGTAGTATTTTAATGAGGAGCATTATAGACACTAATCGTTTACAATAATGAAGGTTTCTGTCTAAAATAGTGTTAGAATATGATTGCGTTTACAGACTAATCTATTTTTAATACTTGTATTCAAAGACCTTGTGGTTTAATCGGTGTAACGAAAGTCACAATTAATTTCATAAACAACTTCATAAAAACTTTGGAAATGGAAACAACATTGGCTGGACCAATATTTCCTTTTTGTCGTGATTATAAAGTAATACCTTTTCTTCTAGCTACGTTATAGTCAAATTTGTGTTTTTTTTCTAACGCAGTAGAATGCCTGCCTAATTTTATTCACATCTCTTTGATCGAAATGCAACAAGAATATTCTAACTGGGAACCAAGCAGGCAAGAGGTGGGATTTCCCCGGCGCCAGGATGCCGGGTGGAAAACGTGGTTGCCAGTTGCTACAAAATATTAGGTTTGTTTTGCTGAAGGGACATTCACCCTTCAAGATTTCCCAAGGACATCCTTCCTTCGTCAGCAAAAAATTTCCCGCGCTTGTCGGAGGACGAATAAAGATTGGTGAACACACGTCACATAGAACGGTGCTTTTCCTTGGAGAATGGAAAAATAAGAGGTGAGAACACGAAAATTAAGAGATTTGGTCAAGACGCTGGAAATACGAGGAATCAGGGAGGCAAAGTGTTGCTCGGAAGTGGAAAGGAAAAGAAAGCCGAGCAAGTAGGAGCGAATTAGAAATGAAAAATTAATAGGTCAGTGTTGATCGAGAGTTGAAAGAGTGCGAACAAGGAAGGCCAGAACTTCGGACTGGAGTGAAGGAGGAAAACTGGGTTCCAGAGCCTTCCTTCGTAAATCGAGGGCAAATCCACAATCCAACCTGCAAGTATGAAAATGGAAGAAAAAAACTACTACGCCGAACTTCCGGAATTGGGGAGAAGATTAAACAGGTTCGTCATGAAAGTGAAATCTCTGCTGCACGCTGTTACCACAATTATTAACACTGAGAAACCCTTTGAAATTCGAACAATCATCCCCTTTTAACAAATATATATCATTGTAAATTGTACACTGGACCCACTAATGAAATTTATTATAAAACTTAAATTATTATAATTATTTTCAAAAGCACAAATAATATGTTAAATAAATTTAAATAATTACCCCCATTTAGAATTTAAAATTCTGTTTAAGCATTCGTTGAAAATTATACTATTACTAGACCTAAATATATATAATAATTGTAACCTTCCTTCTTCCATATTTCAGATATGACGCACAACTAATGTCATATAATTCATTGACGAAGAAACGTCCCAAAAAACGTCGACATCTTCATCAAATTCAAAGTGAATCTTTGTTAAAATAAGGATTTAACTGTAAACATGAATATGAAAGAATTTATTATTTGTTAGCTTGAATTGGTATCGCTATTTAAGTTGCACGTTACCTGCGCCAAGTAATTGCAACCGCTGAGCACTTTCTAAATTGATTTTAGAACGAGATTAGTTTAGAACTTGCACAGCGTTTACCCGTAGCTGCTCTTTAGATTTCTTCCCATAAACATAAAGTTTCTTAAATGACACATAGTTTATATTAATATTCTCTATTAAAATACGCCAAAAATAAAAAAATGGTATTATTACCTGTATCATTTTTTGTCAATTGCCTTCAACATAACTTATTATTTTAACCTAATTGATACACTTTGGATTTAAAATCTGTTAATTATACACTGGGAGAGGAAAACAACACCTTCCATTTCGATGGGTGGTGGTGAAGGGATGACATATCTACAATTTCAGTACTACTGAGTGTAATAGTGACATTCCCGATGCAGTTTAAGCTTAGTTTCAACTCCTGCCGGTATTGAAAAGTGGTGACATGATGTTAATTATAAAATTATGAAAAATTATTGATAAAGCATCTGTGAATCTCAAAGCCTGGCGTCGAATGCACTATTATTTGAAAAAAATGGGGGGGGGGGTGATTGGACAAATAGTGACTTCTCATACAGGTTAAATCAATATCAATACTCAACGACACGGTCAATTTTATTTTTCGAAGGTATGTATGTATATACACATTATTTCATGCTTATTTAGCTGCTTAGATCAAATTGAGGAATATTTGCATCTTCGACGTTTCCAATTTTTCTGTAAACGATACAATCATCGGCAAATCATCTTATCTGAGACTCAATGCCTATCGCCAAATCATATATAAATGCTAAAAACATTGATGGTCCGATTACGCTTCCCTGGCGCACCACAGGGTTGATTCAAGTATCTTTGTATATTTATATGTATGTTAGTACCCCATGCAAATCTAAACGGTGGAGCAAATTTGTACACTCTATCAAATTTGCAAAATAAGTATTTTTGGGGTTAGTGAGATTGATATGGTTTTTCCTGGCGTTGTGTGTGTATAAATGAACCCAGTTGCAATTAAAGGGGAACATCTTTACAGGTGTGGGTGGATGGACTTAACATGAAATATCATGGAAATAATTAGGCATCGTGTCGAATCCCAGGTTGTGGAACATCCTGAGTTTATTCTGACATTCATTATGCATCATATGTAACAGTTCAACCCCCTGGGTACGTGTGTGGGAGGAAGGGGTAAAGGTCTGTTATATAAGAAGAATGGGAAATCAACTGAGATTGGTGTGAGTATTCTTTACATGTATGGTGCATTATAATATAATTTATAAATATTTCATTTGTAGCCAGCACAAAGCCAAGAGTTGGAACTTTCGGGACAAAGGGTGACGCTGGAAAATCCCGTAAAGGGACAAACACGTCTATTTTGGCCCCCTTTCTCAGAAAGGGCTAAGGAGGGGATATTGGGTTTAGCCATAGGCTGGCCAATAAGAGGATGGAAAAAGTAGAGAGGAAGGGAGGAAACGTTTACCGTCGTCTCTGAGATTTTCAGAGACAGACACTTCTGGTAAAGACGGCGAGAGGGATGGTCCTGTTAGCGCCACAGAACAAGTGGGCGTCCGAGAGTTCCTGAATGTTCCGGCTTTTGGTAAGTGTTGGCCACGAATGATCACGCGACCGCGGGTTCGTAACCGAAATCACCACGGTTATCCTTGGGAAAAGGAGTCTCATTTTTAGCTTTCGGAATTGGTAAATTTTTAGGCCAGACGGATAAATATTTCATATTTAATTTTGTTTTCTTTATAATAAATTCCTTTTTTCTTTACGATATTTATTTTATTTATTTCCTGCGTAAAGAACCTGCGCAGGTGGCGCCCATAATCCCTGACCACGGTGTATCCCGAAGCGTACCACACATGTATTAATATAATGGGTATATATTGGACATTTTTTTATTGAACTTGTAGTATATTTGACTCTATAATAGTTGTAAATGTCTGTAAGTTTAAATAAGGCCAAAAAATACAAAAAATTAGTGAATCATAACTAACTATCTCAGATTTCGGCATTATATCAAATCTATTGGGATATAAAGCGAACAATATGGAGGACGTGGACTAAGAGAAGGGATAGATTAAAAGGCTACGTTTTAAGACACGAGGGTCGTGTAAAATTAGCTTTAGAGGGAAGTGTGTGGGGTAATAACAGGCCAAGGATGGAATCCGCTAAGCAGATTAGGGAAGCTGTGGGTTGTACTAGTTATAAGGAATTAAATAACTTGCGCAAGATAAGTCAGCGTGGAGGGTTGCATAGACCAATCTTTGGACGGTATACCAGCACCACAACAACAAACTTTAATTTAATATCAATTAAATGTTTCGATCCTGATCTGGGCCCTCTTTAGGTTGAACATGAACCTGAAGAGTGCCAGATCTGGACCAAAACATGCTGTCGATTTTAAATTATAGTTTTTTGTTTCACTACTTTTTTGTCTGAATTTGGCCATATTTAAATTTTATATTTGACTCTCTTAGACTGTGTATTTTCGCCTGTCAACGTACCAGTGAATTAAGTGTACATTTTCTCAGTCTTTTATTCAAATGAATGTGCTCATTTAAGGTACCAGTAGATTTATTGATTCTATAATCATAATATGAATCACTGCGCTGGTTATTGTGAAATTAACAGCGGGTGTGAAAAGGTAAATTATTATTATTTTTTAATCACTTGTTAACAAATAGATATCTGTGGAATTAATACTGTAGTGTCTAAATGAATTCCCGAGTATGGCCAGCCACCCATGAGCATGATATTTAACACTCTTTTTAACGGATATATTACGATCATAGGAGCTCGGGTGAGTCATTAGGCTAGCGCCTCTGGCGTCAGTTTCGGTTAGTTGGTACAGAAAATATCTCAGATTTCGGCATTATATCAAATCTATTGGGATATAAAGTCCTTAATTGGGTGTCACGTGGAGACACGCTTGAGTTGTCCACCGCAAAGCCATACCTTAACAAAATACAGATAGTATAAACAGAAGGCCTTCAAAATCAGCTGTTGGAGGAAGTCTAATATAGCTTCTCTGTTTCCGAGCGCTGGGGTCCGTGAAAACTTGATACGGCCGGGGTAAGACGAAACGGTGAGCGGCCATGCGGGCAGCTTATCTCCCAGCACTGTCCACGACAGACCTACACTTCAGGACTCCCGCCGTTCTTTACGCTTTCTTACCACTACACACTCTAAACTAATAACATCTCATATCTTTCAAGATACATCACATTCAAAGTCTATTCCTCGAGCAAAGCGGAATGTTAACGAAGCTCGAGACTAAGTTAAAGGTTTTATAGTTCAAGACATAATTAAAGTTCCCAAGATAATATATTTTTTTGTTTATTTAAATTGCTAATTTACAATATACAGTACAATGCAATAAGTAAATTTTATAAAAGTATGTTAAAACCTGAGAAGGGTAATCGTCCAATGACGATACCCTAGAAGTTCCATGGTATCAGCTTCTATGCTGTGTGCCAATGTTGTTTGCTAGGGTTTATACTGTTCAAATGTATTTTAAATAGGATCAGATTTGTATTTTTGACTCTGCCATTTCATTATCGTTCCTTAATTATACCTTATAAGACTTTAGAAATTAATAAAGAGTAAAAGTAAGTGCAGTAAGAAGGAGAATTAGTAAATTAAAAAACAAAAAAATCGCGCGGTCCAGATGACATCTCCGCAGAAATAATTAAACTGGGTGGGGAGGCAATTATTCCGTATTTAATATGGCTATTTAATATATCCATAATGTAGCGCAGTAGAACCCGCGCCCAATTTTCTTAATTATTTACGGAAACGTTTTACAAGGAAATTATCGACGCTTGCGGCGCGCCATCAACAATACCTTCCTGTCGGCAAGTCTCAAAAGAAGCCGACAACAGAGGAGTAACTTCATGTTACAATACTTTATACCGAAATTTTGAAAAACAATGACAGTTCTTAGGACATTGTGTTTTTAGAGAGCGGGTTGGACGAGTGATGGTGAGAGGATATTGAAGGAGAGTGGTGCACAGATTTCTGATGATACAAGGAGGCGGGGAGAGGAGATTGGCACCAGAGAAGCAGATTTGTGAGGTGGCAGCGGAGAGGTGGACCATGCTTTGATCAGTCCAGGAAGCAGGGAAGAAGGGTCTTAACAACTCAGGTTCGTCAACGAACAAAAAGATAATCTGTGTTAACGTGATCACCCAAAACATGTAATACCCTGAGATCCTTAATACAATCCTATTTTAATTAATTATTTTTGTACATAATATATACACGCACGACCCATATTAAAATTATTGTGTTTACAATTAATAAAAGTATATATTTAAACCAATTATTAATTTCATTAATTAATATTCCCCCCAATTCATTTACAATAAATAACTCAACTCTGCCAACAGACTGGAAAACGGGAATAATTGTACCTGTATTTAAATCTGGAAATAAAACGGACATAACGAAATTATAGAACCTATAGTCTAACCTCAGTAGTATGCAAATTCACGGAGCACTAATAACTACGTACATTCGGGATGCTCTTGAACTCTAAAGGGTGGTTCTTTGAAAACCAACATGTTTTTCGATCGGTTTTCGTATGAAAGTCGATAATCACTTTGTTTTCAAGATCTAGGAGACGAAGTCGAATCGGAGGTTGTAGATAGACGCAGCCATGTGTTATTGAGTTTCAAAGGCTTGCGATGTAGTTCCTCACGACATCTTTAATCCAGGAATTAGATGGGACAGGTACTGACAAAAGAGTAGTTCTCTGGGTGCAAGAATTCTTAAAAAATAGGCTACAAAAAGTCAAAGTTGGGAAAGAAACTTCAGAACTCGGATCTGTAACATCGGGAGTCCTCCAGGGATCAGTTATTGCCCCATTATTGTTTCTCATATTTATTAAGTATTCTTGGAGTAGACATGATAGCCTTATTAATAGTACTTTTTTATTGAAAAGTAGTTCCGGAAAAGGCTTGTCCATAGCGAAGAAAGCTGTTTACAAAATTAACATTGCCATATATTTAAAAAAACATAAATTGAAACACATTATTTGTCACAAATAAAAATATCCATTGACCGCGTTGGTTGGTGCGATTATAAACTGAATTTAAAAAATCTTTGTCAACAGCAGTGAGTCCATCATATTCTTCGTGGTAGCAGGGTGGCCAAATCCGTTTCCACGAAAAGCTTTTTTTTCTGACAAAGTCGAAACGATACGCTATCAACGACAACAGGAATCGAATGAGTTTTGAAATCTGAATAAAGTGCAATGAAATTCATAAACAAGTCTTGGAAAAACATATGTAAAACAAAGGAGACTTACTAGTGAAAAATAAAAGGACGTCCAACGAAAATTATAAAACGGGTAAGTGACCCCTTAATGTTCAACCTTGTTTTTACGACAAATAATGATTAAGCAGCTCGTTTTCTAAGTAAGATTGCTTAGTTAACTCAAAATAGGGAGGTGGAAATAACACTGGTACCAACCTTACTTTACTGCCAACCATAACAGGAAAACCAGAAATTCATCAAATATTCAATCGGGTCTAATGCGCATATAGTTTCGAATAGTATGCAACTGAATGCATATTATAATCGAGTACTCATTAAATCCTCCGTAACTTCATATTAATTCACGTGTCCCACGTACCGTATATTTGTGCTGCATGTATCGTTTGCCTATTATTGTATTGTTTCAAGTAGATAGTCACAAATGAAGGGTAAACGGGTAAGAATATTTAATGTTGCTATTTGTGACAACTTAGAGGAAATGTCACTCCTAACAGCACACATTCCGGATTTAAATTTGTAATGGACCATGTTAAAAAGCGTTTACCTTCGGTTGTTGAATAAAACGTCAATTCTAATTCCCAGGGATTGATCTAACGGGGATTGGTAATTTTAATGAGTAGCAACATATTAGGTAACTATATTTTGAGAGTTTTTTTTCTAGGAACTCTGTTTTTAGAGATGGGAAATAATTGAAACTTAACAGTGCAGTGCTCGAAATAAGATCCCCAAATATTTAGGTTAAAACGTAAATCTTTTTAACTATCTAAAATAATTAACGTTATCAATCTCAAATAAATTTAAAATGCTAAAATACATGAATCTACAAGTATTTTCTGGCTAATGGGAAAAGCGACAATCATTATATTATTTTCACATAGAGTAGAAATAAATTGTACCACTAATATTTCTTGCTGGATAAAACTTTTCAACTTCCATCATCCAGATGAAACAATTGTCTACGACCTTGATGAATCCCTAAAAGCATCTAATAGTTTTTAATAATTTCTCTCTTTTCTGTTAAGGTTTGTCTGTCAAATAAGGTTATTTCTCTTGAGTTGATAATGATATAAAATTTGAGACTTGTAGTGAAAATAAAGCAATATTCATTTGTGCTAAGGTTTATTTTAAAACATACTAATTAATTGAATTGTAATAGCAATATTTTTGAAATATCTATTTTCATATTACTATTTTGAAAACGATAGGAGGTTTAGTAAGAACAATAAATGTGAATATAAAATTCTAAAAATTTTAGACTCTGTTTAAACTAATGTTTCTTTAATTTCTATGTATTCAATAAAGTTTCATTAAAATTAAAACTATTTAAATGAGTTATTTAAATTTTTTCTGATGCTAAGTTTTCTTATTTAATTCATTTTATTATTTTCTGGGTAGATGATTATTTTTATAGCAGCAAATTTTCATTTTTGTGCTTCCTCCGTATATGAATTAAAGGAAAAAGAAACGAATATAATTTTCATCTTGACATAGAGTAGCCAGAGCGAATTATTTTGCGAAAGCTATAGTACAAATTATAGAATTGAACCAGTCTACGACAAGCAAGAGATTTTAATTATCATGGATCAAGTGATGACGCAGAAATCCTGATGCATATTAATTAACAAAAAAATTAATATCACCGTCCGCGTGAAGCGAAAAGGGAATGAAATAAAAAATAAAACAGAAGAGTTTTTTCAGGATACCGAAGGTTTAGAATATTTAGGTGATAAAATTACAAATGATTGCAAAAGTAGAAAATAAATAGGGTGTAGAATACGCCAGGCCAATAATGCATTTGTCAAGAATAAAAATCAGTTCACATCAAACAGTTTAATGTTCTTTGCTAGAAAGAATTTGCTAACGATCTGCATCTTGAGTATTCCATTGTATGGGAGCGTATTGTTTATAATTGAAGACCAACAAAAGAAAAGTGTTTATTTTTACAATTTTCGTGATCGGCGTCGGAATCGGACGTTTGCCTCTGATAACAGCTCGAGAGCAATTGATGTAAAGTTATGCGACCGACCTGAAGCTCTATCTCTGATCTGAGTTGGGAACTTGATGCTATGTGTCGTGTTTCACACACGAATAACAACTTCTTCAAAATGTTCCTCTGTTCGCAGCTCTTAGCACTCAAAATTTCCTCCTCTGTTTCCCAAAGAGCTAATCAGTATGCTGCTTAAATAATTTCCGTTGGTTGGCCTCATCCAAACTTGGAACCAATGAAAATACTTTCTAGCAATCACTTTTTTGGCAATACGGTATGTCTTGGGGGTCACACGCTCGCGATTTCGCTCTCTGATGAATACCCATAATTTGTTACACTTGCCACTTGGCAGATGGTGTATATGAAAAGAGTCAATTATCTGTTTGTCTCTTCTCAACGCTACGAAGTCATTAGGGTTCAAAAGCATTGTCAAGCTTAGTCTTTTGCCAAAAGCAAACTTAGCAACTGCGTGGGAAATAAGAAAGTTGCTAATTATCACACGTTATAGCGCGAAGCTATTAATTTAAGCTTTAGCAGACTGCCGTACATTATGGACTATTATCTTTTTAAAACCTGGTGTTACAGAAGAATATTTAACATATGCCAGAGAGAACTATTTTAAAGAGAAATGAGAAGATTCTTAAGAAAAATCAAACACGGGAAACCTACTTCAACATGAGGGATTAATGAAGAAAGTAATTCAGTACGAGGAAATGTTACAGTTTAAGACCTCGTTTCGATCGACCCCGATTGATGGCTGAGAATAGAAGAAAATGATACCCTTCTAAGTCTTCAAAGGAAACATTGTCTTCTCTTACGCAGTTAAAGCCAGCGTCGCATCCAACAAGATTATCAGAGACCAAGTGATCACCCCCGACCCCATTTTACCCCATAGGACCCTCTTCCTTTTCATTCGCTCCTCAAATCTCTGTTCTTGGAGGAAAAAGTGACCTATCAATCATCCTCCCACGATCCTACTTGGAAGTTATCACTTCTTTCTATTGATACATCCATAACCAATACTGCTTTTAAGGGCAAGAGTGAGCGCTTCTGTGATAAGAAGGTTAAGTACCTTCGTGAGAAATATAAACATTCCAAAGTGTTTTTCACAAATGGGTCAACGTCTAATGATGGGGTAAGATGCTCGGTTATATCTGATAAATTTAATGATTAAACGACAATTAAAGAATATGCTTCAGCCACGATGGCTGAAACATATAGGATACTGACGGTTTTACAATATCCGATTTCACGTTGATTTTGACCGACTCCCTCGTGGCGATCAACTCACTGTCCAATCAACGGTGTAGAAGTGGTTGCGTCAATGAAATCAGGAACCTTCTTTGGGAGATAAAAAGACAACAAATCACCATCTGTTAGATCCCGGTTCATACGGACATCTTGGGAAACGAGCTCGCTGACAAAGCCGCTAAGCAGGAGGCCCCTTTGCAAATTAACCACTTAAAACCTCCTACCTGTTCAAAGAAACACTTAACGATCGGGTGCATCAGCCTCCTGAGAGAAAGTTGGATTTATGGTAGAAGAATAAAAAAACGTAGGAATCGTCTATAATGAAATGGAGTCCTTCAAAAGGATATTCTATCCACTTGATATCTCGAGAAGACAGCAGGTCGTTGTTGCAAGTCAGATCTTTCCACACCCACTTTACACATTCATTTCTCTTTTCTAGGTCTCCTCAGGCTTTACAATCAGATTGTAACACCACCCTGACTGTGCCGCACATCCTTTTGAGCTGACAGTCCACCATTGCTAACCATTCCAGGTGGGAACTGTGTGCCTCTCCAGTGGCGGTTCACTGTCTTCTTAATTTCATTGTAGAAATTGGTGTTTCGGAATAAATCTAAGTAGTCTATATGTGCCTCTCTGTTCTGGTGTTTCTTCGTACTCCTTGAATTGTATTATTCGCAATTTATATGTAATTTATTGTTTATCTTTGTAAATATTTTTGTAGTCACCAAGACCGTCCACTGTTGAAGCGACTATAATTTTAATAATAATAAAAAATACCACTTTTAGACAAATACAGAATATATGACTCGAAGTTCGCGTTGTCAATTCAAGACGACAACAAAGAAGCGCCGGGAGTGTTTTTAACGGCTGATAAATAAGAAGAAGACGTAAACATTGATTTAATTATCGGAATACATAATTATAGTATATATATATATATATATAACTGGATAATGATAGAAGATTCCATTCTATAATAATGAAGTATTATGAGATGAGTATCGTATATATTAGGAAATATTTGGGATTATTTAACCAGTACGAAAAGTATAACAAAGTACTGACCAAAGCATGACACAATTACACTACTGGCTGTAGGATTTGTATTGAAGATCTTTTTCAGCAATTCTACTCATTGTCGGTAAACCAATAATCGTCGCCCTGAATGACCGGTTTGAATTTTCAAAATCAGCGCTTGGGCTGTTTCAACGACTTCCGTGGTCGTTACGATGTGATGTTTTGAGTGCTGCTTTCTCAGCGTGCACTGGAATCTTCGATTGACTCGTCCGAACCCCGACATTTCACCACATCATAAACTATTGCTATTGATTTTGGACACTTAAATAAATTAAGTATCGGTGCTGCGCAGAGACATAATACTATAGAGGAAATTTTGAAATAGCAACGCTCTACTGCAATGCAGATGGGCAACAAGGACCTGATTGAAGAAATAAGTGGCGGGAAATTTAAATTCGTCCTGATCTTCTGAAGCTAACTTTCCATACCTCACCATTACTTTCTGGAATAGTAGACTGAATGACAAAGGCACATCTATGATTAGAGATCAATTTTATATTACTAATGCTATGAATACATGCATACGAAAACAACATTTCATGAACAATAGTAGTATTTACATTCGTTATAAGACAGAAAAATGTGATACAAAATTGTAACGAGAATCAATTTTAAGTAATAATATTTATCGCCATTATACATTAACTTCAAGGTTCTTGGCGTGTTTTGTCATACATTAATAAGCCAAGAAAGCCACTCAAAGCATCAAATTTTGTCCGAAAAAGACTATATGTAATGTTTTATTTTAGTCCATAGTGCTGCTTGGAAAATATCACCATGACATGGCGATTAACATAACATTTGAGACCGTTAGTAAAGCAACGTGCATTCCTTACGGACCGTGAATGGACTTAGAGTTGTCTGAGAGTCAGGTTCATTATTGGCGTAGAGCTTCATTCATTAAGCGTGCCAGGCAGGGGCAGCATTTGCGTGTGCTATTTTCATGGTTGCGGATTCCTAGTGTTGACTCACCGCGAAAGTCCATCTCTTCTGCCAACAAGGAATCGAGTGTCTTCGGAGCGCCGGAGGAATTAAGTAAGCCGATTGGAACATTCTGGATCGCCGAAATGGAGCACAGTGTAGTTTTACATTTAAAGGTGAACTTTCTCGCTGCGACGATAAACTTACTGCATTTGCTGTCGAGCACAGAATTTTTGTTATCTGTTACATCACTATGAAGTTTCATTCAGCTAATAAACATTTGTAAAGGAAACCAAAGTGATTTGAAAAGGTCGTGCTCTACGCGTAATAACATAAAACAAGTTAGACTAATATGTTTACGTAGGACAACATAGAGACGTAACAAGCAATAATACGTAATAAGTAATTTAAGAACAAAGCTAACAGGGTAATCAAACGGGAGAATTTAACTGCTAGGACGAAATAAAATTTAATTACAACTTTATTAACTAGAGGATATTGGTTAATTTCTGTCAGAAAGTTATTTCTGTCAATAACAGTTAACAGTTTTGGAACTTTCTTCCGGATTTAGACGTGCTAATTCAAGATTTATAAATAATATTGGAGTGTTTTTATACTTGTAAATACTAGAACATTCAGAAAATAATGTCATAGTCTAATTTCGAGATAAATATTTTGCTGTAACTTGAGATGGCAGTTACTCTCGTCAAAGGGCGAACTTTTATTGATCGTTTGAGATATTTAAGGTAAACCGCTGCTGTCGATACTATGTTAGCAAACCACAAATACGGACAGGAGCAGTGTAACAAGATCAAAGGTTATTTCATATACATTCACCTTTCTGTGTGCTAGAGCAAATATTTAATACAAACTTTAGTCGGATTTCATGTATTCAAATTCTTCCATCTGACTCAACGAGAAGAACGTTGCTCGCATATTGTGAATTTTAGTCTGTGATAATCCTAATAACTGAGTGTTCCTCGTAGGGTTCTGAGGTTGTATTCGTCATATGTAAACAATGTTTCTTAATGCAATTTTTCAAATATAGCATTAATATTTTAAAATTCAAAGATGAAATAAAGTAAATAGTTTTATATTTCATTCAACAACACAAATCCTATATTCGTATTATAAATTGAGTGTCACCATCTGGGCAGAGCTTTAATTTACGCCTGACAACGTAAGAGCAGGCAAAAGACTCAGAGATTCGACTTCTGCCAATCTTCCTGCCCTCAAATCTGTTTCCCGCGCCAAATGAAGACAGTTTATTACCCAAATCCTCTTTATCTAAACAAAGTGGTTTTATATTATTTCATTACGACATTATTGACACTCGTGTAGTAATTTTGCGGATGTTAGGATTATTCATTCGCCATATTGTATCAATTTTCAAGAAAAAGTATTTATTGCAAACTAGTAGCAGATAATTTGAGGTTAATGAAATCAAAGTCAATTTCACGAAATTTATATCACAAGGGCATCAAAGAATCACAATTTAAAAATGTGTACATGATTTTTAATAACAAGTGAAGTACTTGGGTGAATTTTAAATTACTGAATAAATAGCTGCATTAATAAATGAACAGAAATATGGAACATGGCAGAACTTTATTTACTAATATTGTGGTGCAAAAGTAAACCTCCAAATTAGTATATAATTTCACTGTGAAATTAAATGTAAGGAAGTCGAAGCTTGGAAATCTTGGACCATAAGCCGATGAGCGACATGAAAAATAGCGAGGAATTATCAGAGTTCCTGAAAATATTTGGTTTGTTAGGGAACCCCCCCCTCCCACCAGAATGTAAAATCATAAGTGATTGGTAGAGAACGTTTATGTGACATGATTCATACCCCTGGGGTGGGGAAGAAAATCGTCCCGCTGAGTGGTGGACGAGATTTCAAGAAGTGGGTCATTGTTCGCATCGTCGAGAGGAGAATTAAAGGAGTTGAAAGTCGAATATTGAAGAAAGAGTTGAAAATCGAATTTTGGAGAAGTATTTAAAAGCCAGTTCTTTGAGAGAGGACTCAAAAGTAATATATTGGAGAGGACAGTTGAGGATGTAATATCTAAGGGACAAGCCAACAGTTTACATCTTGAGACAACCGAAAAAGAATTCAAAGCTAGCACAGTTATTTGGAAGGAGATAATTACATTCAATCCAGGCCAATCTGGGAAATTAACAACAGGATGAACTGGAGTTCGTCTCTTGGACTTTTAACAGCTAGATTACGTTCCGGCTTGAGGGAATGTTACACGAGAGGTCAGCGGGAAACGCCAGCCTTCTGAGAATTATTTACTGATCTCCTGGAATTAAAACCAAAAACGAAGCCTACCTGCAACTCAGAGGAGGGTCCTGGTCGCAGACAAG
Source organism: Eucriotettix oculatus (assembly GCA_034510155.1). Classification (NCBI taxonomy): domain Eukaryota; kingdom Metazoa; phylum Arthropoda; class Insecta; order Orthoptera; family Tetrigidae; genus Eucriotettix; species Eucriotettix oculatus. Next base: position 141,897,821 of record CM067376.1, on the reverse strand, counting down.
CAAAAATAGGGGTATGACAAAATTTATTCTACATATGGCCCTCAAGTTAGAACCCATTTAGTCTCGTGTAAATGACTTGTGTGAAGCAAGTTCCCCGGAATAAAATTGAAGAAAAGAGCCGACAACCCAGTAAAATTTGAATGTAAATTCATTATAACCCAATTAATAAGATTACTTAGTTAAATTTTTCTCTTTTTGTAATCTGATTTTGAAATATGATTATTAGTACTTGAAATTAAATTATTTATATGTTTTTGAAAAATAGAAATAGTCGAAAAAGATACTCATTTATGTAAATTATAACTGTACACTCGTTTGGATCTGTAATAAGTTGGCAATATGATGTACGGCAAGCATTTATCATTGGTGATACTGGTTCACTTTTGCGAATTACTGAATTGGTTTGAACATACAGAAAATCAATAATAATTCAAGGAGACGTAGAAATGTATTGCTAAGTTAAAATAAGAGAAATAATTGAATCAAGCCTGAAGTTTAATTTCGACAATGAGAAAACTTTTCCGTTTTGAAGAATACATTACTTTGTCGCTAACATTAGAGGTATATTATAATGTGAGTTATATCACAAAGATACTTCCATATATAATGTTAACCATAATTCACAGTCATCAAAAATTCTTTCATTCTTCATTTAATTAAATACGGAAGTTTTCAATTCATTGGACCACATTCATCTATAAAGAAAATTTTTAAAAAATAGAATAGATAAAAAAGGCTACCAATCCTGCTTTTACACCATTTGGTACAGATTTGTCTTTGATAATGGTCTTTAAAAGAGTCGAAATAATTATTATAAACAGAAATAGCAGTATATTAAAATTTCTTGTATAAATACAAGTAGTAATATTTTCTTATTTGAAATTATGTCTTATTTATAAAGTTGAAGATAATATGGCTGCTGGCATCACCGCAGGAAGGAAAAAAATCAAGAATGGAAACATTACGTAAAATTATGCCACATTTGTTTCATTCTGCAGTGTCATTTTGTAATTAGACATTAGAAAAAGAAATTGACTTATTTAATCTTGGACCTAAATAATGCTAGTTTAATTATTGTATATTTTTAATAAAAGAGTTTTGGGTGACAATTATCAAGAATGCATCTTACCTTAAGATATTACGTTATTCAGTTTATTAGATATTTATTATCAGTGAATGTTTACAAAATGTACGAATATGTGGACTTTGTTTTCTTAATATTCACTGTCTTTAGTGCCTATACTATTCTTACTGATTTGAGTGGTTTCGTTTTCTTATAATCTACAAAAAGATTCCCTAAATGTCTCCATTAATTGATATAACTGAGATTACTCTGATGATCCCGAAGTAATAATTAATTGAGTCTTACTTATAACAGGCTGTTACGCTTCAATGTTTGTTTTTGTGTTTACTGTATCGGTAATAATGTTTTCACATCAATACCAAAATACGGTAAGAAATCTCTATTAATCAAGTAACAGTATAAACTAATATAAAGTTACACAAAATATAATATAATTAATTATTTTATTATAAATATATATTTAAAAGTTTTATGTGTCTAAATTATTGTCCTCTTATGTTAACTAGTAGCTGTTTCCTCTACTGTAATTTCGGGCGCGTTTGAATCACTTCGTCTGCTAATGACGTAGTCGCATTTAATCTATTCCCTGCAGAATGAAATTGCTAAGTGCTTCCTAATCATGAATCTGGATTGTCACTGCTTTATGGCTGTGCTGCAATCACTCTGCGGAAAGGAAAGGTGTGTATTTATCTGAGAGAAGGTGCGGCGTTTTTCTCCCGGAGACAAGGGAGCCACGTAATTGGAAAGCTTTGTAATGTGCTGCATCTCTTAGCAAACTCTTATCGCCTCTGCTGCCGCCGCTCGTCTCTATCCAGGAGGAAGGCGAAGAGCGGTCTTCAAACATCAAACTTCCCAACTTCAAATGCATTATGCGCCACCTACACGACTCGCTTCTGAACATAGTTCAACGGCTAAATTCTTAGACTTACACATTTTGAGACTCTTACTTCGGCGATGTTTCTTCAGGTCGACATTTGCACCGTTCTTGGACTTCTGAATTAGTGGCATTTCTCCAAGTATTATGGTAGTGAATGCATTGGTTGGTTAGACAAGATTATTATTTACTATTATCTGGGGACCCGGCGTTGCCCGGCTATTTATTTATATTATCCTGGTACATTATTTGATTCTTAGTCAACACATAACTAAACCGACATCAAAAACGTCACAATATGAAAACTCAAATATACTCCCAGTATCTCCACAGAGTCCAAAATACCCCCGGGACAATATATTCAGTATTATATATTTTCAATATTCTAACAGAATAAAAATTTTCCCCACCTAATGGTTAAATTTTTATTTAAATCGCATAATTGAGGTCATAATGTATCACAGCGACTCGCATCACGCCGGTTTCGACCCCAAACTCCCTAGTTTCCTTTTTATTTTCATATTAGCAATTGCTAAATTTTAAAATTTTCCTGACGCAAGAAAAATAAATTTATGTATACACCATATCGCCGATACGAAGTAGTTCACCTTTTCTCAGCCTAATGCAACAATATATAGTAAGTGGGATGAATGATATAGGAACGCGTAATAGGACTTGTAACTCGCAGGTGGTTTACACGCCACGGCAATTCCGAGAAATATTCCCGTAGAATTAATATTTCTATTCATATTATATTAATATCTTTTGAAATAAATGGAAATTAAATATGCACGAATATTAAAATTAATTCTCAATTTTTTAAAACCTAAAAATTTTCATAGAAATCCGTTGAGCCGTTTCGGAGCCAATACGAGACAAACGGACTGGTAGACGGACGCTTCAGTTTTATTTATTGGTATAGATAAAATTTAGATGCGTTATTGCCACTGCGCCTCTTCAAGTCGATTTTAAAGTGCGTTGGATTTTTCGTTGAATCGATGAATCTCAGTTTATAAACTGGGTCAAATATTTGTCATAACATACCGTTTCAGCTACTGTCATCGTCTTCAAATATACGTTGGTGATACTTGACAAATATTGGACCCGGTCAATAAACCGAGAAACTATGGAATTTGAAACATTTGATTGTACGAGCCCAGACACTATGTTGAAAAGCTTTGAAAAATCATATAGGAAGCATCCCTAATTCACGGAGCAGATGGGAGTTTTTTTACTTTCGGGATCGAAGGTCTCTGAAAAGATCCAACTCAGAAATTAATGTACATGATGACAAGTTTTTTATTTAAGCTTCTAGCCAATTTCCTAAATGAAGCTAGTTTGAATTTATACCTAGCCAAAAATTAAAAGTGTTCTAAGTAATAAGTCTTCTATTCTTTTCCTTTCTGCAGCGCCTACGTCAACGTTTCGCACCAATATAACGCCACACTCCATTACGAACATTTTTAGTAATGATTACCTAATTTACTTAGTCATGCCAAAGAGCCAGGCTTCAAAAGTGTTCCACGGTACAGATCATACAATCGAGTTCAAAGTAGTTGTGTAACTTCTACTTTTAAAAATTATGTTTCCTTAAATTAACCTATTTTATGAACTGAATTTTAATTTTTTAAACCAAAATACGAACAGACGGGAGAATGTCGATAATAAATACGAAATATTTTCTTAAATCCATGTATTTTTCTCACGTTTCAAGCAAATACAACCAACTTGTTTCCATTTTTTAGATACATAACTATTTATGGAAGAATTGATGAACACTTGACCTTCTTCATGTCAGTGAGAACAAAGAATAATTATTTATATTATATATATTTATATATTCAGTTTCTATCTGAAGAACAACCTTGGAATGCTTGGTTTGATGAACGATCATTAGGTGACACAATTGAGTGTCAAACTCTAGACTTTGCACAGTGAAACGAGGTCAATGTCACTGAAGGCGCACTTGTTGCTGCTTCACGGTTTGTTAGCGTCATGAGCGGGCGTCTTTGTCATGCTGACGCCGAGCGTCGGTATTAATTTGCAGCTGGTCTGCTGAGCGTACAAACTGAGACAATTACGAAGTACTTACACTGCTTATTTAGTTCCTAGATTAAGGACTGCGAATTTTAATAAAAATCTATTTTTTTTCTGAATAACATTCATTACTTTATTAGATATTTTCCTGTGCGCATTAGTCACAAGAGAACGTTTTTTTAAGTAGCACCAACATCTAGAATCATTAATGACTTTCTAATTAGGTATCTTATTTCTTTTTTAATTTAGTTTTCTCAACCAAGTAACGTGAAAAACATACAAACACCCAGGCCTTTACCAGGTATCGAGCCCGGGACCAGCGTAGTGCGAATACAGTATGGTCATATATATATATATATATATTATCCAACAGTCACGAACATTTACCTTACTATACTATTAAACTGGTCTTTCAAATATTATTTTTTAAACACTGGCATCATTCTACCAAATGTATTCCATGTTTAGTTTGTTAAATTATGCGCCCGGTTTTTAATAATGGAAACTTTTGTTCATTTCCATTTTGAATTACGATTATTAATGTTTTCTCTTACCAGAAATTATACAATGTTATCTCGTGCGTTACATTTTCTGTCGGATAAAATCATTGCTCTACCTTCACATCCCCCCTTTTCAATGCAATCAAAGGAGAAACGCCTGTTTCAGGATCGCTCTCGTGTAGCCAGTTAACTAAAAAATGTGTATTGCATTGATCATGGGCTATAGATACGTGTGGAAGATTTCTCCTGCAGAAATTTATCCACAGATTGATGGCGGGGCTAACCTTTGGGGAAGCCTAGTACACTATCACATGCCGAGTCACCTTAATTTATTTTAGGAGGAGTATGTATTAGGGGTCGGGGACCTTCGGCATACAGTAAAAGTCAACCCTTGGCTCCACAGTTACCTTTCCAATTCCATTCATCACTCATGTGGGAGTTTTCTATCAAAGGTGTTTCTCCCCAGATTGACTCCGGGACTCACCTTTGGGAATGCCTCAATTTCTCTTTGGTTTCTTCAAGGTTCACACATGCCGAGGCGCCTTTATCTATTTTGGGAGGTGTATGTACTAGGGTAGAAGACCTTTGGAATACAGTAAGAGTTGTCCGTTGCTCCCATCGGTAATCTGTCTCCGAAAACTGGTGGAGACACGGCATGAGAATAGTACCCAATAGCCCGGCCTACCTGATACAGGTTTTCTAGGGTTTTCCAGCATCTCTTTAGATGAAACATCGGATAGTCTCCTTAAATTATAGCCCGAGGGCTCTAGTCAACCCTTGGCTATGTTTCTCTACCTTCCACATTCCCCCTTTTCAATTCCCTTCTTATGCTATTAAAAGGGAGTTGCCGGTTTCAGGTTCACTCTCATGTAGCATGCTACCCAAAAAGAAGTGTATTGTATTATATCAATATTTTCCTGGTGTTACTTTTCTTGTTTAAAGGATTAAGGTGGAGTTGTCTTCGGTTAGATATCCGGAGAGAATTCATATGTTTGAGGATAACTGCAATTAGCATTCCATTTCAAGGTCTTAGTCCTATATTTAGAGTAGAATAATTATAGTCGTTGCTCTAATCGAGCACATCCTGTTCAGCTGTAGTAATTCCAGTTATTAAAAAACCTCACATGAATATTAAATATGGTTCAAAAATTTGTTCTTCTTTTACGTGACCCAATCCTTTTATATTTCACTTAGCATGCCACTTTTATCAGCATTTATTTACTTTATTCGTACTTTTAAAAAGTGAAAATTGTATGTCAGCAAGGTTTGTACATGAATGAGAGACCATACACGAGCAGATTTCATCGGCAGATCTGATAGTCCGACCAATCGCCGGATTGGAGCGCAGATAATTATCTAAATGATCAAATCTGCGTTGCGTTTACACAGATCTGAACAATTGAAGGTCGTCAAGCGCTGAAATACAGATTTATCTGCGTATTCCAAAGATTCCGTGTTGAATTTGTTACAGCTACGCTAACCCTTCTGAATTTAAGCATATTAGAAGTTTTATAACGTTAATTTTTGGTTGTAGTGGTGAACAATAAGCCAGAATACGTTGTTATTGTTACGATTACAATTTTAAAATATTATATAGCTAGATGTCGACAAGTAAATATAAAATGTTATTATTTAAACTATTCCACTAAATCATTAAAAAAATGAGCTTCTTAATATTATTAATGGTGTTGGCAATTTATGATTATTATAATAATAAAGTAGTCCTTTTACTTGTTTAATTTCGTAATCAGTGACATTTATCTAACATAGTTAACAGATATCCCTTTGCAGAGTACAAATGTATTGCGCATACGAGAATCTGCACAGATCTCGATCGTAAGATAATTGTCGGCAGACCTACACTGACATGTAAACGACCTTCAGATTTCACGGCAAATTTGTTAAATCTGCCAGATACCTGCCGATGAAATCTGTTCGTGTGTGGACAGCCATCGATTTGAGAAATCCTACCGATACTGGAAACTTGTGCTTTAATCTATTTTGCCTGTAATCCTAATAGAAAGGATGAACGGCGATCAGAAGCACACAATGCGAATATAAGCACGTTTAACATTCCACTAAGTTTCGGCGCATTTGTTTAATTTACCTTTTAAACTTTTAAATATGTTAAAGAACAATTCAGGAATTTCTAAGGATGGAACACTCGTATGAGTTGTCTAAACCGATACAACACGGCGCTATCAAAATGTTATTTATGTGTGACATCCGATTGAAAGGAAATCTTTCGAAGAGAATTCTTAAATTACAGATTTATCAATAGTCTATGTTCGTAATTAGGGAGCGTTGAATTCTGATAAAATCTTCACTGTTAACAATAGGTCAGGCTTATAAATAAACTCAACGTTTCCGCGGACACTGTGCCGCCATCATCAGGCTATATGATGACGGCGGCAGAGAATCTCCACGGAAACGTTGAGTTATAAGCCTGATCCGGTTAGTTAACCGGGAAGATTTTGTCAGGTTTTTGTTCGTGTTCCCGAAACAAACAAACATTTTCCTTTATAAGGAAAATACTGGAATTATAATGGTTATATTGTGTAGCCCAGCTATTGCGCATGTTATATATTTTATGTTTATACATTTATATGAAGCCACACGCTAAAGACTTACGCGTTGTGTTTCATATTTCACCGTAAATTTGAGTCTCTGACACATTGTACTGTGGGGAGCCCACGGCGACGAAAAGAGATGTCACCGTCGACGTTAAATTGAAAAATATTCGCTCTTATAAAACATTAAATTACGTTTATTATTATTTAACATGACGCAAATATCTGAATTAGAAGGAAAAATCAATAAACCAAACGAACAATTGTCAAAGTTAGCCATTGAATTTAATTATCTGTATAATGGATTACCGTTTTTTGGTAGGAATTGTTTTATCTTAAAAAACATTACTCATTGATAATGTTAACATTTTTATGTAAATGTATGTAGGGTACGCTTAAGTAATGCGGAATCATTTTGTCTGAAAAGGTTCCAGTTCAATAAAGGAGAGTCAAGAGTTGTTTTATGTTTTTTCATTCATTGTTCTGAGCCGAGCACGAGACCCTCAGGGGTCTTGGCTTTCATTAATTAATTGTGGGAGGGAAAGGTTTATTTAATAGTTGAACAATGGGTTAAAATTTTAAACAATTTATTTTACAAATAAATTACGGGTGAAACTCAGTCGCACGGCTCCACAATCATTAAATGTTGCTTTTACCCATTCACTCTTACATTCATGCTCACTTAAACTATAATACGTAATCTAAATTCAAAATAATTACATGTGGTTCAAATTTTCTAAATATTAAATTGTTCAACGGCATGTCCGAAATTATTGAAATGCTATTGCCGGTCATTGCGACCACAACCATATGCAGTAAAAAGGAAGGGGAAGGCTTCCGGTATGAAGATTACGCTGCAGCGACGACGGTATCCACTCGTTCGGCTGGTACAATCTCTTGATACAGATACGCTGGTCATACGCGCTCCAAAACGCAACAGCCTCGCGATTTCATTGGCCGTCACTCAACTCCACTCCACCATTCCTCCACAAAAAACGGCACTGTTATCTTTCTTTCACTCTCTCAAAACACACTGTTCTCTTTCACCAGCAAGAATATTATTTCACCGCCTACCACTATCTCTTGCACTACTTCAATCTGTACTCCATTTCTTTCCAAAGCACTCGCCGCTGACATCAACCAACATCCTTCCGCCGATAACATCCATCTCCTTCCCTCTAAAAATCTGTACTGCCCTAATATTTATCACATCGCAAACCTCCCCACTTCCTCAGGGGTTTCAAACAAAAGTTTACGATCCACCCTGGTCGCGGACCGCTACCGTGTCAATGACCATCCGGCATCAAAACATTTGACCTGTTTTTAAGGGATCCGTCGCACACAATAAGCCTTTACCCGCCGACCTGACACAATTTTTTTTGGGTTAACAGGCTACATGAGGGTGATCCTGAAACAGGCAACTCCCCTTTAATAGCATAGGAAGGGAATTGAAAAGGGGGGATGCGGAAGGTAGAGCAAGGTAGCCAAGGGTTGACTAGGGCCCCCAGGCTATAGTGTAAGGATCCTACCCGGTGTTTCACCTAAAGAGATGCAGGGAAAACCCTAGAAAACCTGCATCAGGTAGGTCGGGCATTGGGTACTATTCTCACGCCCTTCCGAATGACGGGAGACGAGTTTGCTGTGGGGACGCAGCATTACCTTCTCCGTGTCTCCATCAGTTTCAGAAGGCAGTTGGCCGACTGATCCAATGGGATCAGCGGACAACTCTTGCCATATGCCCAAGGCCTTTGACCCCAGAACATTCAAAAATAGATTATATGTCTGACAGAAATGCTGCTATTAGGTTAATAAAATTATATGGACAAGATGGTGTAAAAGAGTGGAAGAAGGAAGCAATTTATGGAAAAAGATCTTACATATACCTCCTAAAATAGGTGAAGGTGTCTCGGCATATGAGAACTTTGATAAAAAGTACCTAGAGAGAGTGCGAGGCATTCGCGACATGATCAGGTGAGCCCCGCAGTCACTCTGGGCTGAAGCGCCTGCGAGAAAACTCCCGCAGCGCCTGTGACCAAGGTGACCTGACACAATTTTTTTTTTGGTTAACAGGCTACATGAGGGTGATCCTGAAACAGGCAACTCCCCTTTAATAGCATAGGAAGGGAATTGAAAAGGGGGGAATCGGAAAGTAGAGCAAGGTAGCCAAGGGTTAACTAGGGCCCCCGGGCTATGGTTTAAGGATCCTACCCGGTGTTTCACCTAAAGAGATGCAGGGAAACCCTAGAAAACCTGCATCAGGTAGGTCGGGCATTACAAAACGCCTGAAGGACGAAATCACTTATTACAGTATATCGCGTCTCTAATGATTTATTTATAATTTACAATATGTCATAAATCAACATTTAGTAAATGATACGACTTTCAGAACACAAGACATGGTGAAAAACATTCCATCGAAAATCTTTCAAAATTAAGTTAAAATTTAAAACTTTGACACTGCGGTATTCGTTTTTTGACTTTTCTTGAATCTTATTATTAAGTCCAAAGGTTTGCATTTCTTGAGCCGAGTCTCCTTGTCGCTAGAGTTCAAGAGTAGCTTCACTAGTTTGTTTGGGCATATTTTTAATCTGGTGTGATACCAGTCACTGTTGTTTTGAATTTTTTCAGTAAGGGCTGAAATACCCAAATCTTTTCGGATGACCTCGTTCGGAACGAACCTTGGGGCGTTTACCAAGAATCGCAGTTGATTTGAATCGCTTGATAATGTCTATGTTTAATCTACTCGCTGTTCCCCACTTGTAGCCATATTGGCCGGATAGTAGTTTTATATAGCAGTATTTTACTTTCCAGAGAAAGTTGTGAATTTCGTCCCATGAGCCAATAATATTTCTGGAATTTAAGACCCAATTGTTTACGTTTGAAGAATATATGCTGTTTCCGTGTACGTTGTCTATCTAGGAGCATTCCCAGGTACTATATGGTTTCTTCTTGCGGTATTCGTTGGCCATTTAAAGTTACAGCAGGGCAATTATCTCTTCTAGTTGTAAATGCTACATGGATTGATTTTGATTCACTCATATGGATTCGCCACTTACTCAACCATCGTGTCATTTTATTTAAGTGGGTTTGTAGCTTTTAAGAAGCTGTATTAGGATCTACATGGGATGGAAGTATCGCCCTATCACCCGCGAATATAGAAATTGTAACATGTGGTGAGACTGGGAGATCAGCTGTAAATATGAGATACAACAATGGTCCCAGAACACTTCCTTGGGGAACGCCAGCTTTGATAGGAAATATAAAGTGAGGGCTCTCCGTACCTAACCATAGAATGCCTATCCGTGATATAGGACTTCAATATTTCATAGTAGTAGAACGGTAATATAGTTTTGATTTTAAATAGCAAACCGTCATACCAGACCTTATCAAATACCTGCACAATATCTAGGAATACAGCTGAACAATACTGTTTATCATTGAAGCTATTTGTAATTATATCTACTACTCTGTGGACTTGCTCTATTGTTGAATGTCTTTTACGGAATCCAAACTGATTTTTGGTTATACTACTATTTTATATAATCATGGATGTTAATTTTTTGAGTAGTAGCTTTTCCTGATACATTCAATCGCATTCCTGTACATTATTCTCGTGGATTTGGAGGATGTAGAGAATGAATGTGCAAAAAGTGTAATATCATCGTATTTCACGAAGAATTTTATTATGCCAATTTGGGATTTAATGAAAAGTCTATACGACACGCGATTTGATACACTGGGCAAACTTTATCGGAATAAATAGGTAAATATCGAGAATATTCATATTCTTTTATTGCTATAAATGAATTTCTATTTTAAACCACGATTTTCTATCCTTAAATACTGAACAAGCTATCCTCTGCTATGTGATATATTGGAAATACATAAATTCAAAATGTTACTGTGATGTGCCGGAAGTATATCATTACTTATATTAAATATGGTATTTAGCAATGCCAAATAATTGATCATAAAACTAAATTTCTATCTTGTTTTACAAACCTTCTAACTTTGAATTGTTAAAATTATATATTTTTTATTACGCATCGCGTAAACTTAAATTGAAACTAAGACTTTTTTATATTTACCAATCGCGAACTAGGTCTACGTGGGACAATAAGTATACGAATTTTGGAATAAAAAAGAGAAATATTAAGTTATTAAAGATGCGGTAATATATGCACTGTAAATCTAAAGAATAGATTGAAAGATAGATGTAAATTACACATTTACTACTGAACGATCAGTTTTTTTCCCCTGTATTTAAACACATTCATTAATTTTAATGTATTTTTTGGCTCCAAGAGTGAAGCTATATTAGATTTAATTTACATATGTAGTGTAGGGAAGATACAATCACCGTTATTATCGGTGAAAATAGAAGGAGCAGAAATATTGGTATATATTTTCAAGAGATATGCGGGAATCGTTTAATACACTTTAAGAACAAATATTGAAGTTCTTAAATTTTATTAAGTGAATCCAAATTTAAATACGTATAAACTTTGCTGGTTCATCCCTACGTATGGGAATAATTACATTAAATGGAAATTAATTTACAAGTTTAGTTCGTTGTTTGCGTCAACTTCTCGTCACAAAATTTGAATGCTTCTTCTTGAATACAGCCCTCAAAACACAGAGGGTCTGCATATTTGTTCGACTTTAATTGCCTACGAAACAAAATATCTCACCTTATTATAAATAGTCTAACGGAAAATGAGCATTTACACATTTACTTGCCTCCATTGTTCTTAAATTAAAGATGTGTATAATAAATACACAGATAAGTTTAAATTTAATTTTTGAAGTTATTTTGCTTTTAATAAAACAACGGTTAGCGAATCTGTAGCTGTCAAATTTATAGAGGAATAAAATTTAATTCCCAACCAACCGGCTTTTTTACAGTTGCTTGCTTTAAAGCTGCCGTACCCTCTCAGGAAATATTTATTCCAAGTAAAATAAATTGAAACGAAAATATTGTTGCATTTGAAAAGCAAGCGTGTTCAAACATTAACGAATAACATTAAAGTTTTGTTTTTTATGTAAAAATTGACGGAAGGGTATTTATTAATAATTATCTTTATGATAATAAAATGAAATTATATCAATTTTTCCTTTAGGTAATGTAAAAATTTAAATGACTGTATGCGACTTCATTTATAATATAATAAGGTACCCATATGTTTAAATCAGTATCATTTTTACAAAATTAATAAAAAGTTTAATATCTTTACAATTTTAAAAATAATTTACAATGTTATTGAAGTAGTTTCGGGCAATAGGCCATATTCGTCATTATAAAAAAAGAATCAATAAATATATGTATTTATACGGCCCATTGGGGAAAGCTACTTCCAGAATTATGTACGTTGAATTCAATAAATTGAAGCTGACCTGTTGTGTAGTGGTTTGCATCGCTGACTCGCAGCACAGAGGTTCCGGTTTCGAATCCTGGCACGAGCTTGGACGTTGTGCTTATGAGTTACCGTACTATGATTCCCTTACTTACATATAATGTTCCCCGTAATTTTGTAGTCACTATTGACCTTAAATGATGGTGCGACTTTAAACAGGAAAAAAAATTGAGACAGATTTAAACATATGGGTATCATTACATTATATGTTATGTTAGTCATACAGAATATCTTCTAATGCATACATTTGTATTTATTCCTCATTAATTACAATATGAAAGAGAAACATTAATTAAATAGTTAGAATTTACATATGTGGTGTAGGGAAGATACAGATAACCGCCGTTAACTATTATTTTTTATTATCAGTGAAAATAGAAGGAGAAGAAATGCGGGTAGAATAATTTCAAGAGATATGCGGAAACCTTTTAATACACTTTAAGAACAAATATTGAAATTCTTAAATATTACTTAATATACGCAGTAAAAAGGTAGACTTCAGCTCACTTTTACTCGGTTTTTTGTTGAGATAAGTTGGTAGTGTAAAAGCATTTCTGAAAATTTTGGCTTTAGGATATATATTGTTGTCAGTTTAGGATATTTTGTACGTCAAGAAACGCACCCTTAAAATGTAATAGATAATAAGTATAGCGTCTGTTTAAAATATGTCGTCGCAGTCTCCGTATTCCGTTCGTATGAAGACAATTAATGTTCTTAACAATGATAGTAGCGTTTCGCCAGGCCACTTGCAGAGGCAGTTCCTCCTCAAACAACTATACTCCCCTTCCCTTCTCCGTACCTTACTGCGCATGTAAACACTCCATGTAGAATCTCATTAACTGTACATGCATACCAACTACTTTATTGAGTAGTTACTTATTAATCGGGTGTTTTAAATATCACAGAAGTTCTTAGACATTTATTCCCCACTTCTAATGTATTTCACTGAATTTAGTTTACAAGGTATTTCAAAAATAGAGGGTATAATTCCAGCTATGCAAATCTCCACATGCAGACAAAAAAAATCATTCCAAAATATGTCCGGAAATGTTGGTTTCCTATTTATGTACGGTCTTAAAAACAGTCGTACGGGTCACCGGTTCTTGGGTCGAATGTTTGCTGATAGATGGTTAGGTAGAGGTGAATTTGGATTTAACCAGTATAGTAGTGGTCCCTAAGAACCACATGTGACTAAGGTTTGGATTTTATTAGTTATTCTCCCACTTTATTACCGCTAAAGAAGTCAGTTTCAGTTTCACTCTGGAAACATGGTTAGGTTGCTAGGCTTTCTACAGCTCTGTAATCTTTTCTTATTTAACTATATCTTCAAAAACATTTCTGGACACTTTTGATTCTGTTCATGTTCGGATCGTACTCAGAACTTAAACCTCACATAACGAAGCTTTCTCAAGACTTCTATCGCTGAAGAAGAGACGTCCAACACCCAACCAGTCCAATTTTTCTTTTCATAATCTAAAACTTCAAATTTGAACATTCTCCTTAATTTTGTTTCCTCAAGTCTTAGCCAGGAACATTACTTCATGGCCGCAGACGGTGGGACAGTTACTACTTCAGGCCATTTAAAATCATTGGTGTATTCGTCCCTGGTGTCTGACACGAAATCCGTTCGAAATCGAATTGTGGCAGGTTGTGAAAAAAATACGCAATAATCCTGGAAATTCGAATCGTGTTCTCAGGGCCATGACACATCGATATGAGACTTGTTTTCGAGTAGGAGCTGGACATTTTGAACCTATTCTGCTGAAAAAAAAATATTACGATAAATATCACTGTTTTGAGGGAAACCAAACATTTCCGAACACATGTTAAAAGTAACTTTTTAATGTCTACAAACGGGGAATTCATACCTGAAATTATGCTCACTATTTTTTAAATACACTGTAGAATAAACAAGTTAACCCCAAAGAAAATGAATAAGCGCAATTCAAAATTATCAGATCATTAGTGTTGCGATTAATTACTAGTTTTCAGATGACAGGGAGTAGTCTTGAAATTCTTCACAAATAAATAGAGCTGATACTTTTTTGTAGTCTTTACTGTCATAGTAATAATTTGAATATATACTTAGATATATCAACATGTATTCTTTGATTCAGATCCATACGAGCATGTAATATTATGAAAGTTAAAAAACTATCATCGAATAATAATGAGACTATTGCTGGACTACGGTTAGTTTGAAACGTTATATGAGCTGTCGAGGAGTCTGATGGAAGCACCGTATTTCTTTCCAGGATCAGGTTTACAGCCTTCTGCAAATGAACGAATGCCGCTCTGACGTCAGCAACCGACTTGAAGATTCAGTGACCCTGGCGCAAGTCTGAAGCTCTTCCCGATATGAGACTCTTCTCATATCACCTCGTGTTTACTTCCACCGTTTAGCCAGCTCTCAGGAAGACTTAGCCTTGCAAATGAGGAATCGAGTAGCAGAGAAAATATCACACGTTAATTTATGCAATTCTTTAGCAACTGCAACAACCTGACACCTCAGAGCAGTGAACGGTCAGGGAATTAAATGTTAAAGAACTTCGGTTTTTATAACAGCATTGCGTTGTTCACAGAGACCGAATCATTAATTAAAAATGAATAATTTCTAAATAAAATTAAACGTTAATACTTCAAAATATCTTCATTAAGAAGTTCTTGTCCAAGGGTAGGACGGTGTTAAATTTACTCTTGTGACTCAATATTTACGGATGAAAATTCCTCACGTACCCTTTAATTTTTTCTGTATTACTTTTACAGCTGTCAATTACTTTCTATGTAAGTTATTGAAAGTAATGTCATTAATTCCCTTCCCCTCTCGTTTTTATTCTCGATTTTGTTCCTTGTTTACTGATTTAATTGAATTTACATGACCGGAACGGTAATTCTTCCAACAGACTTGATCCGATTCCGACACATTATTTTATCAAGTTAAATTGAAGGAGGCACAATTATACATGAAAATCTTTCGGAATCATACGCCATACAACTGATCACTTACATCTCTTTAACCTATCTTGCCTTTTTAATACTTCATCGTTGAAAACAAAAGAAGGCTCAATCAACTGTCTCTATAAAAATTAAAAACTCAGTACAAGAAACTTCTAAGTTCAATTAAACATAGAAGGGCCATTATTGTTTTAGTTCTTGTTTGAAGCTTTATTTAATAGGACAGGAAGGGATCTTAAAGAGATGTGAAAGGGAGAGCAAAGTAGCGAACGGTTACATAGGCCCTTAAGCTACAGGAATGATCTACCCAGCATTCACCTAGTTGTTATGAGGGGAAACCCTTTAAAATCTGAATTAGGTAGGTCGGCCTCTCGGTATTTATCCCTCGTCCTTCCTGTAACTGCACTGTACCGTAGTTTGTTGTGGGGATACAGAATTCCCGTCTCCCATGCCTCTATCAGTTTAGGAGGCAGCTTCCCTGCTATTTTGGAGGGGGGTTGGGGGGCGGTAACAGGCTACATGTAAACTCTCCTGTAATAGCGTAGGAAGGGAATTGAAATGAGGGGAATGGGAGGGGGAGAAAGCATTCATGACTAGGGTCCTCGGGCTATATCTTAACCCTTTAACTGCTAAGGTCTTGCGCTTCGTGGTTGTGTAGCTGCTGCATTCGCTCTTTTCGGTATGTGTGCCATTAAAATAGAATTCGGGTTCTTATGGAACCCATAAAACGTGTCCTAGATCACCGCCGGAGCTAATCAATCAGAAAGAAAAATGGTATCAAAATGCGAAATACAAAACGCCTCAACGCGTGATTAGCAGAAAAAGTGTTAAGGATCCTATCCGGTGATTAACTTGAAATATATTTAGGAAAAACGATAAAAGAACCTGCATCAGGCAGGTCGGCAAATTGGATACATTTCTCACGTCCTTACGAAAGACGGAAAGAAGTTTTCTGAGGGGATCACAGAATTCACCTCTCTGTGCTTCGACTAGTTTTGGAGGTAGCTGGCCAAATGATCCAATACGATTAGCGAACAACTCTTAGCGTATGCCCCGGAACATACACCTTCTAAATGAGACTAGAAGCCTCGCCATTTAAAATTCTTAAACTTTATATATTTTTAAAGTATTCTACGTAGCGTGTATGTTAATAAAAATATGAACAAATAAATTAAAGTTCGACATGTAAAAAAACGCCTTTCCGGTAAATAATGATTCTTGGTATTCTCATTCGAGTGAAAGAACGTCTTATATTTTCTTTAAAAATTTTTATCATGGACCAGCCACGTACGTGCTGGGAAAAATATTTGTTTTCCGATTAAAGACTGATTTTAAACATCGGTAGAGTAAAAATACAATACGATTAATCCGGATAATCCAGATAAAAGGTTCTCTGTTTAAAACAGAAGTCAATTAAGGTTTAATAAATTCCCTCGGCCGAGAAAATCTCGATTTTTGTGATTGAATAAAACGTAAGGCCGTTACATACTCGTAAAGCTTTCGTATGTGCTATTGTTTTCAATCTATTTTTTTTAACTATGGAAAATCAAATTCTGAAATAAATTAATTCATAAATATTTTGAAGAAACAGTGTTATTTGGTTCATGACTGCTTCTGTGTGTCAATTTCTGCTTTACTAGCATTGTTTCCAAGTTTGTGTGAAATTATAGAATAAAGTTGTGGTCAAAGTAAAGCCAATCAATGTCATTCTGTAGAAAGGATAGGAGTATAGAGTAGAAATATATGTCATTTATTAACTTTCGACTATCTGAAATTATACTGAGACTGATGCCAAGTCTGGCATCGAAAACATAAATTGGAGAAATTATGTTCTTATAATGTACGTGTGATAATCCTGATAGTTCCGAGAGGAAAGTTGGATGCAGAGTTAAAACCCTAATCTAAACGGAAAAGTCTATTTTAAGTAATGTTTTCCGATGTTTTTGTAGCAAAAATTATAATCCATTACGTATCCGAGTATATTTCTGAGACGTAATAAGTATTTTATGTGCTGCATAGATACTGCCAAATTAGGATAATATGACATAATTATTATATATGTTGTTTTTTTGGCCATTTCGTTAAATTACGATGAAAGCATTTTCTATACTCCACCTCTAATTTACAAGTGTATATGTGAAAAAAGTGAGAATGTCAAAACCTAATTTTTTTTTCACTTTTTCGATGGATTTCTGCCTCTGGAAACGTGCGCAGTCAACTTAAAGAAACGTGTAAGGACATATTCTCTTTATCTCATCGAGACCTATCAGTAGATGTATTTTATCCTCCACCCACGACCTACAACAAAATAAAAAATTCAATTTTGGAACCCTTCCAACTTTAGAACCCTGTAGTTCGAAAACTGAGGATTTTACATACGTTCTGAAGTCTATTTAAATTAGAATCTCTAAAATTTGGTCAAATGACCTATTTTGCTCAGACCACTGGAATTGCGTCTGTGTAAAAAAGACTACCATTTTGATAAATTTTGCCATTTACGCAACCTAGAATTGAAAATAGGTTGTATTTAACTTAGCTATAAGTTATTCCTCTGTAGTATAATTATGAATGCAGCGTACTATCAGCACTAATTACTATACTCTCAAAAACTGTAATAAATATAATGAGAACGTAAAATTTAGTAATATTTATAACCCTATTTTTCTAACTTAATAACTAAATAACTTAATAATATTAAGATTGGTAACATGTTTTGTAAGATTGTGAAAGTGTGATATAATTTTAATTTATTTAAAGGGAATTGGAAGACTAACTTGTCAATGTAAAAATAATGATTTTCAAGTACCATTTTCTCGAAAAATAATATAGATACAATACCGAAATTTATTATAATTCTAATTTTAATTATTAATTTATTTATGAAGATCTGTTATGATGGTTTTTTTAGACGTTTTCTGTTTCTGTTGCCAAATTCGGCCCTAAGACTGATCTGATGCAACCCTTCATGCTAACCTATCTTGTGCAAACCATTTCATTTTCGCATAACTACCACATCCCACATCCACCCTAATCTGCTTAGTGTATTCCACCCTTACCCTACCTCTTCTCTTCTTACTCCCACACTTCCCCTCTATTGCTAATTTTACGAGACCCTCATGTCTCAAAATGTGGCATTTAATCTATCCCTTCTCAACGTTCTCCATATTGTTCTCTAAGGCTTCTATTATTTTCCTTTCTGTAACTCCTATCGTTTCGCAACCATACAACTCCACCAATCGATACGAACATTTTTAGCAATGATTTCCTAATATTCACACTTATATTACCTGCAAGTATCTTCCTTTTTTTCGCGAAAGCCTTCCTGCCTGTGCTATCCTACTCTTTATGTCTACTATACTTCTACCATCCCTAGTTATTATCTTCACAACAAGCAGAATTCCTTACCCTCCTTCAAAATATCCCTTCCCAATTTAACACCCATGGTTATTCGACTGTTTCCCATACTACACTCCGTTGCTTTCCCTCTAATAATCCTCTTCCTCTCGGACCACGTTCATACTATTTATTACCTGACTCCCCTAATACTACAATATCATCGGCAAACCGTAAGTTTTTTATTTAGAAGTTTTCTATGAATTAATGACAATTAAATAATTTATTTTACTTCCACACACATAACATGAGGCTATAAATTAACAGTGAACATTTCAGTGCTGTATATATAACTGTTTATGTAAACGGGTAGCTAAAATATAAATTTATTTTAGAATGATAGGATCTTCCGACTCACATTAAAAATTTATTATACGGATTTAATTTTATGCATGTTTATTTATTTTAATTCTTAAAAAACTTTTGCCTGTATATTTGTCGTTTTAATTTGTATTATTTTTATTTATCAGTATTCGACGAGCAGTCGCTACGAACGGACGCGTTTCTCAGCACTCTCCACAGGAAACGCAAGGTTAGTAATACGTCAGTAATACCTGTGTCTTATGGAATGCGTACGCAGCAGGCCGCGAGTAATCAAAGAGCGAAAATACGCCCATTTACAAACTGATATGGTAGACGATCAACTAGAAAACGAAAATATGGAGTTCGTAGATGAAAGTGAGACTGACAATGAAACTCTATAAAATTACCAAAAATGAGTTAGAAAAGCAATTAACTGAAGCCCTAGACGTAGTTAACACGATTAGAAAAGAACTAGCTAGCCTGCAACAGAAAAATTAGTCCTTAAAATTCGGATGAAGAGGATGAGCTAGTAAATAGAGAACCAGCATGGCTACTCCAAAAGAATAAGAAGAGAAAAGCCAAATCAAAAACAAAATCATTGCAACTAAAGCTCTGAAACCTCCTCCAGTGATAATAAGCAAAGTTAAGGATTACCAGAAAACTAAGAAAAATCTGGAAGATAACAAGGTAAACTACAAAGCCTCATTGATGAAGACCTTGGCATTCCAACTGTCAAAGAAGAAAGGTTTCGCCGGCATGAAAACACAGAAGTTCTTCAGCTTTAGGACAATAAATACCTGTTCAGAAGACTCAAGCGAAGGAAACCATTTGAATTAGTATGAGTGATAAATTACAAAATAGAGCAAGCTGCGTGAGCCTGAAATACAATTTTAGGACAACAATTCAAACTAAAGGATGTCATAGGACTAATTTAGCTAATAATTTACTAGATATTAGAATTAACAAAGTAAAACTAATGGTTGGTCTCTACAGACCAATTTTTAGTTAGAGAGGTTGTTTTTAGTGGGTAAAATATTTACACACCGTGAAGTACAGGCTTCACGGCGTCTTTCTGAATATTTTCCACCAGCCAACGCAAAAAAAATTATTCATTAAAGCAGACGGTATGAGACGAATTATTAAAAAAATTATTTTTCTTAGAAACTTCGCTGTACTCAATTTTTTAACATACCAACTACGCCCGCGACTTCGACCGCGCCTGACTTGGAAAAATTGCTATTTTCATTTTGCACTAAAAACCGAAACAACAGGTAGACAATTTTGATAAATTTGAATTCACTGAAGATATAAAAACTACGGTATCATTTATGTTTCTATTATATTTTTAGTATCTAAGCTTCAGGGTAAACTTTATAACTCGCAGTTGGTTTTGAACAGTTCCCGCTTTCATTTGTTTTGGAGCTATCAACCTATTTCAAGGGCGCTGCGGGAGTTTTCTCGCAGGCGCTTCAGCCCAGAGTGACTGTGGGGCTCACCTGATCATGTCGGGAATGCCTCGCACTCTCTCTGGGTACTTTTTATCAAAGTTCTCATATGCCGAGACACCTTCACCTATTTTAGGAGGTATATGTGCCGGGGTCAAAGACCTTGGGCATATGGCAAGAGCTGTCCGCTGATCCCATTGGATCAGTCGGCCAACTGCCTCCTGAAACTGGTGGAGACAAGGAGAAGGGAATGCTGCGTCCCCACAGCAGACTCGTCTCCCGTCATTCGGAAGGGCGTGAGAATAGTACCCAATGCCCGACCTACCTGATGCAGGTTTTATAGGTTTTTCCCTGCATCTCTTTAGGTGAAACACCGGGTAGGATCCTTAAACCATAGCCCGGGGGCCCTAGTTAACCCTTGGCTACCTTGCTCTACCTTCCGCATCCCCCCTTTTCAATTCTCTTCCTATGCTATTAAAGGAGAGTTGCCTGTTTCAGGATCACCCTCATGTAGCCTGTTACCCCCTCAAAAAAATCAACCTATATCAACCCTTGGCTACCTTACTCTACCTTCCGCATCACCCTCTTTTCTTCCCTTCCTATGCTAGTAAAGGGGAGTTGCCTATTTCAGGATCACCCTCATGTAGCCTGTTAACCCAAAAAAACCTATTTTAGGAGGTGAATGTACTGGGGTCAAAGACCTTGGGCATACGGTAAGAGTTGTCTGCTGATCTCATTGGATCCGTAGGCCAACTGCCTCACAAAAGTGATGAAGACACGGAGAAATGAATTATGCGACCCCACAGTAGATTCGTCTCCCGTCATTCGGACGGTCTTGAGAATAGTACCCAATAGCCCGACCTACCTGATGCAGGTTTTCTAGGGCTTTTCCTGCATCTCTTTATGTGAAACACCGTGTAGGGTCCTATAGCCCTATAGCCCTAGTCAACCTCTACCTTCTACATCCCCCCTTTTCAATTCCCTTCCTATGCAATTAAAGGGGAGGATCACCCTCATGTAGCCTGTTAACCAAAAAAAGCACCAAGATGTCTTTTTTATTTGCTTTTATAAATGAGCATTACCAAATATTAAAATTTATCTGACGCAAAAAATAAAACTAACTTACATATACATCGTATCGACGATCCAAATAAGTTTATTCTTCTTCAGGGAGTTAGCATTCTGCCAAAAATAGGTTAATTACGACGAGAAATGAATGTATGTATATATATGTTATAGGTCAACAGTATAGGTTACCCGCATTAACATTGTAAATCTCAATGTGCGTAAGGACCACGAAAGTTATCACGTAGATTTTTTATGTGTATACACACACACACACACATATATATATAACCTACTATCGTAGGTTAGATGCAATATGCCAGAAACCTTTACGGGAGTGTACTCAACAACTTCCCAAATTTTCATGGCAATCCGATTAATGCTGTAGTAATGCATTTATGACAAACAGGTAGACAGACATACATTAATTTATATATGTATATATAATGAAAGTTAGTCACGTTATCGATGCATATAGACTGTTCCTTATCCTTCTTTATTTGAGGCAAGGGTCTGCTAAAAACTTGACTGCATTTTTAAAAGATGTATTTTAAACCATTTATAAATATTTGAAGGGGTAGCGGCACTATCTCAAAGCTGGAAGAAATCGCAACTTTAATGCTCCAGTATCCAAAGTGAATCAGATATATTAAATATATTCTCCATTATTATGTAGGAATCTGTTTGGAGAGTGAACTATTCCTTTTACAGATCAGAAGAAGTTAATTGTTGTTTTCTTTTTAGTGTATCTTTATTATGTCTGACGATATTTGTTAGTCCCAAAGTTTCCGTCGATTGAGTAAAATTTTTGTTACAGAAAGTGCGGAGGAGATGGTCGGAGTGGAATTGTGCGTGGGCGTTTCTGCGCCGGCCAATGGCGAGGCTCGCAAGAGGGTTTATCTGCGAGGACGCGGCGCGGCCAGCGCACATCGCTATGAGTGCTTCGGGCAAAGGGTTGCTCGGCCTCTGGCTGTACCGCGCCGGCAACCACTGGGCGCTCAACGACGGACCTCCGCAGGTAACTAACAACACTCTTGCTTTATCTTGTGCATTAATGTGAGAGAAATCAAGTCAGACAGCGAGAAATTAAACTAACTCACGCTAAAAGAGTATAAAACTTTGCTATTTTGTATTTCCGTTTGAAATGTTTTAAGATTTATTCCTTTTCAGAGAATAGGGGAATGTTACTGAGGTAGCGCGTTTTGTTAAAAGTTTAGATTTCTTTTTCCCAGAGTCTAGGATTTTTGGTATTGGGTTTTGAATATTAATAAACTATACACGAAATATTACTCAACGATTCCAATAAATAACCAATGATAGTATTACTAAAAAAACTTAGTTTTCGAGAAGCCAAAATATATTGATGTTCGTTTAGATTTCGTCTCTGACGATATCTCATGATGCAACGTGCAACAGCAGCCATATAAAATTTACGATTTCTCCCAAATGGTAACTGATTGAATAGCTCACAATTTAATTGGTATACAGAAATTCCAACAATATTATTAATTCTGATTTCATAATTTGGTATTCATTACGTACATATTACCAATATTCATTAATGTTATAGACTCAATTTTCATTATTCATTGCCACATTCGGCTATTCCATTTCCGAAACACGCTTATCTATCTCACTAGACAGCATTATTTGCAACTAAAACATTTCTTTGGAAGTCAAATCAATAAAATTTCATACGTAATTCTGAGGTTCTGTTTCTTCACATATGACGCCATAAATAATTAAGATCAATAAACACCGCCAAAGATTTCTATAAAATATCTCTCCTTTCTCCTTCATTTTCCGTAGAATACATATACACCCTTACAGTTTTTACCATTGAGCGGTTTGGAACAAAACAAAAGAATTAATTTGATTCATTTATAGTATAATATATAGAGTTTATAACCTAACTTATCATTAAAAATTGTCTATAAAGATAAAGGAGCAGATGTTGCAGTTGGTTAGTCCTATTTCATCGTTAGCTATCAACTAATCGATGAAGTGGTGCCTCAGATTTGCAACTAAATATATTCTATATTGCAGTCACTATATTACATTGAAGATAACACGTAAAATTTGTGAAATGGTGGTGAGAAATTTTGTAAAAAGAAATGATGAACATATATATAAGATTTTGAAAATTAGTCGCTGATATTTAAAAATGACAACAAATATTAAATTGATCTGAGGTTACGTTTTGTACGTCCTATTGGTTGTAATTAATGAATCGTAAAAGTCTAGAGCTGGATTTGGAAAATGATCTTTACTAACAATTTTGAACTACTTTCAGATACGAATGGATTAAATGTTAAAGAAAATGCGTTTTCGAACCGATCCATTAGTTTCCGTCTATTATAATGAATAAAGGCTTAATAATTTGAAGTTTTAACAATGTGATTCTCTAAACAAGCAAGTTCCTCTGATAATAAATTATCTCTGGAGCGTAATCACGCGTAATTGACGAACAACGGAATGTGGATATTTTGGCCACCTTATAGGCTGCTCTCCCGAGTTTTTTAAGTTCTCACGGTTAATTTTGAGAGGTGTACGTGCCCGAGTCGCAGATCTATGATATACGAAAAGAGCTGTCCGCTGATCGTAAACTGTTTGAGACAACGAGCAGGGAATGCTGCGTCCTCACGTAAAACTCCTTTCCCGTCATACTAGGGTATGAGTATAAATACTCAACATATTTTGCCCTGCATCTCTTTCAGCAGAATGTGAAGTGGGTTTCCATCCTCTCCATTCAGCATCCCCCGTTTCAAATTACCTTCCTATGATACTAAAGAAACGTTGCTATAATAACATCACCCTCACACTTATGCAGGCTGTCAACCTAAAAATATAATGTCCTTTAGATAATTTACAATTAACGCCAACAGAAGTAAATCTGGGAATGGGATAAAAAAACTGAGTGCTCCTTCTTCAATGCAACACGCTATACACAGTCATGTTCGCTTATACTGGGTCTAACTCCTCTGATCACAAGGAGGCTAAAATATACACTATTTTTCACAGATAACAAATTTTATTTTCACTTGCTTTCCTTGTGTATATTGTACTGAACTACCTTTACTACTTATTAATTATGCGTGGAATTGTAATTTATATTTAAAATGGAGGGAGAAACTTCAATAACTAACTAACATTATCAGAATTTATTATTATTGTTTAGAAAACAATAAAGCAAGTTTATATTCAAAGAATTAATTTTTTACTATTATATTTTTCTTCAAGGTGTGAAATACATTAGGGAATTTTGTTCAAGTAACAGAGACACTTTTAGAAGAAAATATACTGGGTCCGATAACGCATTAAAACGTGATTACTATTTTGAATGGGACTCATCAGCGTCCAATATTCAGTCGCCGTCGTCCTGGTCCTGAAATCAGCGTGCCAACAGCAAGGATGATAGGAGCAATGTCGTCGAAGGCGTGATACTCACTTCTCTCCAAACCACAGATCGGCATCATCACCAAATTACTCTCCCCTTGTTGCATTAAGGAAACCTCAAACTTGATAATTCACTAGCACATTAGATGGTTCCGCTTTCTCACTCTGGGTTGAAATCCGACGCCCCAGCGACGTCCACACTCGGCCGTACCTGCCGAAAGACTGCCCAAAACTTTCATATTTTACATTTCCCCAAGCTTTCGGGGTTCACATTCCTTTCTGCAGGGCTCCTCAGCTTCCTGTCCTGTCGCCACGGAAACATCAATTTTCGTTTGACACCGGTGTCTTTGTTTTGTCCAGATTTTATGTCCGCTCAGGCCTCGCCCAACTCTCTCCCTTTGACCATCGCGTCCCTATTGTACGCCTCAATACGACAAGAAAAGGCGTCTACGCTCCAGACATGCTGTCTTGGCATCGTGATACAATCTAATAAAATAATTTTTTGGCGATAATTCACGCCACAATATTTTTAAGTGAACAAATACATTACAGTAATGTGATAAATTTAACTTTTATTCTTAGTTGCATAAATACCCGTGGTTAAATGTCTCTCGCCTTCAGGAAGAGGCATTTGAGGAGGGGAGTAACACAAAACGTACCATGCCATCTTCTTGCTTAGGTATTATTTTAGTGACCTCTATTTAAAAAATAATTTCATTTAAAATTTTGTATATGGTTGCTTTCTGAAGACATATCAGTATTTTAATGAACCAGAAGGAATAAAATACCTAATTAAGCATTTCTACGAAAAATAAAATATTTTATAATTATAGAAACTAAATATATATTTGGTTTTGAACTAAACTAGAATCGTATCGCGCAATCTCGAAGAAGTGCAATAGGAGGTTATCTTGAATAAAGCGCACGTCTAAATAACTTCGGTTACAGAATATTTTGTTGCTGCGATTAGTCATCGTCGTCAGTTTGATTACGTCTACAATTATTATAGTTAATAATTCCAATTGAAACATTTACTGATACTCAAGGTGGAATAGAGTTATAATTACTTTCAATTGAAATATGTAACTGCACATATATACAACCGCAATCCGCCGGTCTAAGATAGTAGATCACGATATCGAAACGTCGTGTATAAGTATTTAACCAGGCTAGAAACCCGAAAATATTTTAGTCATAATTAACTCCCGGGAAATCCTCGAACTCTTATAGATGTAAATATTAATTTGTGAATGCAACTAGTAATATGAGGAAATTTTAAGATATTATTAAAATTGTATTAGGCTCATAAAACTGTCACTAACGAAAGCACGGACTTGGTTCTAAAGTAGCACCTACATGCATTTAATATAATTATGTATCTCCGTTAACGAAAAATTCTAAATCAGAGACTTAACGAACTCCTGTTAATATAAATAATATAATATTATAATATATATACAATATAATATTATAATATATATACAATATAATATTTATTAAAATGGATTTACTCAGGAACGTCGGAAAAAGGGTTATCAGTTGGTGGATCAGAAACTTTAACAAACCTTGTTTTAATTGAAAAACTTGATATTTATTATTTGTTTCGATGGAATAAAAAAATTGTCACCCTAGAGCTATAAATTGTTAAAAGTCTTCAACACCTTCGTAATGTTCATTCCCATTTATTTGTAAACAATTTTGAGGCTACATTGACCTTATTTTTTTACTAATTGATTTGTTTGTCTACATTATTTTTTCATCCGTGAAATAAGTGAAGGTAAAACTTTGTTAAACGTTTCACGTCATTATGGGATTATGAGGTTTAGACAATGTTTTTAGATTAAACTATCAATCATACGTAAGTGCGATAAAAAATATTTTTATACATAATATTATATATGTATATGTGTTAAATGTATTCATCGCCTGAAAACATAAACTCATCAGATATGACTGAATGTAATTGTTTTAACACGCACATGTAACATATCACTCCTGACATTGCGAGGTATATTTACATTGGTAGTGATCTAAAGTGAATTACTTTGCTTTGCAAATCAGTGTTCAATTCAGCACTCACGACTCTTATGCATTTTAAATGGTAAATATTGACTTTAGGACGATCGTTTTAAGTATTGACCTTTACATATAAAGTGGCTTGACGTAGAAATTCCAATTTTAAACTATGTTCATAAAAGTTTTCATTATCTAAATGAAAAAATCAACCAAACTCGTATATTGAGGTAATAAGAGCAATAATACTAATGGTAAGGAGAACATAAATTAAAAACTCAAACACTCGTATACATTTATCATACTCATGCTTCTGTAACTCAATTTTATAGGGAATAATAAAATGAATATCTAATAATACAATATATAGATTTAGTTATAGCATTACATTCACTGTAGTGTAACGATAAATTAATATTTTTGTAAACTTATGTAACGGTTTCAGTTTGCTGTTTTTATTGCAAAAAGGAAAATAACAAGAATTTACAAAAGATTTACGATTACATCTTAGTTATTTATTTTTGAAACACGTGATATAAGAAACTCTTCATTATAGACATTACAAACTTAAGTTTAGATTATATTACGAATCTAATATTTCGATATGTTTAATTTCCATTATATTGATTATATAACACTAGCTTAGTGCCCATCGTTCTCTGGATACTTATTTGTATTAACACGCCACAGTACTTAATTCGACAATAATACCTTTATCAACGTATTCTACCGCTATAGATTTCTTTTGGCATTTATATATATATATATACATATTATGGATATAAAGTGTGCCTTTTCAATTATAATAAAGCTTATGCGTTGCAATGAAATTCAAAGAGAGAAACTATATGTATTGTAATACCTTTAGATTTGACTTGTACTAAGGTAAAACTTGTATGAAAGTCCTGGACATAATTTATACAGAGCCTTAATCAGTTATGCTGCTACTTATAAAATTTTGTGCATATATATTAAATAATAAAAAAGTGACATTACTCAATTATTATGTTTGTTGAATCTAAGCATTATTTCAGGCTCAACAGAAATTTAATAATCTCGTTTGACAGGCTACTTGAGAGCATAATCCATCCTCTTTCACGTTTCATAAAAGGGATGTACGAAAAACATTACATGTCACTGATTAACTTAAATGTTTTTTTCATTACAACAGTTTAGAGGTTAATAGTGAGTCATATTTTACTTCTCATTTAATCATTTGTCTTTTAAAATAGAACCTATTATTTATAATCAAAACATGTAATTTACATACCGAATATAAGAATTTTTTATATTAATCTTATTAGCTATTTAATTTTCTGTTTAGGAAATAGAGTGCGTTCATTTGTTATAAAATGATTTGCCACACATACGTTTGTATAAAAATATATAAATCTTTACCTTAATGCATTAATGTTTAATTGTCAATTGGCTTCATTTAAAACTAATCTGGAACGGAATTCTTAGCTTACATATCACTATGACCACGCACGATTTAGTACTACTCAGCAACAGTGATAATAAGTGGTCACATACAAACCATCCATAACAACCATCGTGTTTCAGTGGTTCGTGACCACCGATCAGGGTCACAACTAGAACCTCCAATAAATCCCATCCAAATTGATAGACCAAAAATGTTTAATTCTGTTACAACAAATAAATAAAAAGTCTAGCTGTTAATAACTACGTTAGTAAATCCATTAATACCAAAATAATATTTCAAAAATGTAATGTATTAAATATTTAATTCAGAAAGGCAATATTTAAGCACGTTATTCATTGTGAGACTACTACCATAGTCGGTCTGCATTATTAAGCGTTCTGAAGTATGTAGCTGTAAGTCAATTTATAGGTAGTTAAAAAAGTGTCGAAAATTTTAAGAGGTTGTAGTGAGCACCAATAAGCAATAAACATGGACTAAGAAACGCATCTTTTCTGAGACCTGTACTCTTGTCCAAAGGCTGTAGACGATTGCTTGTGAATATGTTTTAAATGACACTGGGTCTCTATCACCCCACAAGGCATACAGTGGAAGGCTTCGGTTAGTTCACACACCTCAGATGGAGGAGCATGTGCTAAATTTATTGTAGCTAAGACCTGGATCCAGTGTGCGGCGATTGGCAGCAGCAGAAGACATGAGTCATCCGCTTCTATGAGTGGTAATATATGAACAATTGTTGTATCTTCAGCGTGTCCAGACTAAGACTAAAACACCACCGTAGCAAATTGCATTTCATTCAGTGGCTCTTCCAGAAGTAAGTTGCAGATCCAATATTTTCCGCCGAAGATTTTTTTTACTGACGAGGCAGGGTTCACAAAGCCGTGTGAACTTCCATAACAAGCGTGTGGGCTATTAAAATCCCTATGAAGTTGCAGAAGGAGGACATCAACATCATTTCTCCATCAGCGTATGGACAGGCGTTGTTGGTGATAAATTACAATGACAACACATCCTACAAGCAAGATTAAATGGGGATCATTATCATAATTTTATTGTTAGCATAGTGAAAGATATGGATTATGCACATCATGTAAGAAGTATCATGAATGGACGTCAGGTTAAACCTATGAACACATGCATATATCTCAGAAAGTCCTTGTTTACACACTCATGATTATTGGACTTCCTTTGATTTGATGGTTACTACCACCTCTCAGAATATTCAATACTTTTCATTTAACACCCGTTATAATACGTGTAGGCAATTATTTAGTTTCGTACGAGATAATGTTTTCTTTTCAACCAATAAATTGCTTTGCACGCGTCCTGTCATGGTAAAACTATACTAGTTAATAGATTTTTAAATATTTTAATACCGTACATAACATTTATTATCAATTTTCATTCTATCTTCCTTACACACATACTGTATTTGCTAACATATATATATAATTAAATCTGATACGTATGTAAAACTCACATCTCTCCACCTGGAGAAACTATGGCCTCTCAAATATATTTTTAAATATAATTAATATAAATTCAATAATGTTGTAAGTGAAATATAAATTCTTATGATGGAATGTAGAATTGTTTTGTAAACACTTCATTAATTTTTGACAGTTATTTCAAAATCGCCCGATTCGCTGCTGCACCCTGTATATATGCATCACTTAATAATTGAAAGAACAAACTTATGTGGAACAGAAAAATTAGTTAAAAAACGTACAGTGGTTTGATTTTTAATTTATAAGGATGCTAACCGGCTGAAATATTTTCTCGGATGATTTTACAATATTGTTAAAATATTTGTATTTGGGTAGGACAATTCAAAACCCGTTACACATTAGTGACTGCTTAGAGATCAGCTTACAATAAACAGTGCCAAATATTCAGACATTCTGATGAACCAAGTAAAGCTAGCAATAACAAGAAAACATCGCGGATCTCAAATAAAAATCGTGATACGGCTCCTCGAAATACTCGCTCTCACGCCTCGAAGTCGACGCAATAAATAATTGCAAAATGCGTTGGAAGATACTATCTCATCCTCCCTACAGCCCCTCTGATTTTAATTTGGTTGCTCAACTCCAGGAGACATTAAGTGGAAAAAATTTAGCAACAACAAAGAGACAATTCTTGGGTTTCCACCCTAAAATTGTTTACTCAGAATATACACCGGGAAAATTTTCGATCTTTAACAACGAAGATGTCAAAGAATTTTTAGTCAATAAGCAAAGGCTTCTATGCAGTAGCCATAAAAACTATTTCGTTGTTGGACAAGTTAAGCAAAATTCGTGGTGATTATGCTGAGAAGTAGTAAAAGTCTCATTTTGTAAAAATATACAGTTTTTTCTTCATAAATTATTTAATGACCGCTGTATATTCTGTTAATTATCTGCAAGTAGAAATTAAACGCTTTTATAACAGAGCGGCATTTTATGATAATTCATAGAAAGCGTTCCAAAATTCAAAGGCCCAATTCGTAGTTAGGAAATAAAATAAAATTATTCTATGAAATAATCATCATTCTGACCTCAAATTGTGCAAGTACTGAGTTGTTGGGTGTGACTGAGAACAGAATAATCTCAAATGTTTTACGTTCCTTTATTGTTCTGATCAATGGTACATTATAATATATGGAAAAACAGAACATGATTACAATAATGTTCAAAATGTGAACCATTAACCTCAACACAGAATGGGCATCGACATCGCAGGGAGTATCTCGTGTTCGATGTAAAATGCGTGTGTGTGTTCTAGCGTGTGTGGCCCCTGCTTCCGATCCACTGATTGTCGAAAGTATTGGATATTGCTGCACGGCATGGTTTTACAAAGTGTGCTGGTGCTCAAATATGTCGAAACCGCAGCCTCCCTCTGATATGTAGGAGTACTTGTTCAATAGCGTTAGCAGGTGAACACGGGATTCCCTAAGTCGATACCAGGTTTATGCTGAAGTCAATGGTGCTTATTACAATGAAACATTGTCAAGAGCAAATAAGTCCTGAAAACCATTATACTAAATTAAGCCCAAAATCTTCATCAAACTCGGTACTTACACAATTTGAGTTTCCGGCGCATGGTTGTTTAGCAAAATATATTTCTTGTCCCCTTCTTCAATGTGTAGAGGTATACTTTGAACTTTTGGAACACCTTTTATATTTTAGACTAGCCGACCCCTGTGACGTCGTTTGCGCCAAAATAGTTACTTTTATTTTGTCTTAGAAACGGAACAACAGGTACAGAATTGCCATAAAGTTAAATTAATTGAATATATAAAAAGTACGGTATCATCTATTTATGATCGCTTCAGGGCAAACCTTATAACTCGCAGTTGGTTTAGAACAGGTCCCGCTATCATAGGGTCCCTAGTTAACCCTTGGCTACCTTTCTCTACCTTCCGCATCCCCCCTTTTCAATTCCCTTCCTATGCTATTAAAGGGGAGTTGCCTGTTTCAGGATCACCCTCATGTAGCCAGGTAACCAAAACAAAAATAAATTCGGGCAGAAATACACTGGATTTATAACTATCTTCTGAACTCTTCAAGATATCGAAATGAAACATACAAGAAGATTAAGTTAAAATTCCTGTTTCAATCCCTGAAATTTTCATTGAAACCCGTTGAGTGGTGAAAAGCGATGAAGCGATGTAGTCCGCTGATGGTGACTGTTCTGTCGTTGGAGCAGTTTCGGTGTTGTCCCAGCCCTCCCAGACTGCTTCAGTTAGCAGCTCTTGCCCATAGGCGATCTCCGTGGACTACTTGATTCCACCGCGAGGCAGACAAAACGCTAAGTGCACAGGCGAGTGTTAGGATTGAACTTCTCTGTCCTTCAACTCAGGACGCAGACTGCCCTTCCATTTCCTCAACACATTGTTTCCTCGTTAGACCTGGAGCACCAATCACTCTCTATAATTAAAAAAACGCCCCCAATTCGCTGCGAATTTAATCAGTTTTGCCATTTTGTCCCCTGGTAGGGAGGATATCTGCGAAGAGCACGCACTTGCAAAGTTACTGAGATCTTCGCACGTCTCTGTGCATGAAGAATTCCCACTTCCAATGTGAAAAGTAGGCCTACTCCCAAATCTGGAGCCTGGTCAAAAATTCCCCAATAATTTCACGTTTGTGACCCTGTCGGCAAAAATTACAACAAAAAACTCTTTCTGTGCAAGGAGCAAGATACTAAAATGACTCCAACGCTATTCTTGAAGTATACCTACTTAATTCGATTTAATATGTAAGCAATGCCTTATGTGGGCTACAGAGTCTTGGAAGTATGGTAATCACCTTTCAACATCTCGCGTAGCCTGATGCCTAAAAAGAATTACCGCATACTATTATGTGATCCTAAGATGCGATTGTCATATTGGTTAGACCAGTCAGTATATGTACACTTATATATTCACATACATAAAGAAACAACCGTTGTAACTAATATAGTTTTTATAAAATACATCATTAGTAATGAAATTTGCGTAATTACTTTACAGGAGTGAATAAACGTTACGACATACCCAATCAACAAATGGAAAAATGAAGGATATTTCTCACTAGAATTAGGTTGCATCCGCATACGGTTTACAACTCTTACAGGGGTTGAACAAAATAATATGAACACCATGCAATAGGGTGCGTGTAAATTCTGTGACGCGGCTGTAGTTCCTAGTTGATGTGAGGCGTTTTGGGGTTACCTTAAAGTATATTATATGCTTTGTTCTGTGACGGTTAACACCACTAATCGGCGAAATGTGTGATTTATTAGACTTCGAAAGAGGTTAGCGGGAGCATCTGTTACGAAAACGTCTCAACTGTTTAATGTTTCACGAGTGATAGTATCCACAGTAATGACAGAATTCCCAAAACGTGGTAAAACATCATCAGCGAAGAGGCGTAGTGGGTGAAAGTCGAAGTTAATTCACAGAGACAGACGAACATTAAAATGAATTGTGACGAGACAACATAAAATTTCCGCGGCAAAAGCGACTGCAGAACTCAACACTCACTTGAGCAATAATGTTTCGACAAAAACTAGTGCCTCAGGAGCTTCATAAAGCTAACATTCATGGCTGAAATTTCGAAACCCTTCATAACGGAAGCTAACGCAACGCTGCGAAAGAAGTGGTGCCACGATCATAAAACCTTGACACTGGATGACTGGAAGAATGTGGTATGGTCAGATGAATCATCGTTTACATTTGGTTCCTACAAACAACTGGGTTTATTAATGGCGAACACGAAAAGAAGCCTACGATCCGGTCTGCCTGCTTCCTACAGTCATGCGCGGGGGAGGTTCCGTTATGATTTTGGCGGCTATATCGTGGTATCCAGCTGACCCGATCATTACCCTTACTGGCCGGATTACTGTGAATGAATATCTTGACAACCTGCAGAATTAAGTGCTTAATATGAGTATCTTATTGCTGTATGACACTAACATATTTCAAGACAAAAATGCGCCCATAAAGACAGCCAGAAAGGTTCAGGCGAGTTTGTAGAGCATCAGAATGCCATCAATCAGCACAATCATCAGACCTCAACATCATTGAACCGTTATGGGGAGCTTTAGAGTAGAGAGTGAAGAGAAGATTTCCACGTTCAACATCGTTGTGGCAATTGGCGGATGTTTTGCAACAAGAGTGGGAGGATATTTCGTTGGAAACTATTCAAACACTCTAAGAATCTATTCTGCGACGAATTGCAGCAGTTCTCAAAGCAAATGGTGATCCAACTCCTTATTAATCAATAAATATTGCATAAATGTAGGTGTTCATATTTTATTGTCCAACCCATGTTTGTTTCTAACGAAGCAATTTAAAAGAAATATGTTCTATTATTGGACTCGATAATATTTTTTCTGTGATTAAGATGATTGAGTAAAGAATTAATAGGTCCGTAGGCCCAAAATATATGTATTCGGTACTTGGGTTCCTTTATTTTATACAAAATGATTCAAGTTTTAAATAATATACTTTTTAATTATGATTTTATTGTTGCACCAACATATAAGGTCCGGATGAAATCTTCATGGTTAACCTACCGAGTGAAGCAGGAGAAACGTTGTGTATTTTTAAAAGCCTGACCCGGTTGGTTAACCGTGAAGATTTCATCCGAATTATTCACCAGGAAAGTCTACGTTCATTAATATATAAGGTATTAGCGACTTTGTAATTAGGTAACTTAATTACGTTTTTAGTCAAGTTTTCTCAGTCAGGAAAGTTGAGTACACAGAGAAACACTTGGTCCCTCGTCTGGAACCAAACCCGGAACCTCTGTGGTGTGAATCTGAGACGCTAGTCACTATACCACAGAAGCGGCCTAAATAATATTATTAAGATCGCAATCGGGAAGGAAAATCTGTTTCTCGTGGAACTACCGAACTTTCCGTGGCTCCATAATTACCCACTTTTTAACCTTGTGGTTTACTCATTATGCATTTGTTTAATTGTTCTTTATTTCCTGAATTAAAATTTACATTGAAAAAGATCGAATGTAACCAGCACAATGCATTAACAGCTACATAGAGTCGCAGATGAACACTGTTCAATTCGCAAGTGCATGCAATGATCACTTGGCCACTGCAGCAAGCGTTTAGAACAGGTACTACTTTCAAGGGAGACTAGCGTAAATGTAATGTCTCTTGTATATTTGAATTGTTACTTAGTAGTTCAACAGTTTGTACAATTTTATGACTCTTAAAGGAAAATACGAAATATTTTTATGAACCTCATATCGCTCATTCCAAAACTGAAGGACTATTAAACGCAACGATACAAATCCATTTTATGATCCTCATATTGCCGAATCACTGTTAACTTTACGGTGCATTTGGTTCTGCACTCAAATCGTAACTCCTTGTGGCTTACTACGCAGTAAATGACGTATACTGACAGAAATGACCTATTTACAACTTTGAGTAAACTGAGCTGCGATGTTCATATTAACTAGAAGTAAATAGATTTGTACCTAAACTATCTGGGTGCCAGTCGTTGCCCGAGAACTCATTTATATTAGCCCGATATAACAATTAATTCGCCAGTAATCCTATTGTCAACATATGACTAAACCATTAGCAAGACCGTCACAGTTTTGAAAGTTGGCCTTTTCACGCCCCTTATTTTTATGAGAGCCTAAAGGAATGTTAATTTCATAATAACCACCGAGATAACTCAGTATCATAATCGAGTCAAGAAATATACTGGTACCTTAAATAAGGACAGTAACTTAAAAATGTCTGAGACAATGAACAATTAATTGAGACAGGCGAAAAAACCCATATATCCTATGAGAGGTATTCTCCCGATACCATGAGAGACAAATACTTCCAGAATTGTAATGTTGGCAGTGGTGGAGAAGGTTTACTTAAATTAACCATAAATAATTAATTTACAGAAAGGTTTTATTTAATTAATTTAAAAAAATTATAATTTTGGTCGGTAAAATGGCGCAGCTGGGTCAGTTTAGTTATTGCAAGGCACTCCGAATCTAATTACAGGGTCATGAAATGTGTGCGGTGTTATGCAGCTGGGATTTCCGTCACACGTATCTCGATGCAACAGTAATTCACACACCTGATTAATGTTGTGTTTGTAGGAATCAGCATCCTTAGGGGCCCCTAAGTCATTCAAGACTGTCAGTTTCAATGATCGATCAGACTGACAATCGTGGCGACAGTCAGGTAGTATCTACCCTACATGCTCAATCAGACTGACAGTCTTCAGTTGCCTGCCGTACATCAGCGTGGGCAGTTGTCCGTTTAAAAGAGATCAACCTGTTTCCAGTCTTCTAAACTATAATAATGTAAAAATTAACTTCTGTGGAACTAATAAAAATATCTTCGTCGTCACTCTTTCCTCGCCTGTTTCGATTGAGGCGTATATTGATGAATCCCTGACTCATCGAAGGTGACCATACGGAAGACCTTTCCTTCGTCAGTATAACTGGTCAAAAACCTGTGGCGAATCTCCAAACGGGCGTTATTATTATTTTATTGATGAGGAGAAAGAAGCCGAGAAACCCACCTTGCTGAGATCTTTATGAAGACAAGTTCCTTTCAGATGATCGAATGATGATCGCCGTTCTTCCTCCACAAGTTTCCTTACTGCACGGATGTTGTTCTCTGTGATGGTAGTTGGAGGGTTCCGTTCGTGACTCTGTTTTTCCATTTCACGGCATTAAAAAGCTGTTGTGCCACTCGTACACGCGAGTTTTGGAGAGAGTGTCATCCCGAATTGTGTCAGTAATCGAGTTAAAATTTCTCTCGTCAAAACATTTATATTAATCTGTTGCGTAACCGAAGCAGGAACTTCTTGCTCAATCATTGCTCTAGTATCGACATTGGCAGTGTGTGCAGTAGTGAGCTGGTGAGACCCAGACGGAAATTATGGTAAAGTGGCCAGGTCCTCGACTCTCCTTCTCGGCTTGATAAAAAAATTCCCGTTTATATTTGACTATCAAATTGCTGATGAAGTTCACTGACTATTACTGACAGATAAAAAACTATGGCGTGTCCATAGGAATTTAATATGTTCACTAACGCTATCTATAATATATAATCATATTACTTAACAGGCTACGTAAGGGCTATAATCTACCTTTTGCAAGTTCTATATAGCTCGTTTCGTTGAATTTACTGGCGATCCACTTGGTAGAAGAAAACAAAATTAACGTAGAACTTCGGCCGAATCGCCAGAATTCTGTCGAGAAATTTCTGAAACTGTCTTTTTGGGGATGAGTTGGGGAATTAAATGAATCTAAATCTTCGAATTATCAACAGAAACCTTTCCTGGTTTGAATACTACAACTCACCAAAATTTTATGGCAATCGGATGCAGGGGTGAAAGTAAGCCGCTAAAAGATTTGGAGACGTAACGCTGTTCCGGTTTGAAATAATCAGCAAGAATGAAAACTAACAATCACTTTTCGTAAACATTTAAACAAACATCAATACATAATGATTTCTCACCGAAATCTTATGTCCCCTATAAACACATTTAACCCAAGGCCGAATGTAAAAACTTGGCTAGGAAAGGAAGAAGCGGAATGTAACGGTACGGAAAAAAACTATTTGTAGAAAGTATTATAATTATATGATTTGTATGATTAAGAATGCGATTTCTCTATTTTTTATATTTTTGTGACCATTAACAAATTTCTTATTGATTATAATATAAAAGGAAGTTATGATTTTGAATCTTCTTTTTGCTTTCCGGAAGGTATTTTTTTATACTTTTACTCCTGATTGGATGAATGGTATTTGAACGCTTAACTGACACATGTTATAAGTTATGGTACAGAAATTAAGGCCCTCACATTTAATTTCCTTTCATTTATATATATTTACTATTCTCGATTCACTTTTCAAAGTCACTTTTTCCCTATCTTTTATCTATAGAATCGAAATAAAATGCCATAAAACTAATTTAATTAGTAGCAAAAAGTTTCGATAGATGTTGATATTTAAAGATTAAACTGTGTTCAGAAACAAGAGTTAAAGGTTTATAATTAAAATAGGATTACGTCCGCCTTGGTTTATGAATAAATAAACACACTTAAAGTTTGTCTCAAAATATTCTGTAAATTTTTTATATCATTTTATTCGTACCTCCAAATTTTCGTTTAATTGTAAAAGTGTTGATAAACTACGCTTTCTTTAAATTTAATGTTCACAAAATTACCTATTAAAGTATTGCTATATTTTTCCTTTTTCTGTACTTTTATGTGATTAAAAAAATATTTCATAAAATGTTACTCAGCCGTTTTACATTCTGTATTGACAATGATGTGTCATAATCTAAGAGTAAATCAGATCCAAAATCATTGATAATATATGCCTTTTACGTTATACTTTTAATAAAGATTAAAAGAGGGTAATGTAACTGAATTATAGACTAAAATAAAAATCCCACAACCTTTTTATTTATATATTACTGGGAAGATTTGATTTTATAAAATAGCTATATAAATGATAGAAAGAAAATTAACAAAATGGAAGCTGATCATGGTTTTCTTAAATAAAAAACTACATATTCTAAATGAATGGAACAAGTAAACCCAGAACAATAGTATGTATAGGTCATAAAACTGAATGAAAATTAAATTAATTACTTTGTAGGTTAATTTGCACATTTGATTTAAGAATGCTTTTAAAAATAATAATGAATAGTACTTTGTTAGTTAAACAGTCTCTGCCCCTTCAATATTAATCACCACGTCAGAATTCACTTACTGAGCGTAATCAATTTCCAAGAACCTGTTAGCCCAGGACCTTATATACTCTTGATTAGAACAAAGTTGATTCGATGTGGACGGTCTCTGGGACGGAAAATTAACTACTTCAAATAATGTACTTCAATAAGGGTTGGCGAAAAACGGTGAGGTCGTAGTCTGCTTCAATGAAAGTTATTCAAGCTACTGAAGTTTTCAGACACGACACTATATTTAAAAAAATTAAGTTATAAATTCGATATAAATCTATAAAGACGTGTGGGTTGAAAAATATTAAATATAATAAATTATTACGTAATACTAACTTTTTAATAATGTCTAATCGTCAGTGATAATATTCAATTATACATAGTTCCATAATTAATGTTATGTTACCAATAAAATTGAATAAATATTACTTCAAAAATAAACTCTTCTACTGCAATAACAGAAAGAATCGCGACAATCAAATGAAACTATATACTAAAGTTTACATCCTAAAATATAAAAAAATTAGTTCAACATAGAAAATGTATAGGCAAACCGGAGAAAGAGCATTTGCAGTAATAGTAACGAATACTGAATGTGTCCATTTTAGTTTAAGCAAGAGCGTATGGATATTTTAGAAGAAAAACAAGAATGGAAAAATGTCGACCGGACCAGGGACCAGGGCTCCGAACCCCCAGACCTCCCGTTTTCCGGGCGGGTTTCCTAACCACTGAGCTAATCTCAGTCGATGTCCAACGACCGATTTAACATATCTCCATTCCCGTAAACCTAAGCCAGGATCACCTACCTAATTCTACGAAATTCGGGAAGAATGGACACTAGATTTTATTATTCAACCGAAAAATTAATTATCTGTATACATTAAGTAGAGGAACAAAAAAATTTTAATCGCAGATACATTAATTACAAAAGTATTCCTTATTAAATTTTGCGTCAATCTAAAAAATGTGATTCAATTATAAAATTTAGTGACAAAGAGTAATATTAGTATTTAAAGGAATTTTTACTCTTTGGGTAGTTAATATTATTTTATCATAATATCGTAATTAAATTTATAAGGATTTATTTCTGAATAAAAAAGAATCCATGAGATAGTTTATCGAAAATAATTTAATGACATTATGAGATCAGTCAGTTAATAATGGTCGCATATATATATATATATTAAAGTGTAAATTTCGTATAATACAAACACCTTCGTTTTAACTAAACTAAGGAATGCCTGGATAAAATTTCAATAATGTTGTGATTGGAATTAATAAGATGAGTGAGAATTAGGTGATGTCATTCAGATCTTTCACGAAAATACCCCAAACTTTTCAAATCATATATTTAGTGAACTAATTACATTTCGGATCTATGTAACTTTGTAATGCTTGCAAGAACTAAATTTTATGAAATCTGGTGATTACTGCGGTTAATTCAAGAAGTCCCTGTGTATAGGTAAGACTTCTATTTAGTAATAAATAAACAGCGATTGAATAAAAAAAATGATTTGATTTTCTGTATGCTATGTGCTATGCACTTTTTCATATAGCTTCATGAAACCCTGAGTCTAAAGTTCTCTTATTCACAAGTTAAAACTATAAGTATTTCAAAACTCGATATATATTTACTTTATCGCTTAAATAAGTTGCAGTTCTATAAGTATATTACGTTCGGAG
The DNA here is from genome assembly GCA_034510155.1 of Eucriotettix oculatus. NCBI lineage: Eukaryota > Metazoa > Arthropoda > Insecta > Orthoptera > Tetrigidae > Eucriotettix > Eucriotettix oculatus. The sequence goes on along the minus strand of CM067376.1, from coordinate 141,857,456 downwards.
AAGATTAATTAAAAAATTTCATATCATTGTTAATACAGTTTAATGTAGGAATAGGCTGGGAATGCTGAAAAAAATACTTGGTTTAGTTACATATTCAGTGAAAATCAATTTTTACTAATGATACGAGAAGTTACGAAACCTTCAAAAAGCAAATGCCCATCAGTGAATATATCCATTAAATAAAGCTCTTTGTGCCAGCTACCATTTATGGATTGTTTAAAGGTGTTTACTTTTTATCTCTCGGCGTTATAGCCACTGAGGGGGCTATAAATGTTGAAAATGATTGGAGCCCTTTGCCTCGTATTCGAGCCCACACCTGAGCCTAATCGCACAATTACCGTTTTTGCTCAACTGAGTCAGACGCTTAAATATGCCCCTTCTGATATGTATTGGTTGGTTCATATACATTTAATCCAGCAATGTTTTCTGGGTCGCAAATAATGTTACATCGGGGGTTTCGAACCGTCGGCTACCCCAGCGAAGAAGGAAAAATTTTAATATTCACGTCCGAATATAGCGCCTATTTATTTAACCCTATTACCCTTTATTGACTTGTTTATTCCCAATAATAAATTATTATATCCGTGCTTCTCTACGGTATTTCATAAAAGGCTAGCCAACGTCAATGAATGAGTTCGCACTCAGTCACACCTTCTCCACAACCTGGGTAAGATCAACGGTATGATATATAATTATCTTAAAAATAAACGTGAAATTTATATCTTAATTCTAGAACTAATTTAATCTCAATATTTGACTGCAAAATATTGATAATGAAAAAGTTGAAAGAATTGTTACTTTTAATGTACAAGGTTTTCTCGTGTTTCAATGTAGGTTTACGTGGTAATTACACGAAATAATATTAGTGACTTGAAATTATACTAACACTAATAGACGTAGTATAAATTGTGTTATGTTTCTGCTGAAGAGTAAACATTATTTTTTAAACAGAAATAAGCTTTGTTTTTATAATCAAAAATATCTAGACTCAAATAGCATTATGGTCATGTACTTATTCTGACAATTCGTGCTCACCCATACCACATCACTAATATTAAGAAATTATATTAATTTGTTTACCCTGAAAATTTTAATTGATTTATTGTTTGAAACGCTGCAGATGAAGTATTAGGCAAGAGTACAGAAAGAGAAATTATTCTGTTCCTTTCTAGCAATTTTTGATTTTAATGGCTTTTTTGGGAATATTTAGAACGATACTATGTGTAATTTGTTTTGGTTAATCTTGATAACATAAAGGGTTCTTGAAATCGTGTGTGGGATTGAAAACAATATCGTAAAATAGAATGTAGAAAGATGCAGCTACGGCCACGGCCAGTTGCATTTTGTTACGAAAACCAGTGTATTAGTTCTTTTTTAGTCAAATTATTTGTTTATAGGCAATTTTCTCTAATAAATTGTGTCTAATTTCTAATTATTAATCTAATAGTTTTTCAAATGATATACTTAGTCAGTATATGTGACCGTTATCGATATTAATTATGGTGGGTGCTTAAATAATATATTGTAGCACAGAAGAACCTTCTCCAATTTAATTCGTATTTTTTGACGAATTAAATTCCAGAATAAGAAAGGTGCTAGACTGTCGTGAAGATATGTGCTTGCTAGCTAGCTGCAGGGGATTAAAGATATTCATCCACTAGGAGACGATGACCTATTTAAGTTTTCCAAGATGTACCCCTTCCTAAGTGTGGACCCCGCAGTCGGCGAAAATTAATGACGATTGGTGAAGACGCGTCACGTGAGTAGGCGGTTTTTCATAGAGAAGGTGAAATTAGCTGGGAGATGACAAGGAGGTGAAAAAGTCAGTCTGATTTTGAATTTGTAACGTTGTAAGGAATAAGTATTTAAAAAGAGATAAGAAGAAGCTTTCAATAATTTGTAGAAAGAAAACATAAAACTGCACAACAAAATTATGTTACCCAGCCAAAACTGTCTGCTGAGACGTGAACGACTTCGCCGAGACGGTAGACTAGGTTATTCTCGTCGCTCAACTGTGTGAAATCTGCTGTGTGAATAAGGGATCGGCACAACGAGGAATTCTCGGAAGTCATTGCTGTTTTTGGACGTGAAGATTCCAAAACGAGCGAAAAACAAAAGCAGGTTCGTCTTAATAATCCAACCTGTTATTACCCCACAGTAATTAACCTTGATAAATTACATATATAAGAATACCCTGAGTGAAGCCGGTTGCTAACTCAATATTTAATTTCCCCTAAATTGCACCTTGTTGGTAATATATATATATAAATATTGCTGGTCCCAAGTAGGAATTTGTTATATATATATATAATTAAATAAAAAGTTACAAAATACCATTAATTTTTGTTCGCAATTAAATAATCCCTCCGCCTTTACAATATGACTAGGAGAAGAGATATTTGCTATACTTGTCTGTGTGAAGTAACTTCAGATATTCGTAATTAATCATTATGATTACCTATATTATTTTTTTGACTTGAGATGTTTAATAACTTACCTTACATAAAACCTTTAAATAGTCCCATTAAATAGGTAAAATTAATTATGTGGATAAATAAATTTCTGACATAAATCGAGATAAAATTAATGCACTGCTCAAACTATTTATAACAATGTACAAGGTAGAATTTAGGTTGATAAAAATTAACAGTAATATAAAATGGGTGCAAACAAATTATCTTACAATTCATTTTGAATATAACGGCTATAAGATAACAGCATAAATGCACAAAACTTTTACGTTTCAGTCAAAGAATTTCTTGTCTCGCAATAATCTAAGAAGACTGATGCTACGTTCAGCTCCTGTCTGGAACAGAATCCTTAGCCATAAGCAACAAATGCCAGAATCAGCGTTCTTGAAGCAGTACAGTTATACGAACTGTTTCGAGTAACTTCAAAAAGATCCCTGCAGCTAACATAAAAATTAACACTATGGATTAACACAATAGGATTAATTTAACAGTTGGAAGTAATTTATTTTTGGGCTAAATTCCACTATAAATCATTGTCTTTCTAACACAAAGAATTTTCATGTGTACTCGATCATTATACTACATTGAGGAGTATTAGACAGTAAATTAAATCTTCTATACCGACTAAATTGTCTCTCTTGCAAACATTCGACCCATTCCATGGTCTGACCGCTATAAAAGATTATCTTGAAGAATTTTCATATGATATAACAGAGTTCATTTACTTAATTAGAGCTCCCAAGGTTGTGAAAAATAAATAATTGATTTTATTCCGTCTAATCCAATTAGTTGTTCCATTATTCCACTAGATGATAATTCTTCAAAAACATAATGCCTATCATCTTCTTTTTACATAAATGATTCTGTCTTTAAATATAAGAATTTTGACTTTCTAATTTGTCTTAAAACATCTTCATAATCCAAATACCATAGTAGTAATGGAAAACTACTTAATTTGAACCATAATAGGATGTATCTGAAAAGCTTAGTTTTGTGTGGAATTTAGTAGTATATATTTGTATTAATTACTACCATAACTTCTGAGATTTAATATTGAAATAATTTGATTCATAATTTTTGTGTAGAATTTTTACACAAAACCCCTGGAATCTATTTTAAAAACTGTTCCTGGACCCTCAGTTATAAAAAACTATTAGAATATGTTAGGCTCCTGTATTATTTTATAATTGTCTCTCGTTATAGTCTATTATTTTAACGGAGAATGTGAATTATAATTAAAGACAGTTATTTCTGGTTAAAAGAAATAATTTTACCATCATTATCAGAACTCAGGAAAAAAATTCCAAAATAGCGATCAGTGATAATATTGGATGTACTTTCAATTATAAAAACAACATTTTTTTGTTCAGTAATAATTTTTTGTCCGAGTTCCTGAAAATTTTTACCTGCATCTACGTTTCCTGTATCCGCTTGAAGTCGAGATGGGCGATCCGATCAAGATCTGATCCAAAGAAGTGGCTCCCTCTCCAAAGTGAGTGATCATTGAATCGGAAGAAAAGAGCGGTAGCGCTTTTGTTCACTTCACCCTCGTGATACAAAAGCTACCTGCTATTTGAGTAATTCACTCATCAATCAGATCGCGCGGCCCGTGATCCCATTTTTCGATGGTGTATGAATCAGTGAACTAGTGAATCAGAATATTTTTTTGCGTATAAATGATCGTGGGGCAATTGTTTAGCAAAACTACATTAGAAACACTCGCTAATGAGTAATTCCAAAAGTATAATATCAACATTTTGTATTTTACATTTATGACGCTGCCATCGAGGATTGCTTCTTTCTGAGCGTAGGTAAGTCGACGTCTACTCGAGAAAATTTCGAACCGTGTTCTTCGTAGGTGGGTCGACGGCGGAAGTCGTATAATTTTGTTTCCACTGGGTGATGAATTTCCGGCGAGATAAACGTCTATTCATTTCAGATTATTGCTCACGCCCCTAAGTTACGAAACGCATCGAAAACTTTTTTGACTAACACATAAACGACGTCAACGCAGTGCAACCTTTAGGCTTAAAGTAAACAATTCTCCAGTTAGTTTTCAGCAGGCAGTGTTAAGATGTGAGCGTGCGGCCGTAGTTTGTCAACGTTGTTCTTTCCCGAAGTGGTAAGGAAGCAACGAGCAGTGGTTGTATTTCACGCTTTATTTGGTAAAACGGGTACGGAGACATTAGAATCCATTAAAATGACTTACGGCGATAATTGTTTAAGTCGTGCACAAGCTTTTGAGTGGTCTAAACGTTTTAATCACGGGTGTCACTCGAGGGGAATGAGAGCTCAGGGCTTTCTATGTCAAGATCATGCGATGGAGACATTGAGAAAATTCGTAATCTTTGGCAAGCCGACCGTAATTTCTCATTTCATTGAAGGACTGAACATCTCTAAAAAAGTGTCAATGGTATTCTATGGGATGTTTAAAAGAATATAAGTTAGTCCCACACACCTTGGTTCCCGAACAAAAACAATGCATGGACACCAGCCGCAACTTGATTGAAATGGAAAAAGCTGACAAATTTGTTCTGGGAAAAGCCATCTCTTGTGATGAAACTTAGCCGGTGTTAACCATAAATACCTACCACAAAACGACAAAATGCATAATGAATCGGTGATGGTCCACCAAGATCAAAGAAAGTACCAATGCCAAATTCGTTAGTGAAAGTAATGCTCATCGTCGCTTTGGATAATCAACGGCATAATTCACAGGGAATAAGTTCGCAAAGATGGTACTGTAATTTCCTGGTATTTTCTGGGTGTCACGGAACAGAGGGCTTGCCTGCGACTGTTGGAGTAGAGGGAATTCTTCTTGCTGCACGTCAAGACTTGCTCACTCGGGTAGAGTCGTGGTTCTGTTCCTAGAGAAAGAAATAATGCCATTTCTCAACCACCCTCCGTACTCGCCCGATTTTGCACCAACATTTTTATTTCCCAAAATAAAAATTCATATGAAGTTTATCGCTTTGACTACGTGAATTTGAAGAACATTCAAAACAGGCCATTTCTGATATTTTTATATGGTTGTATGGATCTTTTGTGCGCTTTATGCAAATTTCAGGACAATATGTAGAACACCTAAACGATAGAAACTTTCTAATTACTCCAGTTCTAATCAGTTGAATTAGATACATGGACTATGTGACCAACATGGTACTACTAAAAAGATGGGAAAGAAAGATACTGAGGAAAATATATGGTCCTGTAAATGACAATGGGCAATGGTAGATGAGAAATAATGAAGAATTAAAAATATACATATCGTGGATAAAAACAGAAAACTGGGGTGGCTGGAACTTCTATAAAGAATGCCTGAACGAAGAGCAGTTAGGAAAATTTATATTGGGAAGCCTGGAGGTAGACGACTGAAAGGTAGACCAAAGACGAGATGAATGGATGATGTCGAGGAGAACCTCAGGAAAAGGAGATGGAGGTCAAATTCGGCGACCAGAGAAGAATGGGCAAAAATTGTGGGAGAGGCCAAGGCCCTTCAAGGTCTGTAGAACCAAAGAAATAGCAGAGTAGTAGTAGTTAGAATCTTTTCGGTTGCACTGTGTGAATATCAGTATAATTAAAATTTAAATCTCTTTATTTATCAATTAAAAAATATCGCCGCAAAATAAAATTACCATAAAATTGATGTATACGTGTTTTAACTTTGTATTTATGTTAATGAATAAATGTTTTAAATGAAGCTGGTGCATTGACAACAAGTATGTCATAGATGACATTTGAAACTAACAATGCGCCGTCCTTTAAGTATGAACACTGGTTTCAGAGGGGAAGTCCGTTGTCCGGAGATGTTTCCATCAGCAACCGTGCCGCCGGATCTAGCCGTGGGAAAGAAGCTGGACTTAACTCCGTAGTTTTCTCCTTGAAGAACCAAGTGGGCGGCCTTGCACGAGCTCTTCAAGTATTTCAGGTAAGCAAAAAATATTTTCCGGTCCGTACTTTGTGTTCATGAGAGCGTTACCATTTGAGTAAAGTCTTGAACGATCAGCCCAATTAAGAAACTAAATTATGAAATATGTTATTTGAATGTTTAAAACTCTAAGCTATGATTTTATGTGTATTTATGAACACATCACCATTTTTCTACGGATTTTTAGTCAGATTAACTTATATCGATTACACAATCGTCTGTGAACGATATGAGATCAAACGTAAGTCATTTCAATGCAACTATTTCTGGAGCATCCTAATATATTTTATAAAAATTGGTGGATCCATGTTTGAGAATTTGGGAGTTGACTTTGGTATCGTTAGATGCTCCGCTTCGAGACGAACAAATTTCATTTCAGTATTCATTTTTTATACGATTTGTGGTTTCGGAGGTATTTGAATATGACCAGAAATATCTGTCAACTTGTATACGTATGGCGAGACGGGTTCGGAGAAAAGATAGAAAGAAACGTCGTCAACATGAGCGCTCGGTCACCCATTCTAATGTAACTTGATTTGAAACCGATACGTCTATTTTTGATGTTACCTTTTACTCAGGATCTAGGCGTGAACGTGCTCCATATAGAATCACGGCCAAGCTCGCGTAAAGATTCAGAGTTTGAAATCCTCGTGGACGTGGAGTGCGACGACGGTCGGATGGAGCAGCTGATCGCTCTGTTGCGACGGGAAGTCGCTGCCATCAACCTGGCGCACTTCGAAGATGGCGTCGACCTGCCGCCTCCCACACCATTGTCTGCCACAGCCAGCTTTGGTAAGACTTACCATGGTATTAACCAGATAACAATTAATTTTAGAGATTGTAACTAGAAGTGAATTTATTATTTTCCGCCAATTCGATTATATATCATCATGTCCAACACCTGCGAGTCTCAATTAGTGATCCGCATTTAATTATGAGCCTGTAATACATTGACTTCCTTGCCTTGAACTGAAATTAGTTTCATGAAACTATTCATTGAATACTTTTCCAATTCGTTTAGTTATTATAGCTTAGACAATTAGTAGAGGTAAATTAAAGGAATGGGTACCACCAGCCAACAATACCAGAACGTTTCAGAATCGTAAATAACGACAAAAGTTAGCATTACACTCTACAAAGGAAATAATGGAGCCAGTGAACGCTTTGAAAAACACGAATTCAATAGGCAGAATTGCCGCAGTTCGATCTGAAGGATATTAAATATGAAAGCATAACCGGGATTTGCCACCAATTACCACTCGTACACATGTATCGAAATTAATTTATGAAACCACTATGTGGTATACAATGAAAAACACTGTTATTTGGATTTTGAGAAATAAATTTCGTCCACAGCTCTCACCACGGAGCAATATTCATAACTCAAATGTGTCTGAGGTCCTTGCACGCAATGAAAATGCGTTCTCCGATTGGCACGTAAATATAAATAAATATTATAACTCCTTCATCTATTTGTATAATACTTTAGAAATAAACACAAGGTTAATACGAAAAATTAAACATGAAACAAATTGTCTTTAGCGTGATACAAGGGCACGAAGTTATGAAACATATACTTTACGAGCAAACTTTAACATTAATTAATGAAAATTCAGAAAATTACAAATGCCTGCCAGAGATTGTATATAGTAAACAGGCAATTCAATATATCTTTACTAAAGGTTATTGAAATGAATGTGAAAATGGGTTTCCTTCACCTTCCCACTGGAAGATACTCCGAAGGAATCAGCTGTTCGCCACGGTGGCAGATCGGGACAACGAACGATGTCGTCCACCGAGCCGTCGCACAGGATGGAACTGGTTTCTATGCCTCGGACAGATGTCGCAAAGTTTCCTCTAAGTCCGGAGTCGTGGCGAATTCTATTAAGTCCGGAGCGATGCCTCGGGTCGATAGAGCAAAACTATTGTAAGCCCGAAAGTTAGCTTCACGAAAATTTTATAAGTACGAGCGTAGAACAAAATAAATTTGTCTTGCCATCTGATCCCTCCTTAATCTTACTGGCAATCTGGAAAGGGGGCAAGATAATGAAAAATTAATATAATCATGAAAGTGACTATATATTGGCAGGGATTTGAATAAAAAGGAAAAGAATTACGTATGAACGTTTGAAAAATTAAAACGTGCCGAAAAACGTAAAATAAAATAATGAAATGAACTGGGAAAATAAGGCAGAAGCGGAAATATTTTATTTCAAATAAAACTTTGAAATCGGGGTCCCGGAAGGCAACTTATTACAACAGGCAAGAATAAAAGAAAGACAATTGGATGGCCTTCGTTTCAATAAACTGCGTAGAAACGTGTGTTACCAAGTGGTACGTCTATATATGTATATAAACTTATGCATTGAAACATATCACCTCTTCCATTCACGATACAACAGTAATGACCAGTTGCGTGATGCCATTTTCCTTCAATTACTCACGTCTTTGAATCTTCCATATTACTATTTAAAACGGATTAAAGTAACTAATTGTTTGTAATAACCTTGCAAATTTGTAAACTTTCTTCCCGTTTGCATTTCTTCCGAGATGATTTCATGAATATTCTTACGCTTAACTTATATTTACTATATTGGCACTATAGGTACAATATTTATTTCATATTTGCAAAAATCATTAAACGTTAGCCTTATGTTATTTCTTTTTAAGTCAGCCGCTCATGTACAGTTTAAAGTATCTGAAAAGTTTAGCTGTTTGAACTTGGTGCCCATAAAACAATGTTCCATATTAGTAGTATGTTATAGAGTTAAATAAATTTATACTAATTACTACAAATCTTGCATCAAATTGAAGGTAAACTAGCAAAGTCTTTTTTACAATTATTCAACATGTGCTCCTTCAGTTATGCGGCACACAATCAACATAAAATCTAGTTCTTCCCTCACTTTGATTAACAAGTCCGGAGTAATGGAAGCTATAGCAACTGTTTGTCCCAACTCTGGCAAATCATTATGAAGTAGCGGGCTCAATATTTTACCAAATGAAATTTATAGGTTCAACTTCTAATTGAGAAAATACTCATCCTTAGAACAAATAGAAATAATGCACCATCTTACGGTTTCTTCGACATAAAGAAAGATCCGTATACTTGGCTTCGATACACGGCGTAGAAAACGTTTAGTTTCGGGGAACCACTTTGATGACAAGTTCATGAGGATGATCTGACCCTCAACTTCGAGTATCTACCTTCTAATTTAGATGAAATGAAAAGTTGACTCATCATTGAACACAACACAATGAAGCCTTCCACGCCGTAGTCTTTGGCAACTGAAGTTTAAGACTTGCTTTCTGAACGTACTTCTTAGGACTACGAAGAAAGGTGACTTTCCTTATAATCATACATCTGGTGGTTTCAAACTGTCTATTCACCGGCGAATAATGAAACTTTAAGCAAACACACGTTCAACATAAATTACACATTAAATATTAGAAAAATGTAGAACACGAAAAGTTTTTTTCACTTAGGAGTTGCATTTTTCGCATGTGGCGCTGTAATCGGGAAAACAACAAAACAGTCCTCGTGCATGTGCTTGTCTGAAACTTTTTCAGTTGCTTTTGATACAGATCTTCAAACAATACTATACAGCGCTAACATTTGATGTTAACTCTCATAACAGGGACTGTCTTTTATGAATACCCTAAAACTTAACCTGAAACATACCTGATATTTTTGTCCTGTTACAAATACATATTGAAAATTTACTTTGACTGATTCACAGTCTCCTTGTAATTAAACCTATTATATTAATCAACCTTGATAAGCTTATTTACTGGCAAACGCCATGATTGAAATAATTTATCGCTAATATTATCTCCAAATGTATTTAATCAATACAATTAAAACAATAACTGCACTGTTTGTCTCAAGTGAGTGTATTAACTGAAATTCGTTGTTTTCAATAGATTTTGGTGAACTTATGCCGTGGTTCCCTCGAAAGATTTCTGACCTGGATAGAGCTCAGAGGGTGCTAATGTATGGATCAGAACTCGATGCGGATCACCCGGTGAGATTAAACTGTCACATTATTAATTATAAGAAACATTTTTCAATCCCACCTCACGACAGACAACTTTGTTTCGTAGGATTGAATTCATTATCCAATAAAAAACATTAAGTTTACCATAAACCTCATTAAATGAATAATGAATGTAGATAAATACTTTTTGATTACGAGGGTTACAAAAATACTAACAAAGAGACTGGCTAATTTTAAAATAATTTAAAACTGGTTAAAGCAGAGGTTATACAATATTTTTCTCATTTCAGGGTTTCAAAGATCCTGTATATAGAAAGAGAAGAGAAAAATTCGCGGATATTGCAAATAATTACAAATAGTAAGTAGTTAATTCTTATTTTCACCAAATATTGTGTTCCAAACTTTTAAATTCTTATAATACTTTTATTTCATTTCAGTTTTAAGAAAAGTATATTTTACCAAAGTAATTAAATTTTATAAATGCTAGAATATTTTTCCATAAGGATAGTGTTACTTTTCGAACACATGAAAGAGATTTAGGCTCGTGAAAATCGTTCAATTCTGAGCCTTCTAGATTTTTGAGAATGAGGGAGTTGTGAAGACAAAATAATTAATAATTGCTTAACTATATATATATATTAAATACTTAACGTCACATACACTTCAGAATCTCTCCAATTATTTAATTTTTGTTGGTATTTTGATATAGGAGAGCATTTTAATATTATTTAATACTCAAAGAATGAAGGGTTTCCCGGTGTATTTATTGATGAAAATGTTCTCGACAGACGAAATCACTGCCGTCAACTTCAAGTTTGAAGATGACGGCAGTGCTTTCGTCCGTCGAAACGTCAAGCTATGATAGTTATTTAATTCTATTAATGATAGGTTCTTTGGTAACTCATTTTGTGAAGACACATTTAATGTGAGTATCTAAACGATTGTACGTGTATATCTATTGAAACATGAATATATTTTCATGAAACACTAAAAACAGAAAATATTCTCAGGTTGTATACATTAGTGACGAAAGGATTATAATATACATATTACGATTAAGTGATGTGTTAGACAGAGGAAAATAACAATGTAAATTTTGTATATTTTATTGTGGCTGTGAATGTAAGATCTAATTTGCGAAAATTATTTTCATGGTGCATAGCTGTGACTGTCAAAGTGGGTAGGTAGAAATTGACACAATTGTGTCTAAAGGTGTCCGTGATTAATAATTGTTTCAAATTAAAATTTTATTATTAACGGGTCTGTGCTTAAAATCAATGAAATAGATTTATGACACAAAGTTGCGTCTAATTTATACGAGAAGTATTTAAGAGTATAAAACTTCTTCTTCGCATTCATTCCTAAATAATGTATAAGATTACGAATTGAATCAGCGAACTCCGGTCCTCACAGGACTTTAAGTATTTGGTTTTAAATTAAAAGGTACTTCAATATTAAAGGTTAAATAAATATTAAAAATCAATTAAATGAGTTTTGTACAAATTTTCATATAAAAATATATCGTAACAAAGAGGGAAAATTTAAGGTGATGATAAATTAAATAATGACGATTGATGATCTATAAATATGTTATAACAACTCCGAAACTCTAAAGTGAGTAACATTTTAGAAATTAGTTTATATGAAAAGTATACAATTAAATGACAAAATTCGGCAAAACGAATACATCAAGATGTTTTAAAATTCTCTCTAAATTATTCTACCAGTCACAGTGTAATAAATTAACTACATTCGACAACCATTCTAATGACAAAAAATGTAATTCATGTCGTTTCCGAATAGGAATGAACTTGGTGAATAAAAAATCTAAAATAAACTCTCGGAAACGGATAATTGAACAGAGTGTGGAATTAGTGACGTGAGAATGTGCCAAATAAAATAATTAGGGGCACCAAATCTAATAAATTATAAGGTTTTACAAGAATATTTCAATAATAATCTTGGCACACTCGTGTCGAATTAGTTGAACTTCACAGACCTTCTAATTAAATTATTAACTGAATTACCTTGACAGTGGAAATGCGACACGAAAATGGGTGTACCTTTTTTAGTTTGTATCTGAATAGGGTGGAGTAGTTGTCCTGGTGCAAGATGGTGTTGACTCGACTCTCCTGGCCCTAATCAGTTTCATTACCGCGTGTTACTCCGACAATCAGCACTCTAAATCTAATAAGAGCAGGCGAGAAGTCAACACTTGAATGCGCCAATCGTGTTCCGTTGTGCCTTCTAATTGCGTTACTTGGTTCTGCTCTTGTGCAGCGGCCAGCCTATCCCCAAGGTGCAGTATACGGAAGAGGAGATCAAGACTTGGTGAGTTTCTCTGCCGTTAAATCTTACTATCACCTTAATGGGGCTTCCGAATTACTTATATAAACTTTAATTACGAGCACTGCGTTTGACTAATTGCAATACAAGTGAAATGACACCACTAAATTTAACTTAAACATGATTTCATATAAATTAGTAAGCATTAATTTCGCCAGCCAATTTTATTTATAATTGTATAGAACATTAACATAAAAAATAAAGGTTAATGTAAAGTAAGACATAATTAACGGCCAGTAAAAGACATTTATTTAATTTATTTAACAGCCCAACTTCTCAGAACATATTTGTACTCTCTTTAGTTTTTTACCTGACTTAAATAAGTTCCGTCGTGTCGTTATAAACGTTTCCTCAGTCTGTCTATTAGTCTACAATAAAATAAAACCAAAGTGCCTTTCATGTTTTTCTTGTAATTTTATATAAATCACAATGGCCGAGAACCACTTTTCTACCTCATAAGCATAGGTTCTGCAAATAATAGAAGTATTGTATAATTTAACCGAATTTGGTGGGAGAATTTAGAATCTTCCGTTGTCGAGCTCTGAGGTATCATTAATGATCTGACTTAACAGATTTACGACACACAAACAAACCATCACTGTTATGCTGTTAAATAAAATAATAAAAACTAAGAAAATTTTATGTTAATGGTCTTTAATTAAAGCTTATTATTAAAAATAGATGTTAAAATCAAATTAGAGTTAATGTCAAATATTGGGAACTGTCACCAACTGCTATTACATGCATTGACTATTATTTTCAATTGCAAGCATTTGGTTGCGTTTTTAAGACAAGGACGTAATAGTACAATATTCCAACACGTTTGCAGTGCAAAATTAATAAAATAATTATGATTATTTGGAATGAAATTGTACTATGCATACTTAAGTGTTTTAATCTGAGATATTTTAGATGTAACAATTATAATATTACGCCAATAAATTGACGAATCATTTGTGATTGATTTCTTACGAAATAATAAATTAATTAGACTTGATATTTTAAATTAAATGGAAAAGAATGGCCAAAATAGAATAATTTAATTTGACTTAAAACGTTTCATACCCAACTTTCGGATCCCCTCAGTTCATTAAGTAAAATATTAATAGAATTTCGTGTCGCTACCGAAATATTCAGGGCTATAAAAATTAATTAGTGAACTGAAGAGGTCCCGAAAGTTTGGTACGAATTATTTAATTCAAATTTTATTCTTATACGATATTCATTTTAAATTAGTTTTTATTAAAAATAGTTTCTTCGTGAGTCACTACACAACTGAAAGCGATGGGAACAATTCAGTAATTGAACCTTTGAAATTGCTTTCAATTCTTAATATCTGAAATAGTGTCATATTGCCTTCCTGTCATTGCCATTTTCCATTTTGTAAGTATCCTTAAGTCGCACAGAGACATATCAGGCATGTAAGGAGGGTGTTCAAGCTCCGCGATATGTTTTTTGACCGAGGAATCACGTATGATCTTGCTTTTGTGAGCCAATGCAAGGTACCACGTTCTTTGATTCCAATATTCAGGTGCTCCGCGAACGATCCTCATCTATAAAGGAGTGTAGGCACCCAAGTATTAACCTGCAGTCACCATCGTACCTTCCATAACGAATTAATTAAGGATAATCCCTTTAGATTCAAAGATATCAGCGATAACGTGGCGACTCTGGTAGGTACAGGGTGCACAGGACTCGTCTTGTGGACGGCAGAAATCTGCTTCATGGCTGCTCCAGTTCACAGATCGTAACTGTACTTCCATCTACCTTGCTCTTGGTTCCCTCCAATTCCTGGACCAATCGCCAATAATGGTTCAAGGTGAGAAAACCATTAATTCTTTGGGGCACGTGTTCGGATCCACCCATGGGTCCCGTCTTCCGGTCCAGTCTCTTCGAGAAGATTCTAGGCTTTCTGGAAACGGAAGACCACGCGCTTCGAACACGCGGAAATTCGCCATGTACATATGGGGTCACAGTCCACTGCCGCAAACTGTATTGCGCAACACTTCCACATCACAAAAAATAACAAAAAAGCAAAACAAGCGAAATAAATATATTCATTTCCCGCAATTTTTTTTGCGTTGTAAGGTGAAAAATCTTCAGAAAGACGCCGTGAAGCCCGTACTTTACGGTGTGTGGCATTTTTACCCACTAAAAACCACCTCCCTAACTAAAACTGGTCTGTAGAGACCAATCATTTGTTTTGATTTGTTAATTCTTATATCTAGTTACTTATTAGCTAAATTACTCCAATGACATCATTTAGTTTTTATTGTTGTCCTACAACTGTATTTCACGCTCACGCAGCGTGCTCTATTTTGTAATGTATCAATTATACTAATTCAAATGGTTTCCTTCGCTTGAGTCTTCTGAACAGATATTTATTGTCCGAGAGCTGAAGAGCCTTTCTTCGTGCTTTCCCTCAAATCTTTTAATATCTTCGTTGACAGTTGTAATTCCAAGGTCTTCATCAATGAGGCTTTGTAGTTTACCTTGATATCTTCCAGATTTTGCTTAATTTTCTGGTAATCCTTAACGTTGCTTATTATCACTGGAGGAGGTTTCATAGCTTTAGTTGCAATGATTTAGTTTTTGATTTGGTATGTCTTAGTTTGTTCGGGTGATTCCGAGGCTTTTCTCTTCTTATTGTTTGGGAGTAGCCATGCTGTTTCTTTATTTACTAGCTCATCCTCTTTTTATCAGGACTGAATTTTTCTGTTGCGGTCTGTCTAATTCGTTTCTAATCGTGTTAACTACGTCTGGAGCTTGAGTTAATTGCTTTTCTAACTCCTTGACTTTTTGGTAATTTACTAGAGTTTCACTGTTAGTCTCACTTTCATCTACTAACTCCATATATTCGCTTTCTAGTTGATCGTCTGCTATATCAGTTTGTGAATAGGCGCATTTTTGCTTTCTGATTACGCGCGGCCTGCTGCGTACGCATTCCATAAGACAAATGTATTACTAACGTTGCGTTTCCTGCGGAGAGTGCTGAGAAACGCGTTCGTTCGTGGCGACTGCTCGTCGAATACTTCCCGCATAATGCTGAGAATAATTCACAATTATAAATCGCATATAAAACCTGTATAAAGTCTATTTGATAAATCCTTGTTTAAAAATTAGTTAAAATCTAGTGCTTATGCCGTAAACCATTTTATCTATTTAAATGTAACAGAGTTGTAATATTTATTTCAATTATTGATAATTATAAACCATTAAACAATCAGAAAACATTTATACATATATAAATAATTACTTAGAATAATTTTCATTATGAGTCTATATTTACACATGAATGGAAATAAAAACTCATATTAAATATATTTTCTGTATTCACTCTACTCATGTCGTGACAATTAGTCAGTTGCGCGAGCACAGAAAATATATTTTATCTCGTTTTCTTTTCAATGTCTTCTTACGTAAATATAAGAGAGTTTCAATTATATGAAACTACAGACTGGATAATGAAAAGAGTTGAAAGCTATCAGTAAATTAAGAAAAAATGTTTGAAGGTTTTTAATAAATGTAAATGATCAATTATTTAACTTTTTTGTTTATAAAGTGTTACGCTACATTTAAATAAAAATATTACGTTATGAAACTATATTATTTTGACATTTTTACCATCAACATTTTTGAACATCCAAAAATCAGAAGTCAAGTACAATTAAAGCGTTCTCAAATAACACTGAAAAAAGAAGATTTTTATCTAATGAAAACTGGAATTGCATTTACTTCTGTTTCGAATAGTAAGATATGATCTGTCACGAGGAAATTTCATTTTCAACATACAATGAGATTACTGCAAAGATATGGTAATTATAATGTAATTTTAATTATATTTTACTGTCTATGACAGCGTAAACAGACCCTTAAATTAAAAGACGTATTTTAAGCGTTTGAAATTGGATTAATTAAACAAAACATACTTTAAAGAAACCAAAATCTGAGATTCGGCTGAGATAATGGATTTAAATAAGGTAGATCAATTCTAAATGTAATTTTTTAGTAATTCTTTCAATTAATTAAAAACAATATTTTTTATTTTAGAATTTTAAAGATAACACACCTTCAAGCATGTCTCTTGGGAAAATATTAATCAGTTTTATGCCCTAAATTCTTTTTTTATATTTTTATAAAGGTCGCATCGACTGCCTGGTCATTAGCGATCTCAGTGACAATTATATGCCCTAAATCCTACATAAAATAAACTGGATCTTAGAATCCAACAAAAAGATAATGATGTAAATGGTTTTCAGTTAGCTTTATTTCGATTTCTTAAAGCATACTCTTGCTAATTTAATAAGAAATTATATCTATTTTTTAATAATCGTGAAAAAAAACTTCGATTTTGTTTTAATGCTGCTTTAAATAATATATTTCTAGCAACTGAAACGTTACGAATAAGAAATCTATTTTACTATATTGAAATAAAATCGTACACTATTTTACATACACTAATCAGAGAAAACTAGTGCATTGTTTCAAAAGTTAAGGCTAACCATTAATTTTATATTGCGAATTGTTACATGAATTGCAATTAAGGCCGTCTTTTTTAAACATATACCCGTTTCAATTGAAATAAAAGATAAATAATTCGGCGAAACATCGTATGACTAATATTATCTACCATAAATGAACAAATATATATGTGTGTGTGTGAGGGGGTGGGTGGGTATGTCATTATCAGCAGGAACTATTACAATTCATATTTCAAGGAGTACCACTCTGACAATATTCTTAATGTATGTCCAAGCTATTTACACCTGTCGTACCCATAATATTGAAGTATTTTTAATGGCAATAAATATCGTGTGGGATCAACTCAATTTTGTCAACCTTCCGCGTTGTCTACTGCACACTTTCAAATCAGACTTACAACACTGTTCTAGGTTCTGACTGTCACTAATTGCTCCATTAAGCCATGTTTAATGCGTAAATGTGGCAAAAGTATTTTATAGGGATCAACTAGTTGAAATGACGCAATGCCAGGAGAGTGTAAATGATATGGGGTTTTATTTAATAAAATTTCTGCGCTTTAGGTTATGAAAAATCATTTTATGTATAAAAAATCGCCTTAAAAGGGGTCCTGCACGCAATTACAAATAAATAAACTTATTCAAGGGGACAGCTTTTAAATATCAGGGTTAATTACTCATAGGGGGAAATCACGTGCAGGAGAGATTTGGTTCAATTGACGAACCTGTTTTATCTTCAATCGAGTCTTAATGCAGGTTACTAGGCGACCGGAACTTCCTTCGGATTGAATTGTAGGTTTGCCCTTTACCGGCGGAAAGTGGGATGAACCTGGTCCTGCCGCTGATTAAGGTAAACCCATTTTTTCCTCCTTCTTCCCTCTGGCTTGCTTTTTTCTCAATACACTCTCACTAAAGAGCAACAATTCACATCTCACTTTATACTTTTGTTCCGCTCTCCAACTCTCCCTATCAAAATCAGTTCGACTCTCTAGCTTTCTCTTCCTTTCCACGTCCTGATAAACTCTCCATCTCTACCTCCTCGCCCTCTCAACGTCTAGAACCATTCTTTTTATTTTTCGGCTTCTCACCTCCCAGCTAAACTCGTATATCCCTTTTTCTTGGGTAAACGCTATTCCACGCGATGATTGTTCCGCCAATGCTCATAAGTCCTTCTTCCAGCGCGGGAAATTTTCCTTAACACAGGGAACAGCGTCCGATGGTCAGAATTTTTTAAAAAGATTAAGATGTAACTGTACACGGCAATACTTCACCTTGCTCCACATAGTGCAGGGCAAGACGGGTTTACTAGTGGGGCATGATTGGGCCAGTCTTTGCATAGCCCACAGGCATGGACAGCTTCATCATCTTCATCTTCTTTTCCTGCCCAAGAGCAATGAGCCCACCTTTTGTATATCCATCCTTCAGTGGAGTGTGAGTACAAGTATCCGCAGTAAAGACAGCGTCAGAGGAATCTGATGAAGGTGAAGAAAAATTTCGACTTCCGTTTAGAATTCTTTTTGTCACTTTCTTTGCATTTTCTTATTATTCAACTTGTTTTGCAATGTTTTCTTAGTTGTTGGTGTTAGTAACAATTTTCATAGTTTTAATAAATCCTTGTGTCAAATTTTTCTTAGTGTTCTCTATTTCAACATTTCTTTTGCTTTTCATAAATTTATTTCTGTTAGATATTCATTTCTGTTAGGAGTCTCAGTCAAAACTGTCTGGTTTTGAATCCAATCAACCATTTGTTTCTAGCTGCTTGTTTCTCGTGAGAAAATGTTTGCTTTTTACATAGCTTCTCTGTCCATTGAAATGCAAGTTTTCGGAGAGCATGTGATGTCAAACCAAATAACTTTTCCTCAATTTTTAAAAAATACTCAACTAATTCATTCTCCTCAGGTGTAAAAGCACTTGAAATTGGACCTTGCCTATTGACCAAAACTGGAGATGTTTTATTTGGATACATACAGTTCCATTCGTTGACACAGTAAATGTTTTAGGGGTTTTCGATTTGTTCACGAGTTAGTTTCACTCTTCTCTAGTTGTTTGTGGAACGTGAAAAAAGTCTGCTTCTCTTTTTATATCCCATTTCAACTACAATAATTGCATTAATAGCTTCTTTCATCGACTTTGGATTCTACTCGCTTCGATTAATCTTCCTTAAAATCAGCAAAGGAATATGAAAAATTTGTTCCTCCAGCGATACGTTGCGGAATATTTGCGATTCGTTTTGGGTTAGATTTTGATTATTTGTAAACCATGTAAAATAACTACCGAATGAACAGTTTACAGTCATTTACATAGTACTTTAGTTAACTAATGTATTTTTTATATATTCAGCACCAAATTACAACTCCACACAGAAATATTCATGAAAAAATCGCTTCAATCAAGAGAAGAACCTGTTTGTACGATAATAATTTAGCTGGGAATAACTTCCGATTACTTACATTATTATGCTCCATTCATTACAGCATTATAGATGATTTCAGCTATTTGGCTAAACTAACTGAGCCATAAGGCCAAGTACCTCATCTTACCCCACTTTCCCCTACTTCTGACAGACCGCTGCTGCCAAACCCAATTTTCCGCCCTTGTTCTGGAGTCCTATTCTCACAAAAAGCAAGGAAATTTCGTGTAACCTGCTTGTTAGTTGCTGTAATTCTCAGGAGAAAATATTTTTTGATAGTATTCATCAAGCCTTTGACAATATTGGCCGTTTCATATTTCTTGCTTTGTTTAGATTATGTGTACCGTCCAGTTATTCGTTGTCCAGGATCCTGAGCCGAATGACCCAAAAATAGTTGTGAAATACCTACCTTTTAAAGTCTGCTTCATTCGATAAGAATCCATTGAATTTCTTTCTGTTGTGTTCCATCCGATTTTAGTATTCTATTAGAGGCCTTGCCAAATTTGATGAAGCTTCTGTAATGATAATCGTGCTAGAAATTTGTTAGTTTTCCTCTACTTCCTCATTTTGTTTCACAAATATACAGGGTGTAACTGAAATTAGTGCAAAAACTTTAAGGGGGAGGGGAAAGAGGGTTCAGTACAAACATTTTTCATTTTGGCATTAATGTCAGAGAAGCTTCGTTACTGCGCTCTTGAGGAAAGAAACCTGAGAAATAGAAATCGTTAAATGCGTCCTCCTGTCACCCAAAAGACGATTTCTGTTAACGTGATGTCTGGTATTATCGATGATGTGTTGGTCCTAAACGGTGACTCGTACCTGTTTTTGCAACAGACGTTACCAATACTTCTTGAAGATGTGGTATTAGGAGTGATGGCGCGTATGTCGCTTCAGACGAAGACAGTGAACTTGGTGTACATTTAAATAGAAATCATTTTGAGTAATTTCTCTGCTTAATCCAGAAATACGTGTATTTATATTATAATTTCTAAAGTACATTCATATATTTGGTTTTTGGCAAGGATGGGAGGCGACATTTCTAATTCTATTTCTCTGTTTAATTTTCTCAATGCGCAGTAACGAAGCGAAAATACCAAAATGGAAATTTGTTTGGGCACTTCTATTACACGCTACATTTCTTAACCCTGCAAAATCATAATTATATTCGATGCATGCATTAAAAACTTTTTTTTCAGCAACAATAGAAATTTACAACAATACACTCTATTCACAATTACAAAAGTGTTCCGTCACTCTGAGAAAATGTATTATCCGTTGAGCCTCAAGTCTCCTCCTATTGGTCTCAAGAACAGAGCCTGTTATGAATAATAAACATGTACATGACCATGGCTAAAGCTCATATGGAGCTGTACTTCATCATAAAACATCCTTTGTTTGTTTCTCATAATCAGGGCAGAAGCTCGCTCTATTCAACAGCTTTCTCGCCCTGATTGTCTCTCTGTGAGTTCAGGAAGCCGTACAGTTAATCCAAATGCCATTACAACAAAATAGCATTTACCTTTTGAATACTCAGACACTTCAGCGGCTTTGGTGTATTGAGCAAATTGATTTCTCTTATATCGTGTGGTAACAAATTAAAGCATTATTAACCTCTTCGACACTCTGGACGAGATTTCTCGCGTCTCGGTACTGGCCGATTAACGCTTCCTAGCACCAATATTTTGACATTCTAAACGAAATGTTTTGTGTTATGCCCTTGAGTTCTTATGCCACTTATGGTATGTTGCAAGAATGGAATGATGACTCGATTGGAGTATCCGGTTCAGTTGTAATGGATTTATCGAAAAATATATTACATCAAGGAAGAACTATTTTTTTGGACAACTGGTATTCATCTCCTACTTTATATGAAAAACTACACATAAACGGTACAAATGTGTGAGGCACTGTTCGACTGAAAAGAAAACTAATGCCTTGTGACAAGTCAGAAAAGTAAAAAAGACTAAAAAATGAGGTATGTTAGTACAGTATAATAAGAGAATGGCTTTGTGTGTGTGGAAAGATAAAAGATTAGTATCAACTTTGAGTACTGTACATACGCCCCGTTTTTAAGAATCAACAAAAATTGATAAGACTACAGGAAACTGCATAAAAAACCAAATACCGTTATAGATTATAATCAGTACATGGGTGGCGTGGATGGATGGTTTGTGGTGTGCATTTGCACCCCACAGATTATATTCATATATTAAAAGAGTAATTTCCTTTTTTATATTAATTTTGTATATATATGTATATAGATAATTATAATGAAGGGGGTTAGGCTGTTTACTAAACCGACGACAAGCAAGTAAGATCGAGTTTGATTAGTATTAAATTAATGTCCAATTGACTACATCGATAGCCAGGAAAGAGGAATAAAATCTGTACCACTTATGGCAGGCCAGTCCTTGGGACAAAGGCCTGAGTTAGCGACAAACATCCAGTTGCTACAATAAAGCTCAGGCCATCCCAAGAATTATAAGGGACGACAGACCTGCTTCTCAAGCCATCCTGGGGAGAAAGTTCACACACTCCGCCAGGCAGAAAAAGGCGGGGCAGACACTTATATAAGAGGAGACAAAACAGGAGGATATCCTGCTGTGAAATGAGTGAGAGCCAGGTGGAGGTAGACTTCCTCCTTCCTGGTTTTCCTCTTTCCCTCCCCCCTTTGGTCCATGGCCAAGGTAGCTAATTTAAGACTCCTGCAGGCTGAGACGACCTTGGGCAGTTTGAGAGGTGTATGTACGGGGGTCGAAGACCTTCGGCATACGGTAAGAGTTGTTCGCTGATCCTATTGGACCAGTCGTCCAACTGCCTCTCAATACTGAACAAGGCACGGAGGCGGGTTTGTTGCGTTCCCACAGCAATCCAGTCTCCCGTCATCAGAAGGGCGCAGGAGTAGTATCCACTAGCCCGACCTACCTGATGCAGTTTTTCTAGGGTTTTTCTCTGCATCACCTTTAGGTGAAACACACTATAGCATGGGGGCCCTAGTCAACCCTGGGCTACCTTGCTCTACCTTCCACATCCCCCCTTTTCAAGTCCCTTCCTATGCTATCAAAGGGGAGTTGCCTGCTTCAGGATCACCCTCATGTAGTCTGTTACCAAAAAAAAAAGATTTTTGGATACATGGACAACGTTAACAAGAGAGGAGAGAGTGGACTGGAGTGGAACACATTACGTTTTGAAAGAGATTAGAGATTACATTACGTTATTGAGGAATAGTGGACGTCAACAGGAAAAATAAATTATGCTTCAAGATCAGATGGTACGATCATCGACGCAGCGGAATACCGTCACCACCTGACCGAAGAAGAGATGCAGTATCATCACCGAATCAAGATCTACAAGTCGGTGAAGTACAACATTATATTTCTCGCCCCTGGCTTGATTGAGTAATTTAAAATTTTCCATGCCCAGTTTTTCTTTAAACCGACATATGCCCATTATACTCTTGCTCTCCGGTGAGTTTTAGTAAGCAGCCGGCCCTAAAGTTTAATTTCATAAAATTGTTAATTTTTATATATAACCCCAATTTATCTTTAATAATTCAACTATCACCCTGATACCACAGAATCAAATCCTCCAAGGATGTTCTTCTTTACGTAAAAGCATGAAGTGGTACAAGAAGTACTTTTTGCATTTATTACATATAGCAATCTATAATTCCCTCGAAGCGTGGATCTGCCTCCACGAAAAAAATAAAAGTTATTTACAAAGGAAAGAAAATATCATTCGAGGTTTATTAGAAGAAAATCGCACACCACATAATAAACGAGGCAGAACGCGTAGTAAAAGAATCCACTTCGATTCAAGAATACGGGAGACGCCAAAGAAAAAGTACCCAACAAAACGATGCAAAGGAAACGGAAAGAACCACGGTATTTTTGTCAGAAGTGTAATGTCGTTATAAGCGTAACAGCATGTTTTCGGCTATACCATGTGAAAAATAAAAAAATTGGATCAAAATGTACTTATTTATTTATAATACCCATACGAATAGAATAAGTTATAAAATATATTCGTCTAGAATGTAAAAATATGGAGTTAGGAAGGGAGATATCTCGTCCATAGCGTCAATCAGCCATAACCGAGACGCGAGATATCTCGTCCAGGGTCGAAGAGGTTAAATTAATTTCAATTGTAGTTTATTAAATGAGAAAAAATATGAGTAATTATTCATAACTTACGCAATTTAAGATTACTATTAAAATAAATAATTTTCTTAGTATTTCAAATATAAGTAATATTTATCACAAATAATATAGGTATTAATATGAGCTAACAATTATACATAGAAATGAACTCACTTAATATAAAAAATAACAAAATAGTTTTATTGCTATTCAACGTACATGTTCGGACAAGTAATCCGATTACTGATTCCTATGAATGATAAAGAGGTGAGATCTCACTCCCATAACGTATTATGCTCATTGATATGCTCCAGAAAATGATTAATTTTCTCTGATGGACAGGCAAACACATTCTAACACTTCCTAACTTTATTACTCAACCAATTTATTAGTGGCGCTTTCAGAAAAAAATGGGAGGGGGTAGGACAGGCTAAATGACGGTAATACAGAAACTGGCAATCCCCTTTAATAGTATATCAAGAGAATTGAAAAGGGGCGATGTGGAATGGAGAGGAAGGCAGCCAAGGAATGGCAAGGATCTCCGGGGTATAGTTAAAGGATTCTACCAGGTATTCACTTGAACTGGATGCAGATAAAACCCTAGAAACCCCTCATCAGGTAGGTCGGGCTATTGGGTACTTGCCTTACACCCGTCTGAATGACGGGAGAGGAGTTTCCTCGCGGCTCGCAGAATTCCCTTCTCCTTGCTTCAACCAGTTTAGGAGGCAGCTGGCCGATCCAAAAGGAACAGCGGACAACTCTTACCCAAAGTCTGCGACCCCGGATCATACGCCTCCTAAATTATATCTAGGTGCATTGGCATGAGAACCTTGAAAATTCAGAGAGAGAACGAGGCACACCCAAATGTACGGTACATTTACCACTTTGGGGAGAAATGCCTGTGAGAAATAAGTTCAGATCACACATGTATCCTACAGAAAATATTATCTGACGATGGAAGACGTAATGTATAAATTAACAAATAACCATTATGGTAATGCGAGTAGCTTTTCATTATGCAAGCACATAGAAGACACTGTGTTTAAATAGAAGTGTCACGGTATTCAGTAACAGGCCAAGTTTATTTCTATAAAATTTATAAATGACTGTCATTTCATTTGTAAATTGTAATTCGATAATAGATCAATTTTTATTAAAAATATAATAATTAATATATTAGAATATTCATGATAATATTGAAAAACTTATGATACTCCATTTACGAAACTTAATTTTCTAATTCAAATTTTTTTATATTTCCTACATTCTACTTTCATGAATTTTAAATATTATTACATTTAACCATTGATAACTTCGTGAAAGTATATCAGATATTAAAATCAGGAAATACTGCGTTTTAAACTTTCTGGTAGTAGGTAATTCCTCAACACAAATTTACGAAATAACGCAATTTTATTCAAATGAGGAGGGAAAAAAAGCAGAAGTTTTAATAGTTCTGGGTATCATTATGTGAACTTCAATGCGGATTCGAAGAATATACTAGTTATCAGTGAACTGCGCAGTACGAAAAAAAATTCTACACGGTGTGATTATAACGAAGAAGTGCGAAACTGTGAACGTGACGAAAACCAACGAAGACAATTCTTAAAACTTCCCGACGTTGCCGACTTCTCTAACTCAAGAATCGACGCTCAAACCTCGAGCTTTAAACTGAAGGATATAATACGGAACACAAGTTTTCTTTTTATGAATGCGCTTTAATAGAATCGAAAACCTGCTGAACAATTTAAACTACGGGGTGCCTTTATCGACTGACGTACTTATTTAAGAACTCCTTCCTTTAAAACATAATTTTTATGGAACGATTTAATGCAGGGTATTAAGTATATAATTTCAGGAATACGTTATAAATTACGGATATTGTTTATAATCTATGTAATTATTGTGAATGAGTGTCAAGAAAGGTTAATTAACTAATCGAATGACTTTGATAGAAGATTATTGCATAGCAGAAAGAAGCTGATCGTTGTATCTAAATACGGAAATCAAAATTCGTAACAACAACTCTGACAATTATATATATTAATTACAAACATAAAAACCTTCTCATGTTCTTAATTAAATTTAATTTGTGAAAATGATTCTATACATTTATTTTAAATTGGACTATCGGAACAAATATTATAATCTGAAAAATAACATTGAAAATTTAAAGAATTTATTTGCAATAATATTTTATTTAAATATTCTTGTATTTTATATAAAACGATAAAAGTTTGAAGGTTGGCTTTTCAACAATGAATGCTATGATTACAGACACCAATACATAAAGGCTTTTTAATAGAAACATCCAATACCATCAATTTATAGAGATTTTCTATTTACCAAAATACAAATGTTAACTGAATAAAGCCAACTCTTATCAAAAATTTTGCAAAGGGTCATGATAAATAACTTTAATTTGTGCGCACACGCGTATTGCCAGATTGGTCGAATAAGAGCTAGTTATATCAGTTTATTTGTCCTTAGACGTATAGATTAACTGACAATAAGGTGTTGTCGTGGAATATTATCGACAAGGAATTGAACGTTTGTTGAAACGTTGTTTACAGACTTGGAGACTATGGGGTCAATTAATGTCATTTGCGATTATTCCTGTCACTTTGTACTCGTAATGCAGTGCAGCATTTGATAAAAATAATGTGTAACTTATCTGTGTTGTACTTCCTCCGTCCAAAATAATAATCTCAATGAGTGTTTGATCTGCTCACTTTCTATGATCCTTCGCCTGGGTACTTCGGCAACTTCTTCACTCGATGTGTTTTGCGTGTAATATACTTTAAACCGCACTATAACTTACGTTATGAATCACGTTTATGTTCCACATTCAAACGTATTCGACAAAATTTTATTCACGTGTACCTTAAGATACGGGAAACACGCTGTCGGGGTTAAGACACGACTATCTCCCGTGGGGACGAGGGTTGCAAATTATAAAATATCCAAACACAGTGATA
Source organism: Eucriotettix oculatus (assembly GCA_034510155.1). Lineage (NCBI taxonomy): Eukaryota > Metazoa > Arthropoda > Insecta > Orthoptera > Tetrigidae > Eucriotettix > Eucriotettix oculatus. Next base: position 141,830,708 of record CM067376.1, on the reverse strand, counting down.
TTGGATGTCGATAACGGTTTTCTCAATGTAGTTCAATCTGTTCGGCATGATTTGGAGCAGTATCCAAAGGGGCGTCACATAAAACTTAGGCAAAACAATTAAGATTGTTGTCTATTCCGGAATTATGGAAATAGCTAATTTTAATTATGATACTGAACATGCAACGTAAGTTGCATTTCAGCCTCAAGTTAGAGGGTGGAGGAGGCAATAGATAAAAAGTTCATCACGCAAAATATATTAGCCTCTTTTAACTTACCGGCTTTTTTGACTACAATTAATACAGTTCATATTTCAATCATCACGCCACTTCTGATTAAATTAATTGTAGGAGGTGTAGGGATTAAATTAAAATGGTAGTTAAGAAATATTAGGAAATTTCTTTACACAGGAAATATAACAGGGAAAACATTAATTAGGGAAAAATTTACAAAGGAATTTAAGGTTCGGAGAAGCAATCAGATCTACTTTATCTCAGGTTCAATACCGTGAGCGACACCCTCCTAAACATCATGGATTAGAAAATTCGCAGCGTACCTCGTTACAGGGTGTCGTCGAATGTCCGCCAGCTTCTCTATATGGCGTCGTCTTCATCGTCACAAGTCGCCCTCCTTCTACATATGAGTCCAGGACCAAGCATCGGTGCCCGTCCGTTTGCTCTAGATTCTCATAGCCGAATGTCTCTCTACACAGCCTCACTGCTCTGTTCAAAACCTCGAAATCGATTTATCTTTAATTACGAAACCCAGGCAACCCAGGCTGAGGCAACCACATGGTATTTGAAATGTTGTTTGTTTCCGTGGGTCTCTTTCTTCCCACGCTAGCTACTTGCGAAAATAACTCATGTCAGATTTGTACGTGATGTGACGGCATTCCAGAGGCTTACAGCCCCTCTCTGCGCCGACTTGTCGTCGTCACTCAACTTTACAATCCTTTGCTAATTTTACATTACAAATAATAAAATAAATATCTGGCTATATAATATTCCGTCAGCTTAAATAGAGTTGGGAGCGTCAAAACTTGAGCGCTCCAAAGTGTGACGTGGATAGCTTTGCGTCCTGCGACGGTTACAGAAATGTTCATTTCGGCCTGATGAAGTCCTCAAATATAGACGAAACATCGTAATTATATTAAAAATATATTAATTTAATTTTTGCTGACAAATTGGCTGTATTTTTATTTATTTATTTAAAAATAATATGATTATTGTGGGGGTCTGTATTTAGTATCCACAATTTGTTATTGAAATACATTTAGAATGTTAATATGGCAACTAAAATTTGAACTTGTATGAATTTGGTAAATTACTATAAAATACTGTGAACTATCGAAATATTTTTTCCCGTACACAGGGGCACAGTTTTCCGTGAGTTGCACAAGTTGTACATCATCCACGCCTGCAAGGAATATCTGGAGAACTGGCCCCAGCTTGTGAAGTACTGTGGCTATAGGTAGCTTTACATTATCCTATACTATAATATTAAATAACACGAGTCTGGTCAACTAATTTTATTTCTATTTTTCATTTGTTTCAGGGAAGACAACATTCCTCAACTTCAAGATGTAAATTTATTTTTGAAGCGTAAGTATATTTCTGCCGGCCTCCTGTGGTGGAGTGGCTAGCGTGGCTGCCTCACAACCCACGGGTCCCGGGTTCGAATCTTGGTATGGGCTTGGATGTTTGTGTCGTCTTGGTCACGGACACTGGGATTAAGACTGTGGGAGAATCGATACGCTGACCACGTGTCACTCCATATTCGGAATGTGTCATGAAAGTTGACAGTCCGCAGTCGACCCGGTAGGCCCAGACCCTCAATGGGCTGTAGAGCCATTGAAGAAGAAGTATATTTCTACTTTTTAGTAGTCTGGATAACTAGTACAACTATTTATAAACTAATTACAGTACGCGATTCATATACCTCATCTTGTCACATTAACTGGAAACTTCACGCCTATATTTTGCTTAATCATAACCAAACTTCATATTTCAAATGTTTCTGTAATTTTTATGTAGACTGCACAAGTATCATCTTTGACACGAGTGAAAGTGGTGAATTAGTTAATCACGTGTACCATAATCGAAGGTAGCTCGTGCATATGTACCTATGTGCTAAATTCAGGAATTTTTTACTTAATTTAAAGAAACTTAACAATAATTCTGTTTTAACAGTGTGAATACCTACTTTGATTTTGTATATTTTTAAGTGAGTGAATTACTGTAAGTGGCTGTCTGTGTTTATCACATAATTTTCATGTGAGAAATGTGATGCATGCCTTTTCACCTCCTGAAATCCCCGTAAAGCTCGACAAACTGTCTCCTTTCTGTGTTTTGGGCCAGAGAGCAAAATGATAAATACTTTTGTGTTACAAATTTGTCTGATTCTAAATTTTAAAAATTACAAAATTACATTGACCGAATTAGAATGTAACATATTACGGGTCATTCTATTTGATTTACCACATTAGACTTCGAACGAATCGCGAAAGAGTATGGACCCTCGCAAAAATGATAATTGTTTCTTTGTGCCATGTAGCACATAGCTCGAATACCTCACCAGGCGTCATCGGCTATAACAAATATTTACGTGTCAGCCTGAAGTGAATAATTATTTTATTATGATTATTATTATGTTATTAAAATTTAAAATTGAATCCATTAAATTTCTCAGTATTTACATATTCACGTAACTAATTTTTCTTATTCTCATTTATTCTGTTGTGTTTTTGACTTAGTGGAACTTTCAATTCACTTTTATCTTTTACCGGCTGTTATAATTTCAGTGGCATTAATTACTTGATTAGTTTTAATAAATAAATTGAATCATAGGAATCCAGCTTAATTAAATTATATATTTGTTAAATTGATGGTGTTTTCTTCAAATCCTCTCTATACCTCTCGAAGTAATGACCCCAAATAATTCCACTGAGTTAATAAAATTTAAATAAATTAATTTTCCCCAGTTAATTTATTCGGGCTATGTGCATTACAATTAATTAATCGTTTTTCATATATATATTATCCTACTATATATTTTTCATTTAATAAATTTGTATATTTTATATATTAAGGTTTTTTGTAAACACTGATGCTTTTACGTAGTTGTATATACTTCATTGTTGTGTTAAATTGTGCTTGTATATGAGGGTGCTTTCACTTGTCCTACTTTCCCAATGAGAATTTATGGATTCTCTGAATATTCTTTAAGGGAAATATGAGTCCACAAATAAACACAGCTGGGAGAGAACTATTATTTCTATTAACATGTAAAGCTAATAATGAAATATTCCTTATAAAAAAAATTAATTTGTGTTTTAATGAATCGTTATATGCTCATACAACATTCTGTGTGAATTATAAGAAATTATAATAACTGAGTATATAACTTGAATAACACCCAGTTTATCTTTATAAAAAAACTAGCTAAGCCCGCGACTTCGTTCGCAAGAAGTAGCTATTTTTATTTTGCAGATAAAAACGAAAGTACGGTATAATTTATTTATGATTTATCACTCGCAGTTGGTTTTCACACGTTTGCAATATTAGATGGAGTGAGAATGCTCGCCCTCCTCCCTCTCTCACATGCTGCCAAAATTACGCTTATAATAACACAGTAAGTGGGAGGATTGGTATAGGAACGTCTAATAGGACGCCGCCTTTTGCGTGGAAATTCTAATTCTGAAAGATATCCAAATGAAATATACACGAAAACTTAGGTAAAATCCCTTTTTAAATGCCTGAAATTTTCATTGAAATCCGTTAAGCCATTTCGGAGCACAGATAAAGATTATAGGCAACCCACTTTCACTTTTTGTAGACTTCGACACGCGTAAACGAATAAACCTTCCCGTAGTATTAATTTATATTTATATATCATTATAAATATTGACATTGAATATCATTATCAAAATGAGATATGCACAAATATTTAAACCCTTAAATTTTCATTGAAATCTGTTGAGCTGTTTCGGAGCCTATTTGAGACAAACATTCCGACAGACAGACAGGCACTTCAATTTAATTTATTGCTATAAATATAACCAAAATGTATTATTGGGTGTTGATCTGTTTAGACTCCGAAATTGTAACGTAGGGTTTAATCTTCATCTTTCAGCATCAAGTTATTCTTATTTCTACTTGTTTTATACTGGGTATATAGTACTCTAAAGTTTCTTCCCTTATGTACATTACTTTGTAACCCTATGGACTGAAGCGAACACTCCATTTTGTTTCTTTTCAGGAAAAACAGGCTTTCAGCTTCGTCCTGTGGCAGGGTATCTGTCGCCGAGAGACTTTTTGTCTGGACTTGCGTTCCGCGTGTTCCACTGCACGCAGTACATTCGACATTCGTCCGATCCCTTCTACACGCCTGAGCCGTAAGTCAATCTTCCATGAAATAAATAAAATATATTTCAACTCCCAAAGTTTTGACAAATATATCTAAAAAAATTGTTAGACGAAAACAAATTACTATTTACAATTTCTTTGAAGATGATACGAATCCTTTCTACTTGCTGAATTATATATATAAGCATTTACATCAACCGGGTGTATTTCAAAGAGTGTTTGATTTCTTACGCCATTGAAAGACGTCACTATGAGCACTTACTTGTAATGGAAACTGGGGAAAAGTTAAATTAAGACAAATTTATTTTATGTTTTTTTAGAGTATTTACGAAAACAAATTTATGTAAATACAAATTTAGGGTTTATTAATATTCACAGATAGCTCATATTTAACTTAATAAGACTCAAACTATTTAAGGGTCATTTATGTGGGAATTGTTGCGCAGTAGAACAGTAGTATTACACACTTTCGATTAATTGGTACTGACACATCTGATTTTCGTATTAGTGAGGCAACTGTTTCCTTCGTAGTCTCTGGCAATTACGTGTACGGGATTCCACCTGCTGCTAGTTGGAGTTCGCCTCGGTATAGGGATATCTTTTCTTTCTTCTATTAATTACACCAGCAAGATTACTCGTGAATGGGCTTTGCCACCTGCTGCTGTCTTCTCATAGTTTGTGTCGAGATTAAAAGAAACTTTTCTCTCTGGCGACCAACTATTCTCGTCTCACTCTCTCTGATTCTACGGTCAGACTATTTTTCAGCCCGCCGTACTCCAACTACCACACTCTCACCCTTCTTCAAAATTCATTCCTCTACTGACTAATTTCTCTGTCTCTCATCTCCACTTTTCTTCTTAAAGTTCCATTCCCGACTGACCAATTTCTGTCTTCTCCTCCCTTGATCAATTCTTCTCATTCCCCCACCATGAGAGTGGATGGCGGATCACACGGCTCCCAGCCCCAAATGAAATATTCTGTTTGGCCCGCGAGCGGTCTTCAGATTTCGCGCAGAGAGAAGCGATCTTCGAAACTCCCTGAATATATAGCATCCCCTAATCCAAGGAAATGAGGATTTCACTCGCCCGACTCGCTGATTTCCCGCCTGGTCGTCGTCTTGCTTGTTATTACCGTCTGATTAGCGCCAATGGTGCGTTTTTCAATCAGAGTATCGCCACCGATTGAATAAAATGACAATCGCCACCTTAAATCATTATATACTATGATAAGTGTTATGAATGGACAGGTTGAACATCTCTGAATTTATATAAAGGTCTCAGAAAGTATACGTTTCCCAACCAATGTGTAATAGTATTCAATTTCATGTTTTATGTACTACCACTTTTCACAATATTGGACACCTCCGATTTGAGCCATTATGAAAAGTATGCAGTCTCAGAAAGTATGCGTTTACGGGCCCATTTTTACTGTACTTTTTTTTAATGCTTTGGTTACTTCCGCCTCTATAAATATTTGACAGTGAACCCATCTTCCGACGAGACACAGAGGTCAGTTATGAAACATTATGGAGAAAGCGGACAATTCAATGCGAGTGAATAATGGTTTCCCAACTACACGCTACTGCAAATACTATTATCGCTCCATTTCTCATTTGAAACCATGATAAACAGTCAGGGGAATGTCAAATAATTCTAATACTCATATTGTCATTTTTAGACTTAAATTTAATTTTATATCAAAAATGTTTTTAATTCTTAAATCGATATTTAAATTATTTATCAATGATATTCGGGTATTTAACGTTATTTTCTAATCCAATAAATAAACTTATTATTGTATAAAACTTCTTCTTTAAAAATTGTTGTTATACTTTTCAGTAATTGTTCGAAACTAAATATTTCATACCTATCACTTTCCCACTGTAACTCATATTACTCAATCTATTTACTTATTTACATTATATCCTCAAGAATTAACTGGCCACTTCTTTAAATCGGACTAATCAGTATATGAAAATTAAATATATTTCTGAAAAAAGCTTATAATATAACTAATGGTCAAAACCAAAACGAATGCGTAAATAATTTGTCTACACCAACATTATGTATCACTGTTGTAATTGCAGGGACTGTTGTCACGAGCTGCTGGGTCACATGCCTCTGCTCGCAAACCCTAGCTTTGCACAGTTCTCTCAGGAACTGGGACTTGCATCCTTAGGAGCTCAAGATGAAGATGTAGAAAAACTGGCTACGGTAAGGGCAACTATATTTAGAACGTATCATTTCTCTTATTATGAATAATTACGTCCTACTGACTTAAAAATTTACAATAAATAAAAAGACGACCAATAAGACAGACTATATTGTAACATGAAAAGTTACGATGAACAATGCAGGCCAGCTTGCGAGTTGCAATTGTTGAGGAGCTGAAGCAAACCGGGCCAACAATGTGGTCTGACGAGAGGTCGTCATGGGGTGATTGGAGAAGTAGGTTGTGTCGGCGGGACGACGAGAGAATGACCACGCCCTGCAGATATAATTTTTTCTCATGCTCTGATTGGAATTAAAACTATTAAAATCTATGTTTGGTGTTTTTTATGAAAAATACCTGGCGCCCTAAAGGAATTGAGAAATCCTCGAATACGGAGGCACGAAGAATCCGCTACAATATATTTATCAATATTTATTCAAAAACGGCGTTTTCTCTCCTTTTTGAGACTTCCTCAAGCGTACTACAAACATAATGTTACAAAAATTTAATAAGGGTTCTATGTTACAATTTTAATTTATATATAAAAAACATGGTTCAAAACTTACAAATTTAGCAATTCATCATGATGAAAAAGGAGACTAAACGTCGTTTTTGAATAAATAGTGATAAATTTATTTTCTTACTTAATGGTAGTCTTTTTATTTATTGTAAATTCCGTCGTACTATTTTCAGCATATGGGTCTACTACTAAATTTATTTTACGATGTAATAATCCGTATAGAGCTTATTTTTAACTTTATAGTATTGAGTGAAAGAAGAATAAACTACATAAATTTATTTGTCAAGATATTTTTTGTGAAAATTTTTATTATTTACTATTAATTCGTATAATTTAGTCTACTACCACAAATATACCGTAAGGTTAAAAATGAGCTGTGAAAATATAACGAATTACGAGAAAAATGTACCTATTTTAACATCGACAAGATAAGGCCTTCGAACTTCCTTTAAAATCTGCCGATGACATTTGCATGTGTTACTTTGTTGTCATTCAACACTGTATGGACGTGAAAAGTCATAGTGATGCCACTCAAGCAGCACTGAAGGTAGAATACCATACAAGTTTAATAACGGAATTTAACTAGTATACTGCTTGTCGGTAGTTACATGGAAATTTTAATTTATAAGAAAAACATGGAAAATTTTGACTGGGAAGCTGACGAAATGAGGGGGAGCCAAGACACTTTCGCGATACACTTCTGAATCAGCTACGTGAGTGAGCCCGATACACTAAATCCCCGTGCGAAAGGCGCTTACAGTAACTTATTTTTCTATCTTTTCATTATTCAGCTCAATTACCATTGCTGATAGTTAACGATCTACAATACAATACAAAAAACCTTCCTAAACAACATTTCGACAATAAGTCGAACATACTTTTCAGATACTCCAAACATGATTAAATAATTCATAACTTGACTATTTCATGACAACAGAGGTAATAGGTTAATATTAAGTTAACTTTTCAATTTTGAACATAAATTCTTATTCAAACATCAGTTGATTGGTTGATTTTCATTGCAATGGGAATTCCCCGGTGGCAATGCTTAAGATGCATAAAATTGTATGTATGTATTTATTAAATCTACAAATGGGCAGATGCCCGGTGGCAGATACATAGAACTTAAACAATAACTAATAAACTGGTCGTAAGGACCATATTTAACCTATAGTTGAATGTATAATTATATTCAATATAAATAAATAAGTGTGGAATCATATTATGGATATAGGAAGGCGCTGCGAGAGTTTCTCGTAGACGCTTCAGCCCAGAGTGACTGCGGGGCTTACCTGATCATGTCGGGGATGCCTCGCACTCTCTCTGGGTATTTTTTATCAAAGTTCTCATATGCCGAGACACCTTCACCTATTTTAGGAGGTATATGTACTGGGGTCAAAGACCTTGGGCATATGGCAAGAGTTGTCCGCTGATCCCATTGGATCAGTCGGCCAATTGCCTCCTGAAATTGGTGGAGACACGGAGAAGGGAATGCTGCGTCCCCACAGCAAACTCGTCTCCCGTCATTCGGAAGGGCGTGAGAATAGTACCCAATGCCCGACCTACCTGATGCAGGTTTTCTAGGGTTTTCCCTGCATCTCTTTAGGTGAAACACCGGGTAGGATCCTTAAACCATAGCCCGGGGGCCCTAGTCAACCCTTGGCTACCTTGCTCTACCTTCCGCATCCCCCCTTTTTCAATTCCCTTCCTATGCTATTAAAGGGGAGTTGCCTGTTTCAGGATCACCCTCATGTAGCCTGTTAACCAAAAAAAAAAAGAATCATATTATACGAAATGATTGTTTTAAAAAAAGAATAGTATTGTTTTTGCCTGAAAAAAAAAGAAACAAAACAAAAAAACTGGAAACATATTTCACTTTAGTATATTTTTAGAGATAAATTAAGGAATACAGAAAATAATATACAAAAGTTACATACTAAGAATGAGGTCAAATTTTTTTTAAAAAAATAAACAACCACTCTATAACCCCAAATAACTATGTTCTACTGTTCTCTGAACCTTGCACTTCACTTCATTGAATGCCTAAAGTATTATATTTAATAAATAAAATGCTGTACCCCTTTTAAAATATCACTTCTTTTTCCATTTCACTTAATTTTATTAACACTAACCCTACTACAAGAATATATTATCGTCTATCATAAATATTTAATCCTTTTTTTGGAATTGTTTCACTCTCATTGGGTAGGCCGCTAGCATGTTAGCGGGCTGATTATCCCAGTTCAGAATTATTCTATTTAGGAATGAAACATTTCCTATATCAGATCTCTGTGTCGTTTGTCTAATCCTACACGAGTGATCCCTTTTAGAAAAGGCCGATTCGTAGTTGTGTGCTCTGAATGTCTAGCCATTTTCCTTCTATGTGACAAAACCTCTACCTCATTATCTCCAAGTCTACAAGATAATCTCAATGCATTTTCCTGAATTTTGTCCGGTGCCTGAATGTGCTTGGTCCTATATGGGTCTCAAAATGGTGCCCCATACTCTAGAATACATCTCACTAAAATTCTATACTCACGACCGGAGTCCTTCTGGAGCTTTTCTTTAAAACCATTCATATTGCTTTCAATCCCTTATTGGCCACTGAATTTACGTGTTTACCCCATAATAAGTCTTTGTCAAACGTTACACCCAAGTATTTACAGCTGTTGGATAATTCTATAAATTCGCCCCCTAGTTGGTAATTTACTAACAATTTTTCCGTTTTGTAAACCTAATCGTCTTACTTTAGGATGCATTTATTTTCATTTTCTTTTGCAATGACAAATTAAATACCTAGTCTAAATCTGACTGAAGAGCGTCAACGACGTTTGAATGTTTAATTTATCTATAAATAATCCAATCATCCACGAAGAGTTTTATATTCCACTGGATAAAGACGGCTAAAAACATGAAATGTCCTATAACGCTTCCCTGGGGCCACCACAGAAGTTATTTCAACAGAATCGGACAGCACGAAATTTATTCTAACTTTTCTGTCCTTCAAAAAGTCCCGAAGCTAATTTAGTATACTATTATCAATCCCCACAACGCTTAATTTCTCTACTAGACGCCGGTGCGGAACGAGGTCGAAGACTTTTGAAAAATCTATAATTACGGCATCGATTCTGCTACTTTCGTCTAGTTTGTCGATAAAATCTCGGCGTACTGTCACTTTTTGTGATAGAGTATTTGTGGCGAAAGCTATGTTAGCGGTGAATAGAAATACATTTTCTTCCCAGAGCTTTCTTATGTAATCCGATATTAAACGTTCTACGATTTTACACGTGACTGGCGTTAAACTTACCGGTCTACACTTTCTAGTATTCTGATCTTGAACCCATTTTGTAAATCTGAATTACAGTAGCATTTTTCCAATCCTCTGGAACGACGGAGTTATTGATTGAAATTTGAAATAGACGCATTAGGTACGTTGTCATGGCCGAGACCACTACTAAAGTAGGCAGCTGCTTTGAATATCACAGAAACCCTACCGAAAAATCTCCCATTCGAGTCTTCTCTATCTCGGTTCCCAGTTATTTTGATGGCTTTAGGTGTGACTTCATTAATTTTACTTCTTTTCAACATTTTGTGCTTCTTGTATTACAACTACTACTGAAGTATTAGGAAAAAGCCTGGGTTAATTTATTCACAAAATTTTCAATCTACAATTTTTTGAAATCATCAATTTTACAATAAAATTAGATAGTTGAACATAAAGAATTGCTTTAAAACATCAAGTTATTGAATGATCACTGAGCACAGCATGAGAGATTCTATTCCAAGGGCATATACTAGGTCCAATGGAAATGGGTGATAGCCAATATTCTATGAAAAGTTCAAATTTTACAATTTCAACGCAACCAAAAATTGTATAAACAAACTTCACGCAAATACATTAGTTTTGTAACGATACCCAAACATTTGAAGCGTCAGCCTCCCTCTACAACCAGCTTAAATCTCTTTCTAGATTCATAGAAAAAAAATGACAGCAATTGTTAGAAAAATTAGAACACGGAGTAGTAAAAGGGTTTATATTCTAGACGTTATCATCTTCTACACTTAAGTCACAGATCAAGTTTCAACAAAGCACCGATTTAAGAGTATTTTTAACTGACTGTTCGTATAACTTCTGCACAGTTCTCAAAAAATAAAAAAATTTTAATATAATTGAGAGAGAGTTTCAAAATTACTAACGCAATGAAGCCCTGGTTATACCGACTTTTGCATTGTGCTTTGGGTTCCAGTTTCCAAAAACTCAGTCAATTCCCTGTCGCACTCGCAACACACTCGACCGAAATACCGTCTCTCTCGACGATGCCACAAGCAATAAGTCGTCCACTCCTTTCAGCATCTATCAGCCCTGCGGGTCTCGCTCAAGCCACTATTTGTTGACCGCCTTGGTTCGCTTCTCGCAGAACTCTCACTTCTCCATCAGCCCTTCAAAGACAATAAAAATCCACCAATCATCATATAACAACCACAGTGACATCTCTTGATCACTGCCACTAATTACCCTACTTTTGTAACGTTCTCTAAGCTTGCCCACTAATTTTTCACAACAGTTTCGCCTTGGCCCCGCATCAACACAAAGGCGAACCGGCTCAGAATCATTATCACTTTTGCTCTTTGTCAGGACCAATATTCCGCCCAACACACGAGTCTGTCTGAACTTTTCACAAAAACTCACATCACAGTTAATAAAATTGTTAATCTTTCCACATGTCCTTATATCCTTTATCACATAAAATTTTAATGTTGTTGTGGTATTCAGTCCTAAGACTGGTCTGATGCAACCCCCCATGCTAACCATTCTTGCGCAAGCCTTTCATTTCCTCATAACTAACACAACCTACATCCTCTCTAATCTGCTTAGCGTTTTATATCCTTTGCCTCCCCCGCATACTTCCCTTTAATTTTTCAAGAACGTGATGTCTTAAAACGAGGCCTATTAAAATATTCCTTCTCTTGGTCAACATCCTCCACATTGTTCGCTCTTCCCCTATTCTGTTTATAACTTCCTCGTTAGTTACTCTATCCACCCATCTGATTTTCAACATTCGCTTAGAACACCACATTTCAAAGGCTTCTATTCTTTTCCTTTCCGGAGCTCCTATCGTCCACGTTTCGCACCCACGCCACGCTCCATAAGAACATTTTTAGCAACGATTTCCTAATATTCACACTTATATTATCCGTAAGTAAATTCCACTTCTTCGAGAAAGCCTTCCTTCCTTTACTATCCTACTCTTCATGTCTACTATACTTCTACCATTCCTTGTTATTATGCTTCCCAAGTAACATAATTCCTTCAAAATATCCTTCCCATTTGACACCCTTTGTTATTCCACAGTTTCCCATTACTACACTCCATTACCTTGGTTTTCCCTTTATTAATCCTCATATGGAACTCTTTCTCCAGGACCACCTTCATGCCATTTATTATGGTTTCCAACTCTTCTTCTGGCTCCCCTTATACTACAATATCATTGGCAAAGCGTAAGGTTTTTATTTCTTCTCCTTGCAGAATGATTTCTTTTCCATACTCCGTTTTAACATTCTTCATCGCCTGTTCTATATATAAGTTAAACACCATGGGCGACAGACTGCATCCTTGTCTTACTCCTTTCTTGATTACAGCTTTCTTTTCTTGATCTTCTATTCTAATTACTGCTGCCTGTCTTCTGTATTAGCCTCCTTCTCGATATTTTATTCCAGTGCTCTTCATATTATTGTAGTGTTATTTTATTTCCAGACGGTTCATACGAATCAAATTTATTGAATTGATAATGTACATTTTATTCTGAACTAACATTAGGTTTAATTTAAATAGACAAAGTTATTATATGCATAACAAATTAATTATTCCTTTTTATTAATTTAAGTGTATTGAGATAGTTGATGGAGGATTAAATGATACAAAAATTATAATAAATTATCCTGGCACAACGTTTATACCACCAGTATGATTTTTAACTAGTGTCAAGTTTGGTGAAAGGAACGTTGACCAGTGTTTTGTATTTATTACCAATCAGAAAGTACTTGATAATTTTTTGTCATTAGAAAATAAGAGTTCCACTCAAACAAGATTAATAGAATTCTATCCATAAACGCTCTTATGTGCTGTTTTTGTTGATAGTTGTATTTCTTCACCGTGGAGTTCGGACTGTGCAAACAAGATGGCCAGCTTCGAGTGTACGGAGCAGGCTTGCTGTCCTCCGTTGCTGAGTTACGCCATGCTGTCACTGCTTCCGAGAAAATAAAACGATTCGATCCAGACATCACTTGCAAGGAGGAGTGCATCATCACGGCTTACCAGAACGCCTACTATTACACAGACTCCTTTGAAGAAGCGAAGGAAAAGATGAGGTATTTAATAAGTTTTGCAGCTGTTACCATTCACCTAAGTCCTTATTCTGAGTCACAGGAGAAAAAGCGGAATGACAGACTTTTATAGAGTTGGAAACGATGGGGGGGGGGGGGGGTGGTTCACCTTGGAAATAAAGATATCTATTGATAGGTCTCGGTGAAACAAAGAGAATGAGCTCTTACTGATTAATTAACGTAGACTTTCCTGTTGAATAATTCGGATGCAATCTTCACGGTTAACCAACCGGGTCAGGCTTTTAAAAACACACAACGCTTCTGCGGCAATTTTTAGGCCGCCGTTAGAAAACGCCGGCGGCAGAAAATGGCCGCAGAAACATTGTGTGTTTTTATAAGCCTGACCCGGTTGGTTAATCTTGAAGATTTCATCCGAAGCCCTTACTAGTTTCTTCAAGTAGAGTACGGACTTTGCTAATCACCGGAAACAACCAAAAATGGGTCTAGGACGATTCGGCGCGGCCAGTTCGGCGCGACCGATTCGGCGCGGCCGTTTCGGCGCAAGCCAGTTCGGCGCAAGGTTGGGCGCGGCGACATTACGTGGCGATAAACGAGAATATCGTGGACATTTGTTTCAAATAGGTTATTTTATACAAATACACATCTTATATTTATATTAATAAAATGAAAAACAGCATATATATCAGAAAAAAGTGATATAAACTTTATTAACAGTACTTTGTTCACGACGTTCCGTTCTTAAATTTTAAAACCTCATCTTTTACGATTATAATAAAAATGAATATTTACAATATATATGTATAATACAATTATGTTATAAAATGAAAAATTATTAACGGAAAAAAGAAATTGAAATGGATAAAAATTTGTTGTGCATGTCGCACAAGCAACGAGGCTGAAATAACACTTACAAAGAATAAGCGTATTGTTAGTTCCATAATTACAATGGAAAACTTTAACAATGAGTTAATTCTGTATAGAAAATTATCATAAGTTGTGCAAAACACCAAAATGTACATTTCTAATAATCCTGATGTTATCTTTAGTGAATCTGCCAAAGGAATTTGACTAAATAGTTTTATAAAGTTGAAACGTTTACCAGACAAATAAATACATAGAACTTGCAATAAAAATTAAATCCATTACTTTAGTTATTGATCAATTAGAAATTAACTTGAAAAGACTTGTGGACAATAGCACTTTTTAACTCCTAGTTTTTAACTTCTGATAATAGTGCCAGAGCCTATGCCCTAGCATATAATTTATCTGTCAGAATTATCGTTTCTTCTACTAGTAGTCCTCTTCGTAACATTTCTATATTTTTATATAATTCTCTTAATAAGGAAAATAATTTTACAGTCAAAACGTCTTTTAAGTTTTTGGACCATTTAAACGTCACTAATGATCATGTTTTCTTATCATTAAATGAAGAGTTCTTATTTAATTTTTAGCCCATGCATCAATTAATTACACCAATTTTTAAAAATAGATGGGATAACTACTTTTCGAAATTGACAAAAATTATTTTATCAAAAATTCTTATCTTAATAAATATAATTATAAATTCCACTTATTTTTCGTTCAAGAACATTTACTATCACGAAATCATTGGGAATTTTTCTTTGTCGTTATTCGCGCAAATTATGAGAGATTTGGAAGCCTTATGTATTACATCTTTAGATTTAAAACCACTGAGATATTTCAAGAATGATGACTTTTTAGTATCATCTTCAGATTCCACATAAACCATTTGCTCAATACTTTTAATAATTACAACACTGAAAGAAACTTTAAAATTGAATTGAAAAAGATCACTCTGTCAATTTTCTTAATGTTTTGGTTATTGTTTCTGTCAATAAGATAGTTACCAATTGCTAGAAAAATATCTACTTACTCAGGATTAATTCTTAATTACATGTCAAATCAGCCATTATTGCATAAGATACTATGCTTTATAATTCAGTAAATATGGACGTCAAATGATAACGTCAGCGCTATCATAAATTTAATCTGAGAAAAATAAATATTGTGTTCTTCTTAATATTTATCCTTTGCATTTCGCTTACAAATACATTAAAATTGGGTTGACTAAGATTGATATGAAATTAATTATTTACCCGTAAAATTACGCAGTAAGAAATAATACAAACTTATGACATGATTTAATGAATTATGATATCCAAATTATCTTAAAATCTTGCAATAATTTAAGCTATGTTAAAATATTAAAAATAAAATTAATAATTTCGGTATCTGTTTATATTCTAATTACAGTTATATTGGCCAAACTATGCCCACATTTAATATCCGCATTTATGGGACTTGGAAAAATATAAAATTCAATGTGAAAAATTATTCAGTTTTGTGAAAGAATACATATTGAAACAACCATAAGATTTATTAGAAAAATATTATAATTTCAGATGCATAATATAATATTTATTTTAGACTCATGAGTGAGGCACATCACATCAGACCAATTCGGCTATTATTATTATTATTATTATTATTAAAAGACAAGTAATTTAAATAAATTTAAATCGCTACTTTTATAAAATTTATGTTTCATTGAAAGATAAATATTTCGATTTTTATTCTGAACACAAAAGTCTCATGAGTTATTGTTACAAATTGTTAAATGAATAAATAATTTGGCAACTTCAAATATTAATGAAAAGTCCAGATAATTTGTCATAAAAACGTAGCTTAATATTTAATTAAATAAACCTACGACGCTTAGTCCATATTTGTGGAACTCATACTTATAGCTTGTTTTACTATTAATGTTTTACAACTCTCAGATATTGCAACTGATTAAGTATTTAGGAATATATTTAAAAAATTTGCTAAATATGAAATTATATGTCTTGTAATGTTAAGTGAGTTTCGCGCCGAATCGGCTGCTTTACGTCTAATAATGTTATGCGAGTTTCACGCCGAACTGGCTTGCGCCGAATGGGCCGCGCCGAAGTGGCTGCGCCGAATCGGCCGCGCCGAATGGTCCCATCCCGACCAAAAATGTAGGAAAAACGGAGGTTTGTTGAATTTTAACTTTTTTCACATATATAACTACATTACATTAAAAAAATTAAAGATCATGAGCAGCTTCGGTTCCTGAGGAACACATGTGCCAAATTAGGTCGAATTCGCACCAGTAGTTTGAAGGCCTATAGCTGTCATATACTGACGGACGCAATGACAAAGATTTTTAGTATTACACGTGATGAGGTTCCAAAGTTTGGGTCGAAAAGTTGTACTCCTTTTATTTTAGTTTCATGAACTGGTATTCTCATATTTAATTGTATGAAATTCAAATATTCTGACATGGAGCTGGACGGTTTATAAATTTAAATTCCTTATAAACTCAGTATAATATAAGTATTAACAGGAACATTTTTTGGCAGTATCTGAAAGAAATGTTAAGTGGAAGAGAATAATTTTTCAAGAGCAAAGTTCCTTCTATTTTAGTAGAATTATGACAGGAATGGTAATAACTATGACAATTTCCTGTAGTAGGTAATTAGGATACGTGTCACACGTTTCAAAAGGACAGACTGTGTAATGTCCCTTTGAGTGCAATAAAGTTGAATCAGATAGATAGTTTCATTGTGAAATAATGGCAGTTCCAACTACAGGATGGGGACTGCCTGTCGAAACGCCCATGCCTCGATGGAATATTGGCTGTGTTGGAAATGACAAAAGCCTTCCGGGCACAAAACACGGAGAGCTATACAACTGCAGGCGGGAGCGTTGTTCGCCACGTATTGCAACAGTAAAAAACTAACACAATTCATTCCTTTCGCGTTTTAAAAAAACGTTTCAAAAGTAAAGATAAGGCAATTAAATTGCGCAACACGCGAGTTGCAATTTCTTTCCCTTGCCTCTGCTTCTTAATATTTTAATCGGAAGTCGGATTTCATTGTGTGAACCTCACAGTTCGTTCAATAAAATTAAGCAACAATGCTGTATAAGAAGCGATAAGAACGAGGCACTGAGGTGAAATAATTAAGAGAAATAGGAGCAGAGTTACAGACAGCTTAACGTGAGAAAAACTGTAATATGCCGCAGCAGTCTCCCCCGAGGCGGTGATTAGAATGCCAACGATGCCAGTCTTTTCTAATATTTTGCATTTTTACTTGAAAATTCTAAGCAGAATAGGCGAAGAGAGAACAATACGGTGAACGTTAACCAAGGGAAGGGATAGATTCATATGCCACGTTTTGAGAAAATTAACATTAGACGAAAGTGTGTGGGGTAAGAACAAATAGAGAGGCCAAGGATGGAATGTGCTAAGCAGATTAGGGAGAATCTGGGATGTGGTAGCTATGTAGAAATGAAAAGGCTTGCACAGGATAGGTTAGCATGCATGGAGAGTTGCATCAGAGCAGTCTTAGGACCGATTACCACAACAACACAACACTTGAATACGATTAATTAAATTAAAGAGTGTCATGTGTAAAATTAGTTGTGTATTGAGGAAAGTTTTACACGCCAAAAAATTGCCCCACTATGCAACTGAAAAATTTAATGACATCCATGTTTTAAATCATAAATTTGTTTTTATCTTCTGTTTTCATTATTATTATAAAACATTTTGAGAGTAAAATTTCAGAAAATATTAAATAAATGTGAGTAATATCAAAATGTTTTATGTACCAGCAACAGTTTCACTTGAAATAAACACTTTAAGTTCACTATTTCTAAACAAAAAAGATGCATAGATGATAAAAACTAATAATAAAAACTCAATTACATAATTTTAACTTTTATAGTCCTTAAAATATTAGATTTCACGGCCTCTTGTGGTTTAGTGCCTAGCGTCGCGACAGTTAATATCCACATAAACGGATATAAAATAGAGTATGATTCATGCTAGTTATCTAAATCATATAAATAAATATAAATCCGACAGACCAAATGCAACGTTCTATATGAATTATGCCAGGTTACCTAAAATAAGGAAAAACGAAGCTGTAAAATTTCATTGCAAAAGCATAATAAATATTTTGTCAGCATAATAAAAATAGGGTTTCATGTCGACTGATGAATAATCAGTATTTAAGAATGACTAATGGTTAAATGATAGTTATTCCATGTAATGTGCTTCTGGTGAATTAATGAATTTTTTACGTTTTCTTTCATATTCTTACTTGCATATATTGTAATGCATTAGGGGTTTTATTTAAGTTATTTAATAAAATTACTAGCGCTTTAGGATACAATATAATATTTTATTTTATTTTTAAAATATCAAAGACGCACGAAAAACTAAAACATTTCAGAAAATATCAAAAGTAAACACTGTCCCCATAGAACAGCTAAAATCATTTAAATACTTGGGAACTATAGTAAATAGTGAAGAAGAGATTAAACACAGAATCATGTTAAGAAACAACGCTTATTATGATAATAAAGACCTCTACAAAAGTAAGCAAAGATGAGAATATTAAACACTACAATAAGAGCAACTGACACGTATGCAAGCGAAACATGGCCGCTCCAAGAATGAGATATTCAAAAACTTCTAGTCTTTGAAAGTAAATCTATGGACCAATAACAGACACAGATGGGACATGCAGGATAAGGAGAAATGACATATTGAATAATCTCATAAGAAAACGCAATATAATTTTAAAAAAGGTGGTTCGGTCATGTATACAGGATGCCAGAGAAAAGTGAAAATACAAGTGGACAACAACTGGATGAAGAAATAAAGGACGTTCCAAAAACAGATGGGAAGGTGACATACAGAAAGACTTAGAAAAGATGAAAATACTCAAATAGAAAAAGAAAATAGAAGAGCTAACCAAATGGAAGGAAATTGTGTAGGGCAAACCTTTATAATAATAATTATAAGTCCGTTCTCTCCATTCGAAATTTTTTTGATTCATTTTACACCAATGTGGAGCGTAGGGATCCCTATCTTATCCTACTCGTTGCCATCTTCTTGATGTTAGTCAAGGAGCTCCCAATGGCTGCCACCTCTGCTTCAATGTCCTCGGTCTGCCTCTCCGCCTTGCCCTTTGTGGGTTACACTCCAGCTCCTACTTTGGAATATGCATGTCCAATCCATCTTCATTTCCTTTCTTTGTCACGGCCTCCACTTAGCATTGTATGTGCTGCCAAAGTTCTTTCATTGGAGATCATTTCTGGGACGGAATACTCCAAATAAAGCCCTTAAAAATTTGTTGATGAAGGTTTGGATTCTTTTCGTAATCCGTGCTATCGCTTTCCACATATCACACCCATAGAAGAGAACAGATCGCATATTTGAGTCGAAAATCCTAAAGCTTTGTCTTCAACGATGTTTCACTACATATCCACACTGGTCGCAGCTGGCCAATTGTTTCTTTTGCCTGGGAGGTTAGCAGTGGCGGCTCATATGTGCTACATCACTCCACGACAAATTTTAGGAGGATAAAGATATTAACAATACTACAACAGCTACAGGCTTGTTAAAACTCCATTTGTAATGTCATCTCCATCACGTGTAATAGAAAAGAAATTTTAACATTGTAAAAATAAGAAACCTTATTGGCACCAATTCCTAACACGACAATTTTTACTAATAATATATTTTAAATGAAGAAGTTAATTTGAGGAAAAAGTCGCATATGGGAATATTGTATGCAGGATCATACGGTAATTTTCTCAGAATAAACCACAAGTGCATAAACAGTAACCTTTTTATTAATTCGTCAAAAACTGTATCCTGATGAGGCTGCCTAAAGCTGTGGCAGCAGGCTCGCTCTGACGGCGCTGTACGTTTGGCATCTTAGATGAGCAGGGGAATGAAACGGTAATAATGCGCAAGCGCATTTCTCATTTTGGACAATATTCTCATGCAATAAAGAATGTAGCCAAGATATAAACAGGAAGGAGCGCGCTGGAAGGTAGACAGTTTAAAGTCTTCCAAATCGAAGCAGAAATTCACACTCTTAAAATTATATTATTTTAAATCATTTGCTGTAGCACATGTGCACCAGCCGCCACTGGAGGTTAGGTCTTCCGGTATGAGAGCACAAAGAATAGTTCAACGGCAAGAAACATAACATTAAGTAACGAATATGTATACTTACTGCCGTTCCCTTGTAATGTAAATGAATTATGTTGAAATATTTTGTTACAGAGCCTTTGCCAGTCGAATACAGAGGCCCTTCGGCGTGAGGTACAATCCCTACACACAAAGCGTGGAGGTTCTCAGCAACGCGCAGAAGATCGCCGCCCTCGTATCAGAGCTGCGAGGGGACCTTTGTATCGTAAGCAACGCTCTCAAGAAAATACACGAGCAGGATGAGACGGTGGATGTCGAGAGCATAACCAACCTTCTGCAAAGTGGAATCCAAATGGAAGAAGACAAAATTAAAAACGAAACCGAGGCTAATGTATCACATTGAAGTTGTATCCAAAGTTTTCTCAGAGACAAAGCTGATTATTGGTTTTAGTATGCCGTAACGACATTCCTGCAATATTTAAAGTCCAGAGTCACTCAAGAAAATGTCATTAACATTTTTTTTTCAAAATAGATAAATATGTATTCTATAGCCTTAAGCCAAAGATCAACATTGCCAAGAAATATATACTTTAATCCTTTGACATCATGCAAAATGAGCAGTCTCGTACAGCTATGTCTCTGATAAATTATATATATATTTAAGAACAATAAAGCATTTATGTCAGATTTGCTTTGTTCCTTTGCACACACGAAAATTAATAAAAGACAAAACTTGCAGAATCAAATAAAGAACTAAAAATACTTTTTGTTGTTCTATGTCACAATAGCTAAAATGAAAATTTTTTGGAAAATTTTTGTTTCATTGTTGTTGGTAATATTTGGTTTGATACCTAATTCAACTACAGTTAATTTTTACAGATTAAAAATATATATTTTCCATTGTAAATATGTTACGGATCAAAATTCACAATTTATTTCTAATCAACTGGTTTATAAATAGTAAATATAAGAACACGAAAGTATTTGAAAATGAATGGCACACAATATTTGAACAGCATGCAAACTTTTTATGTTAAAAGGTATGTTTTTTTCAATAAATTACTCAAGGAATGGAACACAATCAATGATTGAAGGCATCCCCAGTGTAGGTTACTATAAAGAGATAACAGGTTTCCACATGGGTACAACAGCAATTAAACCATGTTTTACACCCAACAGCTGTCATCTTCCACTTCATCCAAAAGATGAAAACAGAGCTATTTGTCATTGAAACATTGTCATTGTGAACACTCTGAGAAGTCTTTTTACAATGAATCATACTACTGCAACTTCAACCTTCACCTATTAACTGGAGCTAAATTCGATTGACACATGGAGATATAGAAGTGGGGTCCTTAAATTTTAAAAAAACCGTTGACCAACTCAGTACAGCGGCCCTTTCCCCGCGCCAACAAAGACCAAACTTCAACCCACCAACAAATCAGGTCATCAAACATTAAGTCCAATCTCATACAGATTTCTTAATACAATTATTAATCAATCTTCCTCAATCAGGTTAGAGACAGTTCCAACCGAAGGCCGCCACCACCCTCCCCCATCCCGAACACGACGGTAAAATGTAATTCTATCCACAGCTTCACGGTACCCACCAGAATTAAATTTTCGGGCCAATCTAAGAGTGTGATAACTCTAAAACAGCAATAAAACAACTTGAAACATCAAATTATAACACCAACGGACAGTGAAGAAACCCGACCACCACAAAAACCCACTAGGAAATAAATCCCCTCCCCCCGTCGCCAAACTTGCGCGTGGGGTCACCCTTCGATCAGACAAAATTTTCCCCCCCCGTAAACCACCGAACGCCAATCCCCGTGGGTGTGGATGCACTACAAATTAAACAACATATCCTGTAACCAGCTTGTGTAAAGTCAATCCTCCCGATACCGGTAGAGGGAATAACAGAAGTCACACCCAACAGCCAGTCCACTCTCACACCCCCAGTAATCCTCCCCAAATAATCCAATCACACCCAATAATCCACTAGAAGATACTTACCCCAAATACGCCCCATACAACCTTGCACGCGCATCCAGTAGAAAAACTCCCCATCATAATCGGCATTTAATGGCCCCACGACTACCCATACCAAAACCTCCCACTTCATTGTAGTGCACTCCTTGTGACCCTTATAAAGACATTAACAAAGCCACAATAAGAATTCCCCCAGTCACAGCTATAATAATACCCAAAAACACCCCCGAAGACCTTACCGGCTCTACTTGGCCAGATTCCCATATTCCAAACAAATCCACAAACCCAAACCACGGCCAAAACCAAGTCCGATGTCGATTGGGCCCACATCCATCTAGACAAGCTCGAGGGCCGTCACGCACAGGTCCACCCTACGTAGTCCCCTACCTTCCGGCAAATACACCAAGAACCGATCAGTAAATTATTCACATAATGCCCTTAAATATTAAGACAGGTTCTCATTGAGTCCACAATACCTCCAAAATAACGCCATTCCGCCAGTATACTCAACTCCCAGGTAACGTGCTTCAATCCAACTCCATTGGCCAATGTCAGCGATCCTTCACTTACACCCTCCCTACCCGCAATTTAATATGCGAATCTCTTTAAGACACCACTCAACCTAGGCCATGACCATAAACTAATTAACAAATCCAACAATCTCCCTAGCCTAAAATCATGGTGGGAAACTACGCATCCTTATCCCAGTCACTGTCACAATGTGCTTGTAATAAATGAAAAACAACAAATAAATCTACCAGTTGTGTTAAATGCCAGGTAAGTCCGACCAAAATAATAGGACTCAATGCCCGACAAATAACCGAGTCTGTCAACCCTACATCCAATGAAAAGCAATAAACAACTAAAGAACCAATGACAACCTACCCATAAGAAAAATTCGAATCACTTTAAATACCATGATGGATCTTATTAAACACATCCCGCAACATCTAAAACAAGACAGAAATCAACTCGCGAGTATACCACCAATGCAACCGCGAAGCAGATGATGCTCAACTCCTCCCCATCACCCACCATCCCATCCAGGGGACAAACACAGTGCCTAACACAAATAAAATTTTAATAACAGTAGTGCATAACCAGAAATAGAACAACATCAGTGACCAGGTCAATTGTGTGCCACCCCCCCAACAACAACTCCTGCCGGTGCAATCAATCTCCCGATCAAAATAGAATATAAAAACGCAGACATGAGATAACTGAAACATGTGGCGCAGCCCATCAACCTCCACACGAAACCAAAAACCCCACGTTTCGCATTAAAAAAAAAAATAAAGATAAGATCAGTAATAAATCCCCAACCGCAACGCTCTAAATGATATGTCCATATCACGTAAGACAAATGACGAATTAGAATCACCCCTTCCCTCCCATTCAGCCTACCCCACAACAGAAACACCAACCACCTTGCATCACCTAACAGCAGGAAATGAATAAACAATACCGTCCCACCCCACACAACCCATGCCACCTCACACCACCCTCATCTTCATACACAACTTACGTACACAAGCCTACAAGAGAAGTCAAGACAAATTGTGGTAAACCCAGCACCACCGTTCCAAGCATATGTTACAGGACTGTAAAAATATACTTGATATAATACTTCAACAATAAAGTCAAGAAAAACAAGAAGAAAGTAAAACTGTAATATATGCAATCACAATTGTAAAATTTAATATTCAATAACAAAAATAAAACCATTATTAAGATTCTAAAAATATTTTGACACTAGGATACCAAAATATAATTTATTGTAATAATCTTCAAAAATATAGATAATTGACAAGAACTAATTTTAAGACTGAAAATTCATATGTATAATCATTTGTCGACAGATTCTCGTTCATTCAAATAATTTTAATATCTTCATTCACATGCAAATTATATTATCAATTGAAACATTGGATCACTGATTAGTGAGAAATGTGCACTTGTACTTTTTTACCTCAGGCCATGGATTTATGGATAAAATGGGTCTACTAAGAGCACCTGATTGGATTCTAATTTCTTAATTTTCACTTTATGCTTGTAATGAAGCACACCTTTCTACATAAATATGTTGAGCTGAAGGTCAACAGAGCCTTAGCGTAGAGGTCGTCATGCTCTTTCCTCACTTCACTTCATAATTCTGCCACTGATATTTTGTTGAACATTTCATGGACCTGCTAGGTATCTGTCATCTCTACCAATGTCTCTTGCTGCTGAATGGAAAGATGGACACCCTCCATTAAATTGTAAAGTAATCTGTTGCTTTCTCTAACTTTCTGATGAAAGAGGAGGTGCCTCCGAAAATTTAAGAACTCCAAACCTCACAAGGTCGTCTACCATCTATGAGCCTCAGGTGAGTCACCTACTTTCTATTTCTCTTTCCTTACCTTATTAATTGTTTGAATTAACATGACAATGTCATTTCCTACCAGATATATATATATATATATATATATATTTGGAGTCATCAGCTCGATCACTGGAAATGCCGTATGTGTTGATGGTTATCAGCAACTGTCTACAATTAGGGGAATTTATTTCTATGTAGGGGCATCACAGTACAGATACTCAAACAACACAATGTCCAAGCCTTAGCTAAGATTCTAACCAGAGAGCTCTGTGATGTGAGGCAGCGACGGTGGCCACTACACTACAAAAGTGTCAGCCAAAAAGATATCTTCTTATAAAAACCTGAAACTTTCTCTTCCACTTAAATATGTCATGCCCATATGTTTTGCAGAGAAATATTCAGTTCATTCAATTTTTAAACGCATCTGCAAGGTAACCACTGTAACAAACACACATTGCACGTCTTCAAATTACTCTGAAAGGGATGATAAATCTTTGAGGAAAAGATGATGGAGTTCAGAAACTCCTGTATGAAAAGGCAACATCTGAAAGACATTTCTATGCAAAATTGACAGGAAAACCACACAACTAAAGGTCTTTTCTTGATTTAATTAATTATTTTTATATTGTTCAAGATCACAAATTCACACTCATCTCTTTGTGTTCGAGCAATGGTAATGTAGGATACAATGAAAAGAAAATCTAATTATTTTCTTAAGCAATGTAACCAACTGTGCTTCCTGACATCACTGATACACCATATGAACAAAATGCCTGTCAACAATAATTATATTGTTAGCATAAGAAACATATTTAACAATACATTTAAAATATGGAAATCAACAAAAATAAGGGACTGTTTATTTCCTGATATATATGCTCTTTCATCCAAATGTATTGCAAACACTTCAACTCCAATTATTTTTCAACCATTTGCAATAGCAAATTTTTTGATATATGTTGAAATCTTCTTTGCACAGAACATAGGATACTTTTTCAAAGTTATGGCTATTTTCTTGACGGAAGCATAAGTTCATCAATGACAATATGGGGTTTATTTTACGGTGTCATATTCTTGGCAGGAATACTTCTTTTTATGAATACTGCCTGTCACTTCTAAAATTTGATCTACTATTGGCAAAAATTGACGACAAACACTGTGTTGTGATCTTGGTGTTCAGTTGTAAAATTTATCTGAAACTTTTTAAAACTGCCATTTCATGATTCTTGCATAGATATTAGATTTTCCTGATAAGTATTTTGTTTATCTTGAAGAAACTGAACATGACAAAAAATGTTAGCATCAGTAAATCATGTTGCACACAGGCTAGGAAGGAAATTGAAAATGGAGGATGTATGTACAAGGTAGAGCAAGGTAGCCAAGGGTTGACTAGGGTCCCCAGGCTATAGTTTAAGGATCCTACCAGGTGTTTCGCCTAAAGAGATGCAGGGATAACTCTAGAAAACCTGCATCAAGTAGGTCGGGCATTTTGTACTATTCTCACACTTTTCCAAATGACGGGGGGGGGGCGAGTCTACCGTGGGGTCCCAGCATTCCCTTCTCCATGTCTCCACCAATTTTAGGAAGCAGTTGGCCGACTGATCCAATGAGATCAGTGAACAACTCTTACCGTATACCCAAGGTCTTCGACCCCAGTACATATGCCTACTAAAATAGGTGAAGGTGCCCCGGCATGTGATTACTTTGAACTACCAGAGAAAGTATGGAATCAGGTGAGCTCCCCAATCAATCTGGGGAAGGAATGCCTACGAGAGATAACTGATACAGGCATTCCTGTCCCTTAAATAAGTACCACCAGTGGTACACATTGATTGAAGACCACATTTAACTGCAGGATTCTTGCAGTATTAATTTAACCTTTTGGCCAACATTTTTTCTCAACATTACACACACTTACTGTAAGCTGTAAACCAAAATTAAACAATTGCATATTTCTATAAATAATAAAATTCTGATAGATATGATAAAAACTCTGTTACTCTTTTTTTGGGAGAGATCCTACCAGTATCTACTAACAATAATAATATTTCAGAACCATAGAAGTCACACCTTTTGCATTTATTAACATAGAATAGTATCATGTCAAAAGTTATTTTTTTGCCAATCTCCAACTCACAATCATGTTTTAGATTTGTTGTTTGCCCAAAATTGTAGATCAGAATTTTTTGGCGAGTTGGTGTGATGCCACAGTGAAGAGTGTATTTTAGGCTCAGGCATGTAATGAGTAAACAGTTTTGATATGTGAAAACTTTTGGTAGTTATTATTCCTTCCATGAGTAGGAAACAGGTCACAGCATGAGGCTTGGCAAGATTTCTTACTATGTCTTTCACACAATGGGACACTACTATGTGAGTTAACATACTACCATGTTCTTGCAATGCTTACTCTGTCAGGAGACCTACTCATTGCTACCAACCAAAATGCAAAACATCACAGCCAGTTATGGCCACAGCATGCTTACTTTCTGAACATGCCTAGTATGTTATGGCCCAAGTTCATGAATTGGCCAGCCATTTCGCATTTTAGCCAACAGGTGTGTGGCCAATATTCAAATAACCAGTGTAAATGCTATGTTGACTAGCCATTTTGTGATCTGGCCAGAAATCCCAAGGCAAAAGTTAATATGCTGATATCAGGCTGTTCAGTAGGAGGTACTTCTGGTATGACAGTAATGTGCCATAAAATATCCACTTCCTCAGCTCACACACATGTCCATAGAGGACAGATGTTTACAAAGGGCTGTGGTTGCTCAGATGAAGTACAATAATTAAAATTCTTTAAGAAAATATATTCTAGTTCCTATTTAAGGGAATCACTTTATGCAAGCTTGCGAGTTTTGGTAATACGTCAACAATGTGATTTCTCTGGCAATGGTTCTGTAATGCCAGTCTGAAATGTTGTGCACAGTAAGCTTGATTCCTACTACATTTAATATCAATTATAAACTATAACCCGCAAAGTTCCATTATTATATTTATGTTACATGTTACCAACCTCTATCATAAGATAAACTTTTATTGCATTTTGAATTACTTCATTCGTTACTTCTATATTTGTTTCCATTATTTAAATGTTATTAGAGTAAACATTGAATTTTGTCCTAGGTTTCCCAGCTACATCATGAAATGGCCAGCGAAAGAAGTATATATACTGGATATAAATTCAAACATTGGCCACAACTGTTGACCAAAGTATTAAATGGCTGGCCAATGTGCACAGTAGTCAGTCTTTGGTCATACTCCACCCAACCATATATATATATAGAAAGATAGAAGATTTTTTCAGTCTTTCTTCCATTCCCTTCTACGCTTGACATATGTATTTCCTTGTGCATTATTCCAAGCCGTACATATGATTCAAAGAGCGAATTTCCTGCCTTTCTCCCAAATATTTCTATCTTTCTTTCTATCCAATTATCAAACGCGTGACTTCGTCACTTATCCCATATATAATTTTATATATATATATAGACAACAGGGTCAGAAAAATAATTCAGTTTGATAGGAAAGAGAGACAGAAAACGGTTATTGATTTATCTTAAACTGATAGCAGGTGTCGTCTGGCAGGGAAGAATGAGCATGTGATTTTTCAAGTCTTAACTCGCTTCCTGGGAGAAAGTGTCTAAACTGAGTGGCAACCAATCACTCATTCAACTATGCCTTCATAATCAGTAACCAGACATGAAGTTTCGACACAAAGCTCTCGAAAACACACATTTTTGTACATCCCTGATAGTTGACTCCTACTATACATCACTTTTGTCACAATTCAAATCCTCTCCTAACTGTATATCTAAAAATTCTATTTAATTGTTTCTTAGACATGTAGTTAGAGTTTTTTCTAAAAAATCCTGCTGTCATGAATGTCTACATTCTGTTTTGCCTCAAATTCAAATTATACCCAAAAATTGTAGTTATAAATTATTAATAATTTGATGCTTACTTTGGAGGAAGAGTAACTCTCACATCTAATTCACATGGAGCCAAGCTGCGAACATCAGCTTCAACTCTTTCACGGAATCCAGGAAACATTGCACAACCCCCTGTCAACACAATGTTGTAGTAGAGATGAGCACGTGTTTCAGGAGGGCAGGCAGAAATTGAATGAACTATAGCTTCTGGTATTCCCATTTCCCTCAATCCAACATCTGAGGGATGAAATAAAAGTTCAGGGACAGCAAATCGTTCA
Organism: Eucriotettix oculatus; assembly: GCA_034510155.1. NCBI lineage: Eukaryota > Metazoa > Arthropoda > Insecta > Orthoptera > Tetrigidae > Eucriotettix > Eucriotettix oculatus. The sequence goes on along the minus strand of CM067376.1, from coordinate 141,801,729 downwards.
TTATTTAACCGTAATATTTGCTGAAAGAAAAATTTTAAAACAGTAATGTTCAATTTCCTGTTTATGAGAAACTATATTTTTGTATAAATATAAAAAGTATTTGAATATATTTAATATTCTGATTGAGGTAGGGTCGTATTATGTTTCATACCTGTTCCCCCTCATCTTCATTGGTTCCTGGGTCTCTCAAATAACCACGACGTATGGTGGTATAATCTGGAAGAACATAATCTCTAGCTATAGTATTTTCTGCACCTTTCTTCCTTGCAATTTCCATATCTCTCATGAAATTTAAGGAAACAAAACAAGCATCTTCTTTAGCTTGATTCATTACATATGTTTCATCCATTACATGCAACTGTCTGCATAAAAGTCAATAATAATTAAATAAAAAATTAAAGAAAACTAACTAGCCTAATTTTTAAAAGAAATTACCTGTAAGAAATTATGTCTTTGAGATAATTTGTCAAAAATTTTCCTCCAACATTTATTCGCCTCATTGCAGATTTTAGTTTCTTTTTTTTAATATATGGAACAACATGGGTAAAACTAAAACCAGTGTCAACCAGAAGACAGCACAGAGCATCAGAATTGTGAGCATAATTGTAGCAACACAGGTCACCACCTGAAAATAGCAATTACATATCTACTTAATAACTAATATGTTGGTTGATCCCTAAATTAAATAGAGAACCCAATTTCAGAGAGCCTAAACCCCTACTCAAATATTGTGTAGTGTGGCTGAATGTCTTTGTGACCAGTGAGTACCATATCTGAATATTTAAATTAATATTCTATTCATATCAATAAAATGTATCACTGTGAGAATATATTAAGAACGATGATAAACTATAGCTAAAAATGAATTAATGAGGTTTATTGCAAAAAAATAACACTAAAAAATACACTTCTTAAAAGCACTTAAACAGAATACTACATTCAAATTACTGAACGCAGAAATCCTGAGTTTAAATTTTAAAGAAAAAAAGGACCACTTGCCATTTATTCTTAAAATAGACTGGCACTCATATTCTTCAAAAAATATTTCCGTCATTGCCTCTTGAATAGGTGACAAGTTCATAAATGGTTCTGTTATAATCAGTGGAGATTCATTAAAATTTACAGGACAGCATTCTTTACTAAAAATATAGTCCCACACACTCTTTTGAACATCCCAATTTACTAAGTAACCCTAAAATAAATATAAATTAGTAACTGAAACACAGAAAATATTAGTTACAATTAAATATTTAGTCATGGAACCTTTTGGAATGGAAGTATATAATATAATCCTGAAACATCTCTGCATTCTTCAATCTGACTACCAACAAAAGGCCTTCTTTTTTCACTTTTAACTTTCATAATACAGTTTGGAACAACCCTAAAACAAATAAAAATATTATTATATTCAATCTGTACCACCAGTTCAATAATAATGAAATTATTAATAACATATTCAGATTCCACACTAAAACAAAAAATGGCTAAAGGGAAAAATGATCCCCCAAATGTATACATCAGGATTTTTCCCTTTATTGTACACATGTTAACAGACTGACGTCTGTGCACCAATCATGATTAGGGGCATATACGTGGGGGTTATAACTCAACCAGTTTCCAGAAAACATTATCCCACAAATATTAGTAATTTATACTTCCTACTAGTAGGAAACTAGTAATTAGAAATGCAAATATTATATGCTATAAAATGAAATTAAAATTTTTTTTTAAAATATCAACCAAAATTACAAAATAAAATTTCAAACATACTGATGTTTATTTTAAAATAAAAAATCCACATATGTTTCAATAATCCTTTATCTTTTATAATACATGCTACAAATCAGAGAAGCAACAAAATGACTATTCAGTTTTAACCAGGGTTCACCTATGAACATTGCAAAAGAACAAATAATCCCTCAGACAAACATTCTTTATTATATGTAATTTGATTTCCACACTATTTCTTTCCCTCCACTAAATCATAAATGCTCTCATTTTGAGATAAAATGATTGAATGACTTGTAATTTGATTGCCTAACAGCTATATTGTAAACAATTGTGTCCTTCAAATACCCTATCGCATGCCAGCATGCAACAGAAAAATAAAGTCAAGTTTATAAAATCAATAAAGCCCAATAATATAAATATATTGAAAGCTTTCCAAAGGTATACATGATGATTAACAACATATTAAATTGTAATTAAAATGAGCATAATTATCAATTATTAATTATGTCAAAAATATGAATACACATTTCATTCGATTGGTTTAGACGCAAAAAATTTAATGAAACGAAATAAGGCCATATATTTGTGGTGTTTATATAACTTTTAAAATCAAACAGACATCTCATTAAAATAAGATTAATATTGAAAAAAAATTATACAATACTTTTAATGACAATATTTTTGGTTGAAAACACGTAGGTACCTAATAATGAGAAATCCTATCAATCATACGACACTACATAATATAAGATTTTTACTGATTCTTATTGAAATCAATTAAGACTATTTCACACCTGGGTTCCTCGTTGTAGCAAAATCCAACTTTTGCTGTGTATCCACCATTATCTATTATAAATGTATTTGCAGCCATAGTTGATTTTTGTCATTTATCAATTATGACGATATAAACATTCAGAAAGCAAATTCATTTAACTTTGAATTGTGCATCATAACAATAATATATCGATTATTATCGATAAGTAGACGATATTCAGTTGTCTTCTACTATCGATAGTCGAATGAACATTTGTTA